>BMAW01045225.1:149875-214422 GCA_019974015.1 Nephila pilipes
CATAAAGGAAGAGGCTTAACAAATATACAAGTAATTAGTAATATACTAGAAATAATTTTTTGAAAAAGAATTAATGAAATGCATTTGTGTCTATGTTTATTTTTAAAAATCTTGTAAGTAATTCTATATTTATAATCTTACCTGTAACCCCCTATCTATAATCTTGCCAACATTGGGGAAACAACCGTCAGTTTGTTGTCTGTCACATATCCATTTTTGCATACTTCTGATAACATTATCATCAATAGCAATATATTTTTGTGCCGTATAGAAAGAGCGCAGAACGAATGCGGTTAGGAACATGCTTCCTTCTTTGTCAGTTTCGCCAAAGGCACTGAAGGAGCCATCATTGTGACGATAATTCAACTCCCGTTGATAACCTAAAATAGAATAAATAATTTTATATTCGTTATTTATTTTTCACATATGGTTTGTATTTTTACAATAAGAATCTCAATTAATAACAATATCAGAAGAAACAGTCACATTACTTTCTATTCAGTTATTATCAGTGTTGATATTACCTGTGTTAAGATTTCGTATAGCTTTGTTTTTGATGCTGTCTGTGAGTTTTCCAATATCTTTCAAATAATCCAAAACAAGATAATTTGGTGTAAATTTCACCATATTCTGTTCACCACACCCGGTTGGAAGGGTAACGAGATTGTTTAAGTTTTGTATTGCAGGTCCCATCACATTACCTGTAACATAAATATGCAGAAGTGTAAGAAAAATATGAATAGAAAACGAATTTAAACAATATTTAACAAATTATTTCACATCGTGTAATGAAGATGAATGGAAAGAATAGAAGATGAATATTTAGAACAGAAACCACAAATGCATTTCTCTCATGTTTAACAATGTCAGTCTCTTATCTGAAGTAACTTTTTCATAATACCAATTTAAATTCCATTGAGTAAAAAAAAATACTTAAAAATTTTACTTAATTTCATAATCTTTCACTTTCATAAGATATATTTGATGCCATAGAAAAAAATTAAACCAATGAAAATTTTCAAAAAATAGGTTATTCCATAAGCCTTAAATATTGCCTCGAAATACTGCAATTAACAAGAAAACGGTATTAGAACTTCTGAAAAAAGTAACGCTTTTTAAAAGTAACGTTGAATAGCTTTGCACATTTTTTACCAAAAAGAGTAAATAAGGATAACTTTGAAACATTACAACCCTTTAAAAAATTATCAAGCCATTTTAATTCTGAAAATTATGAAATAAATAAAGGTTCCAAGCATTATTTAAGCAAATGAACTATGATTTTATAATTAGGTTTGAATAATTTTAAATAATGTAATAACTGATTAAACTAACAAAAATATTTCAAATAAATGAAAAATCACCGCTTATAAATTATTCTACATTCTTGTAAAATAACAAAAAAATATGAAAATTAATATGATATTGATTCTCCATTATTCCTGATAACCTGAAACACTCTGTTTTTCATTTAAATAACTAGTTTATTAAGTTGAATTTCAGAATTATTTAGCTATTCCTTCATTATGGCAACTTCCAGTTCATAGGCTGAAGAAAACTGTTTATTATTAGCATACATTTTGCGACATAATATATCCCAAACGTTTTCCATACGGTTCAAATTTGGACTTCGACTTGTCCATGGCAAAATATTAGCCTTCAAATCATTCCCAGTTGTATTTAAGACGTATGGAAAGAAGCCTTTTCCTGCTGAAATATCCAATTAGCACCACTTAACAAAGACCCAAACGGTATCAGATGATCATATAGCATAGCTTGATATTGTACAGCGACCCTAAGTCCCAAAATTCAATGCAAATCTCACAATCTATCCTGACTAAAGGTTTCCCAAACTTTTTACTTCAAGTGATGTCAACTCTCACTCTTAAGAATCGTGTGGAAGATACTAGATACTTACCAGTAACATCAATTATTGCTCTTGATGAGTCAGGCACCACGTCCTCTGGCAAAGCCAAACTATATGAATCGGTAAACATTTGATTTTCTTCATCTATAATAAAATAAGAAAATTACTTTTAAAATGCCTGAATTAATCCTGTATTTAGAACCAAATTGTTGCACCATTCCAAATATATGAGATGTAAACACAAGAAGAGAGAAATAAATTACACTTTCATTTCTTAAAATAAAAAAAAATGTATTTTTTATAGAAAGATATTTATATTTTTTCATAAATTGCTACCGTTCATTTTAAATTATTTTTTAAAAAAGTGAATTCAGATGTATTCTAAAATTTTATTAGCATTCCTTTTTAACTTAATATTTTTCCTCTGTTGGAAATGAAAACAACTTTTAATATAATTTCGATAAAAATTGAAAACTTAAGATTATTTTTCTCCGATATAGGATTCAAAGATTACAAATCCGAATTCAATATGATGAATTATATTAAGTGAATAAGTATTTAGATTTAAGGAAGTAAAAGAGTAATATTAATTTAAAAATTATAAACCGGAACCTAAATTTATGAATTTAAATTTACGAACCTGAGCCTAAATTTATGAATTTAAATTTATGACCCTGAATTTAATATGATGAATTAGTTTATTGTTTAAATATTTAGTGCTAAGGATATAAAAAAGAAATATGAATTAAACACATTATATTTAAATTCAATTATTCGTTTAGTTCAATAAATAATATTGAAAGTGTATAAAATATAAGTATCTATTCTATACTTTTTGAAAAACAAATAAATTGGAAAATAGAAAGAAAATGCATTATTATTAGAACGAATGGTATTATAAATACAATTCATGCACAAATTATTATTATTATTTAGTATTACTAACCAGTTGGACAGAAAAGAATGCTGTGAACTTCTTCCCTGGGGAATCCTTCTGGCTGAAAAGTTTTTCAAATGTCTTAAATATTTTTGATTTACAATGAAAAATATATTATTTCAGTATTCAACAATTTATTTTTAATATAAATCGCTATGCAATATTATTATATTATAAAAGTTACATACACATACACATTATTTAATTTTCTATCACAAGGAAATAACAAATTTTATATCAGAATTTAACAAACCATACCCTTATACACAAATCAGACAAACCTTATCCTCATGTCTTAAAAATTAAAACTAAAAGATATAGTAAGATTTGAAAAAGATCTCAAGTTCACAATATCTGTTATTAATAAAAGAATAAAATTTCAAAAGTTAGAATGCACTTGTAACTGCATATTATATTCAAGCTAAGTTGATATAAATTTCTCAAATAATTATTAGAAAAAAAATTACCAGAACTTCCAAAGACTGAGTAATAGCATCTTTGGCTAAGGAATCAGATACAGGAGAGTCACCACAAACGCTGCTAGATGATGCAGTTTCAGCTCTAACTGTTATGTTAACTGAACCAACTGATGTTCCCTTCAGTCTGATTGGCAAGGTTTTGCTTGTGCCTGGTTGAACACATATGTCACCATCAATTGCATCACTAGTAACAGATAATCCTTCCATTTGATCCAAGGAAACAGAGATCTATAATTAAAATGGTAAACAATGCATTATGAACAAAAAAAAAAACAAAAAACCAGAAAATACAAAATAAATATTTCTGCTGGAGACTCAGACCATTGATAAAGACTGTGATACATCTTTTATTTAAGTCTAGAATAGAAAATATTAAAATAAATTAACATCTAGTAATGAAAAATATTTAATAAATATATTTCAGTGGCGAATTAAAAAAGTTGGATTTATTTTTTAGTTTTCTAAATCGAACACATATCAATTGTTTTATAAATCATTACGCTGAAATAATATATTTGAAGCATTGAGGTAATACATGCAAAAGTTTCCGGATATGGAAAATATTATATAATCTGATATAATTCTGAAATATAAGATACTGCCAACATACTTATACTCAGAGCTCGCATCTTGTAATTTACTAAGTGTTACATGAATCGAATTGTTAACAAATAACCCTCTGTTTAAATACAATGGGTAAGAGTTTCCAAAATTAATTTTTGAATTGACAGATGGTCTCAAGTAATCCATTCAAAAATTTCACTTAGATGTTGATGTTTGAAAAACAAACTTTGTCAGATGAGATGAAATATTACTTGCAGAATAGTGCCGTAAATTTATTCGAGACTTCATGTTCCTATTTTGTGATAACAATTGATAAGGAAAGGTGTTAGCCAGAAGCAAATATATCAAGACTATGTAACGCTCCTTTTATATTTTCTTTGCTTTCCATTATAAATTTTATATATAGAAACACTAATTTGCACAGTCAAATGAAAAGAAAGTCAGATAATGAAACATCTACAAGTTCTTACATTCAAGTTATGGATATTCATTATTTGATACCTGACTTACTTTATGTGTGGTGGCAATTTTTATACGCAACTAATTTAATGATAAAATAATAAATTCAGCTTGCTCTTATTAATTCATTCAAGACTTAAGACGACGGTGGCCGCGGTAGCCTAGTGGTCATGGTCGCGGATTCGCAACTAACTCTGTTTTCATTGAGTCGTGGGCTGGGGCCGCCACTAAAGACCCTCAGAGTAGCGGGATATTGTTGCATTTCTGCCGTGCCCTGATCAAGGGAATTTGAACTTTTCTTTTGATCTGAATTAGCGTTGTCTGAAATGTCTCAATTGATTAATTTTGGATATCACGAACCTCTTGAAGAAAATTTTGAAACTTTTGCGTCTTGTTTCTTTATACTTTTCTTCCAGATTTTAAACTATCACTTTATATTTTCTTTTAATGACTTGATCCATTTTGCTTGTTTTCCATTTTCTTCGTTGCTTCATTTCATCTCTACATCAGGCATGATTAAATTTTCTGCATCACAACCCAGTGAGATCCCAGTTTCTCACACAAAATCAAGTCCAAATATACAATGATATCTTAAGCCTTATATTTCTGTTTAAATTGGCATTCTCGTTTAAAATTACAAATCCCGAGGTAAGCCGTGTAATCATGGTCACAAGCTCGCAGTCGGAGTTATTTCCGTTGAGTCGTGAGTTTGAGTCCTGATAAAACAAAAGATCTGCCATGTAGCTGTACTGATCGACGTTAAATCTGCCCTCCGTTGGTGAGTTGTGAAAGTTTAGAAATGGAGGTCCAGCTCAGATGTCGTAATCGTCACTTAAACGAGGATAACAATTCGAGATCCATCGTCAATAGCCCTCAAGAAACTTCTCTGTGCGATGGCTATAAGGAATCAAAATTATGCCATATTCGAAGTAAATTTTAGGGTTCCAGTCACGAACCCTTCATCTCTTCTAACTGGCCTCACCCCAAATATATTTTTTTCAACGCTGGTCTATTACTGATGTCACAATATTGTATGTTTTAAACAAAATTTACATCCCCATCCATTATATTAATTGAAACTTCACTTTTCCTATGAAAATATCAATTGAATATCAATATGAAAACATTAAAACATGTGATAAAAGGTGATTGAAACAACATAATTAATTTCTATATTCAAAATTAATGCTCGTAGCAATATATTTTCTTTCCTTTAAACATAACAGCTGTTTACTTTTAATTTAATAATATGAGTAAAATGTGTTTTTTAATTTCAGAGATTTTAAAAAAAAGAATATATTTCTAGAAAAAATACTACTTTTCTTACTGGTAAATAGGCATCAGCATAACTGAAGACTGACACGATAAGTACAAATTCTTCACCTCTAATAACATTGATAGGAAGGGTATAAGATATGAAAAAGGCTTGGAATCCTTTTATAGAAGTTGTATTAGATAATCCAAAGCCATCTTCTTCATTGATGCAGAATGCACTGCCAACCCATTCAGTAATTGTATGAGGAAGAGTTTCTTTTGTTGCATACACTCCATCGGGACTACAAATGAAAACAATATTCGCTCAAATAAAAACATTTTTTAAAAAAATTTAATACAAATCCAAATAACCACAATTTTTTTTAAAGTATGCGTTGAGCTTGTATTTTAATTCTCTGTAATACTGTTCCTGAAAATAATAAAACAGATATTTTTTATACATTTAACTAATTAAATTAACATTTATTTATGTTAAAGATCTTTATACTTAAGAAGATCTTTTAATTAGTGAAGTTACAAAAAGAATTCGAATGAAAATAGTTAAAATTCTTAGAAAATTTGCAATCTATATTTCAAAAACTGAAATCAATTTCTTTCGATAATTATTATTTTAATATTATTATTAAAATACTGAATAATTATAAACTTTAAGACACTGCTAATAAGCTTATAAAACATAAAGCCATTACAAAAATCAAAATTAGAACAAATAAAATATTTTGCTTGCCGTGTTTTTAAAAATCAATAAACAACAATGTTTTATTAAATAACCTATTATTTCACTGTTTTATTTAAGCATAATTTCTTCTCAATAAGTTTGAAAAGTTCGAAATGATATAAAAATTTAAAACACGGTCTCAAAGAAAAATCATACTTCAAGCGTACTTACCCAGTTGCTTGCATTTCAAACAACCATGTTTCTGGGAAATAGTCTCTTATTTCTACAGCAGATTTGGTGGAAGCTATACCCATTTTATTATCAGCATCCATGGCTACAGGCGCAGCTGGTCTTCGCGCTGTTGAAGCCAATGCTACCGCAGGACCACCTTTTTTTTTTAAATGAGGCACTGTTAATTGAACTAACATTTTTAAAACTTTCTCAACAATACAATTTATTTTATACAGAAAACATTTGAATTCAACTCAAAAAACATATTTTACTTTCCCAAATAATGAATGAAAAGTAAAATAAAAATATATTTAAAAAAAACAAAAATATCTCAACCGAAATTGTGAAAAAAAAATTTAACCACAAAGATACTAGATACAGATACATATTATATCTGATAAGGAATATTTTTTGCAAAAACACAGAATAAGTATAAATATTTTTGTAGATTTTGATTTAAAAATTTTTAAAAAATACAGTGTTATTCAAAATGAATAATCAAATTTTAAAATTTCATATTTTTGAAAATGATGATGATTATTACGTGAATACAAAAGAAAAATGGAAGTTTTATATGAAAAATAAATAGCTCTCTTGTGTTCTTCGAAAGCTATTGTAGAAGCTTTCATGGACTATTTCGCAAATGGATCGGTCGCAGTAGACTAGATGACTTGATGTTACACAGATGATCACCTGATACGGCCTTATAGTAGTAACTAGCCATTGATTCAATTCCATATATTCATAAAAATAACCAACGAAGTTAAAAAAATCAAATATATCAAGTTCAATTACATTACATTATTCTCTCTTATATTCATTATCATCTGGTTGTCACTTCAGAAATTTGTTAAGAAAAATAACTCCATGTAATGTAAATTGTAGAAATTTTTCAGGAAAACATACATACTTGTATCTAAAACTTTTTAAAATTTAAGTATAACATATTACTTTATGCTCAACAATTATCAGAAGACATATTGCAAGAAATACCACTCTATCTAAATAAGATTGTACTTTATGCTCAACAATTATGTGCTTTAGAGAATGAAAGAGAATCATATTTTGTTTATTTTGTGATTATTTAATACTGATTTTAGAATTAAATTGTACGAAAATTTCGAAATTTTATTTCTAATCTCTTATCATTTCTTACCAAAACTTGTAAATAAATTTAATGATACAAACTATGTGATTCGCTAATAATTGTTCTATTTCCGTATTCTGGTTTTGGAATATTTTCAAAAAATTTTAAAATTTCATATCAGAAACGTTTGTGTTATTTTTTTTCTTCCAAACTTCAACATGGCATCTATCCAACATTTCATTGATCTATTTCTTAATCGTTAGTTAATAAATAATAACCTTTTTTTCTAGAAAAAAATTTACGCAAAGATTCTGAAATGTGTAACATATAATGCTGGATGAAATAATAAAAATTTATTTACATCTAAATTTACTACGCTTTAAAAAAAAACACAGGATCCATTTTTAATCAAATGCATGAAAGTATTTGTTTTCTACTTGGATATAGGTAACAGAATGATAATGTTTGCTGGATTAAAAGCAAAAAAGTACTTAAATGACTATTAAATTCTTGTGAAATGAAACAAAAAAATAAATAAAACAAATTTTAAAATGTGGAACATTTGAAAAACTTTGAAAATTTGATTATAACAATCGGTTTGCATTTAATTGATATGCATACGTGCTTCAAATAGATTTCAAATAGAAAAAAAAATTATCGTACCTGCTCCTCCTATGAAGCTCTCAGACTGATATATCGGTCCGCTTCCATATCCACCATTGTTAAAACAAGGTCTCGTGAACAGTATTAAATTACTAATCACTAAAAACCCTGCTTCCTGTAAAAATAAGATTTAATTTATTAATAGTTTTTTTTTCTAATTGAGATTTATCCTAAATACTGAACATTATGCAAACTAATACTTTAAATTTCTTTTGAATTTACATTTCTCTCTTGAAATTAAACTCTCCTTCTCAAATTGGATTATTCTTTCATATAATATTAATGCAGATCTACACCTTGTTTTAAAATATCTTCTTCTCTCTTACAACAAAATCCCTTGTCGTAATTTATTAATCATTCATACAATATTCAGATTTAAAACTTCTAAAATATATTGATTTTCAATAATAGATTTTATTCTTTAAAGTGTTAATTTGATCTTATTTAATAAACTCAAAATTCCTGGGAAAACGCTTGACTTAAGTGCCGAACACAAGTCTATTTCTATATTTTTAAGTATCTCAATTGTAGAAACAGTATTTGGGATCATTTTAAAAGATTTAGTTTTACATATAATTCAGAGTCAATTTTTGCTTAGAATCAATTTATTTGTACAATTTGTTAAAAATAAATTTTGTTACAATTTTAAGAAATTATTGAGACTCTAGCTCTACAATTCTTTCTTAAATACAGATTTTTGAGTTTCATAACCTAGTTAAACATTTAGAGATATTTTTTGAAAATTTAAATTAAATACATTTGGTACATAATGAAACAAACAAAAATAAACATTAATTTTAAAGTATAAAAAGCAATTGGATCAAATACTTCACAATGCATCCATCAAGTGTTTAAATTCTTCATATTTGATTTGTTATATAATTATTGGTCTTTACTCTATAGAATTTCACGCTGTGATTCCAGAACAAAGTTTGAATCTCTCTATTATTAAACATCTGAAGAAAATCTTTTAAATATGGGGGGAAATTATATGTTTAAAAAATACACAGAAGAGACATTCGATATAAAGCAATAGCGTCATTTATTCATCACATTTAAAATATGTTTCTCGGTGGTTTCAGCAAATTCCATAACCCCGAAAAAATTTTAATATTTATATCACCTTTTAAATGCTTATTTCGAATAAAGTACATAGGTTGTTTTTAGGAATAATAATTCAAAGCTCAAGAAGAGAGGAAGAACGGTGAATTTCTATCACATACATTACAAATCTCTACGCGTAAATTATACATAAACATTATTTACAACGATACAAGGGTCTTCAAACAGCCCATACACTATCCCGCTTTCGTGGTCAGGGAACACAAATTAAATCCAAAACAAGGAAAACCGTCTTAGCGATCAAGAACTAAATGTAATCTGAAATCTTTCACATGATCCCACGCACTCTCCCTTTAAGCGAGACAAGAAGTCTGGAGATATCCAAACAAATTATTACCAACAAATTTCGCATTAACGTATTAAAAAATAGAAGATTGAGCCAACTTTGATTCTTTCAATTATAGATATATCATTAGTTAGATTTTAACTTTTCCAATTCTGAAAAATCCAAGAGCTATTCACCTCTTCAAAACAAACCTTTTTCGAATTTCATATAACCAAAGAACATGAAATTTGAAAAACAAAAAGCTTGATATAAAGAAATCTGCTAAAGTAACAAATATTCTTGGGAAATATTAAATAATTTCTTTTCGAAAAAATTTCTTTCATTCGTCATCTATATGGCGATAATTGTAACAGCGAATCACAAAGCCTCCCCTTATATATATATATATATATATAAACTTCCTGAAATTTACCGACACTAAATCTAAATTAACCTTAGTTTCATTTTCGAGCAAACATTAAAAAAAATCTATACAAGTACTTAATCTTTTTATAGTTATTTAACTTAGACGGAAATGAACCACATACATATTAAAAAATAAAATAAAAATATTTATCTTTATTGTTTGTGATTTATTGATGCACTCGTATGCGTGTCTGTAATAAAAAAAAAGATGAAATGGTGCAATCGAAGCTAAAAGGTATTTAAAAAAATCATTGAAACGTATTTTATATAAACAGCTGTAAGAAAAAAGATTTATTCATGAAAACAAAATCTATATGAAACATTCTTCAAATAAAGTGAATATTGATGACTTTATAATCACTTATAAAGTGGATCAATCTTTAATAATGTAATTTCAAAGAATTAAACTCTTTTTTTTTATTACTAAGAACTTCTCTAACTAAATTAATATTTTCGTTGTGGTTATACTTAGAAAAGAAAATAGAAAAAAGACAATGTTTAAGTTACCATGATTTTTAAATTTCTAAATATATAGTTATTAGATAATTTAAAAACTACTTTATTATGTGTAAAAATAAATAATTTTTATTATTTTTAATTGTACGAAACTCTTGCTTAGCAATATCAATTCCTTTCTTTCAATAATTTGATAAAAAGTGAGCAAAGGGGATTAAAATTTATCTGTAACAGTTTTTGATCAGAGCTTCATAATTACAATATTTCAAAACAGCACACAATTTTCAACGTAGTTATACATAATTGGACAATAAAACAAATGGTATTCCCGGTTATTACACTGAACAACATCAACTTTAGTTATGTCACTGAAAGTAAAATTTTTATAATTAGCCTCCAAAGGGGCTTTTGTTTTAATTGGATCAATTTGGTGTGCCAGATCACTACTCAATTTTTTTTAATGTTTGCTTCAATTTTAGTTACATTTAACTTAAATAAATTCAGTTTAATAATTTATCATTTTTCTTAGTTTTGATATCGGAAATGTTTACTATTATCCATTTCTCGATATTTCATCGTTTACTTTAATTCTTTTATTTAATTGAGTAATTTAATAATAATTATAAAAAAAGTGCACCTTAGGTGGCTAAGTCTGTTCTTTTTAAAATTTTGCATATAACTGTTTTTCATTTATTTAATTTATTCAACAGTTAAACAATGATATCTTTGAAAACGATGTTTCACAATACGAACAGGTAAGAACAATGATATAGTTTTGTTTTCTTCGAATGAATAAAACGTTTGCTTAGTGTTTAATAACGATTTTTACAAACAAAACTTTTTTGCAAAAAATAAATGATTTAAGATATGTAATAGTTGCATAAATAGTCAAAAAGTCTAAGGATTATGCAATAAATACATTTTCTTAAGATTAATATATAAAAGTTTAAAAGATAATTCACCTGGAAAGTTCCATAAGAATCTTCATATGGAGAAGTTGACCAGGGATGTGGTGGACGAATGATGGAAGATGCCTTTGTAGAATATAAACCTAAAAAATTGTGTACCAGGATAAGAAATTTATTCAAATAAAAGAAATTAAATTTCTTCTTCTGGCTCCCATCTACCGCCATTTTGATTTCGTGAACGTAATGTTCATCCTATGGATTTTCTACTGTTGTCCCCAAATATTTACTATTTTATTTATTTGAATGTAAAAAAAGGCAACCGAAAGAGCAAAAAATTATGGAAGTTTCTCCGGAATTGCAATTCTAAAAATGTTTCTCCCTTATTTTAATGATTCATTTGTGAGTTATCTAGTCAGTATAAAATATTCTAAATTATTTTCTAAAATCGGAAGAAACTGTAAATCCGCAGAAACCGTATCATTTTTTCTGTTTCTTTCTTTTTTTTTCTTTCTTCTGTTGGGATGCACTTTTTTCATTCAAATAGATAAAATGAAATAGATTTAAAAATAGTTGTAGAAATTTCACAGGATGAACATTACGTTCCCGAAATCAAAATTTCTGGTAGACGAGAGCCTTAAGACTATAAAGAGAGACCGATTTTTTTTTAAATATTATGCATTTTATACGTCATTTATTAGTGTATATATGGCTTATTCGCAAAAAATAATATCATATGCAGTTCAGTTAAGTTACATAGCTTCATTCTCCTAAAATATAGAGAGGAGGAAATATAATCTACTAAATAAAATTAAATTTCAAGATTTTCTGAATGCATGATATGGTAGTTTCGGTGTAAGATAACACATCGATCAATAACTCCCGAGTCTAAAATTGAAAACAACATTTTTTTTGCAAAATTTTTTCTTATTCATCAACATAACACCTTTTGTTAATCACCTTTTAGGGTGATACAATCGTTCCAATGCTTTTCCAAATCTTTTTTTTTTTTTTTCGCAAGAAATCTTTTTTGTTGCGAGTAAATAGCGATAAACAGCTTTCTGAATCATCGACTCGTTGCTGTTTTTGTTCCATCGAAAGCAATCGCGGCACCCACTTGGAAAAAACCTTTTTCACTTCACTTCAAAAAACCTTTTTCCTGTTCCGATCGACTTAAAATTTTGACACGTTTCAAGCAAAGGTTAGTACTCTAGAAAGACCTGGTTACTGGTTTACTACGAGCGCCATCTCTGGGTTAGTCTTGGGAGTTATTGATCGATGTGTTATAAACCCCTCGGAGAATTTCGGACCTCGTAACCAATGAAATACACCAACATGGAAGTATTTTAATAAAATAAAGTGAAATAATCTGTTTTTTGTTATTTCGTCCTATGTTCTAAGATTTATAATTGTAAAAGACTATAACTGTTTTGCTTCATTTTTTTCGTATTCAGATTTTTTTTTTCTCTTTTGTTAAATTAGTGTTATTTTTCTGCTAGCAACAACGCTAGCTTGCTGAAAGCCTTCACAATATCGTTAACAGATAATGAAAGTGTCGGTTTTATAATTACTCGAATTTAAATGTATAGTTGATCTAACTAAAATTGAATTCTGTTTCCTACATAATATTAACAATTTGCAGAATGTAATCTTAAGCGAAATGCAAGACGTATTTCGGAAAGTGAAAACACATTGAAAAAAATTAAGAAAAGAGTAAGGCAATTAATAGTATACGTATATATATATATATGCAACCAATCTAGAAAACAATGCAAAACGTGCTTTCTTGTTTTCCTATTATTATGTGTTGATTCTGCGTTATTCTCTAGAAGATGGAGCATCAATTATAGCTATTCTAACGATCGATAAATGAACTTAAGGACAATAAATAAATAAATAATTATTCACTACGCAAATGAGTTTAATGTTTGATTTCAATTTATACAAAGACAGATTGACGACAACAAGAGATCATGTCAATGGCGTACACCAGCAGGGAGAGGGTTCAACCTCCCCTCATACACCAATAGACTGGAAGAAATCCATAAATTGTTTAATTCAACTTAAAGATTATACCTCGTCTACGGTTTATTTTAAAATACAACTCATAAAAGAAATATGCGTACGTCACTGGATTCCAATACATGGAATATGCTATTAATTTTCAGTTTATAATTTATTTCCCTTTGTACACTGTGAGGCTAAAAACTTTTACGACTGATGTTACAAAATCCGTGTGTAGAATGTACAAGCTACGACAAGCAGAGACATGAAGTTCATAGTCTTCTAAACACAGGTTGACTATTTACATTAGTTTTTACCGAGCTTTTTCCTCAAGAGCGTGTTATTTGTTGTTTACAGCGATGCTTAAAACGGAGGTGTGCAATGAGTTTAATAGAGTGATAAATCTAGCCGAGTTTATCCGTTGGTGCAGAACACTTTCAATGACAACTGTTTGACTTGATGGTATGTGGTTTGGGAAATTTCTAGATAGTAGGAAGGACATTCACCCAGAAAGACTCGCGTGGGATGTGGATGTGCTCTGAAAAATTCATTACTAGCCCCTTCTAAGAAACAGAAATTGTTAGGTTCATCAGTACCTACCCCCATGATTAAATTCTACACGTTCCGCTTGAAATCGACTCATATTTTTCAATATTTTGAGCTGTTGGTGTGTGCTGACATCCCTTCTGCACTCTCTTGGTAATATGTCTCATTGTAAAATAATGGTATTTTCAAACCACTCTAGACAGAGTTATCCTTTTTTTTCGTGTGATGAAGAAATTAGAAATTTCAAAAATGATTAGAGGAAATTTCACTGAATGACAAGGCCTTTGAGGAAATAAAAAAGGAGGGTTGTAGGAAAAACGAAACCTATCACTAACCTTGAAAGACACGTGACAACAACGCAAAAGAAGATACAAAAAAATTCAAGCGAGCAGGGGAAATTTAAAAAAAGTCTGACACATTTAAGATTAAGAGTTTTAGAAAAGGCGACAGTTGCAAAACCAGACCTTTATCGAAGTCTTAACAAAGAGGGAACAAAGTAATCAAAATAAGATACAAAGACAACAAAATGAGCTCGAAAGCTCAAAATGTTTGAGGCGAGAGGGGGAAGACGAAGGAAGGCCATAATTCCCCTGATCGTAAAGTGCAGACAGTGACTGTCGTGACAAAAGAGAGAAGATAAAAATCTAACTAAGTAGAGATGAACAAAAGTCTGTCTTTGAGAAGCATTAATTGAATGTTGGGGAGAAGAGAGGATCGACTAATTAGAATTTTTTTTATTTATCTATTTTGTATTTAAATATTTGGATTCGACCTCTCGGAATAGTAAATGTTCCAGGATATTTTTTTTCTGAAGAAGATTATTTTCAAAATCTCAAGAGTCAGTGAAATAAGCTGCACATTCAACCATTTTTATTGATCAAATTTTAAAAGTTATAAAGATTTTTTTATATAAGTTATTTCCGTAATAATTAAAAAAATAAATTCAAAAATGTGCAAGCATAACGAAGAAAATTCATATCGATCTAGGAATTAACAGTTTAGCTCAATTTATATTGACACTGTAAAACTTAACCCGTGGCTAAGTACACATAGACCCTAATTTATGCGATATAACGAGGTTCAACTGCATCAAGGTAATTCAGGATAATGTTACAAGGAAGTTACTAGGCATTCCAATAGAAGAATTCAAGCAGGGTCGAGAGTAACTCGATTATTGCGCCAACAAACTTATGGCTTTAAAAGAATTTGTTATTGCTCTCTTGTATGGGGTACTTTGTGAGGGTGAGTGTGTACGATGATTGCTTACGAAACACTCCAGAGAGAAAAACTTTGCATGAAATGCAAGGTGACACACGCTAAATGTACGCAATTTTATACGATGAAATATGTGTATGGATAAATATATGTATGGATAAGTATGCTATTATTGTTTGTAGAGAGTAGGAGATCTTTATACTGATAAAAGGCAGCGCACTCAAAATGTAAACTGCGCTGCTCATCGACGTTGCCATAAAGACACAAAAAAATAAAGTTGTTACTTTTTTACAACCAAATCTGTTCTTTGTCTGAAATTTGAAGAGAAAAGTTTCTTTAAAGCTAAATGAGAGAAAATTATTATTAAAAGAAAGAAATAAGGAAAAGTTTAGTTATATTTTAGATGTCGTGTGGGAGTAGAAAAGGCATTTTCATATTTCAAGGAAGTGAAATTAAAGAAAAGGAAATCAACAGGTCACGCATAGAATAAATAACCAAAACATTTATTATTCTATACTTCCTGTTTTATTAATGAGTTCAGTTTTATTTATGAGAAACAGCTTTAAGTCATACTACGATATCTCATAACAGCACATCAAGTTAATCTTGAATGTTTAATTTGATGAAATATTAAACAGTAATTTGTTTTCCTATAACCAGATACATCTTTTGAAGTTATAATAAAAAAATAGATACGATTTATACAAATTAATAAAATAATTTCTCAAACTTTTTATAAATTTTATTTAATTCAGGAATTACCACAAAAAATACGATATCTATTTTATATTGAAACGGAAACTAATATCTATATCTTGTCATTAATGTTAAAAAATACATTATTTTTTTCGTCAAATGAAATTTTAAAAAGTACTGCTGTTTGCAAAATGATACTAGATCGAATTATTTTTCCACAATAATTCTTAAATATGTTTCCTCTCATTTTACCTGGTTGAGGAACATCTTCATTGCAAGGATTAATGCTGTAATATATACCACTATCCATATTTTCCTTAAGTCGGAAAATCTAAAAAATAAAAGTATGAATGAAATATTAATTAAATCATTCATTTTATCTTAAGTAACTATGTATTCAAGAAGGAAGAAGGAATTCGTAAATATCATTTTACCTTATCTTTGGTAAGTTGATCATTTGAATCCAGAAGTGAAACACTCTTATCAACCACTTTCAAACCGCACAGAGAATTCGGAGAAGATGTAACTCGTATGGAAGTTTTAGTTCCTGGTTGCTTTTCTTCATTTCCGAATTCAAAGTCAACCTAAAACAAATACAAAGTATTTTAAATGAAATACCTTTTTTTGCATATTACATTAATTTTAAAACGCATTAAATATTGTCAAATATTGACAAATATCTGTTATTTACGTATGCAAATTGCTTTCGTGTTATTGAAACAACTATAGTAAAAGCGGACTTCTAAAACACATTACCATATTTCAGATTTAAACAATTAAGTTTTGAGATTTTTGAAAAAAAATATTTTAGTAAAAATCGTTTGCGCAAAATGTATTTACAGTTTAATGATGTTACAGTTTCGAAAGAAGATTTATATATTATTCATTCAAAATTAAAATTGTTAGATCTGTATTTTATTCACATGTATATATAAAAGTACAAAAATTTCAAACAAATGTCTTGTTTAGTCTGTCTTTGTGACAAAACTAGTTGCTTATGATTTTAGTAATTATTAATTTTGTTAAAAAAACAAAACAAAAAAAAACTAGCATGGATTCAATAGAAAAAAAAAATAATAATTAGGGAAAAAATGATTAAGCTTGTTTTCATTCCGCTACATGAATAACCAATTTTGTGAAAAAATAATTTTTATATATGAACTGATACATGTCTGTAACAAGCGACTTTTGTTGATTTTCATATAACATTGTAAATCTAGCTTTTTCGTATAACTTATATTGTTAAGGAGTTCCTGTCAAACTTACAAACAAAGCGAGATAAGAAGTATATCTGCTCTTCAAATTTAAATAAATTATTTCTCAATCTCTCAGATAAAGAAGAAAGGTAAAATTAAGCCTCGTTTTCAAGTAAATAGAAATAGAATGCAATAGAATGTAATTCACTTCTTCTCTTTGTATGTTTGAGTAAACAACAACAAAAAACAAACGTGGGTTTGCGGGAAGGAATAGAATTGATAAAACATAATATAAAATCATTTATAAAATGTAAAACAAATTTCAGAGTGAACCAAACAAGATATTAGAGACAAGTTCATCAAAGTGAGCAACATTATTTTTTTAACGCTTGGACCGCATGGAGGTCATAAGGCGAGTATAAAGTATTCAAAATTTCAGCAACATATATAAATAATTTATAATAAGAGAAATACATATCAATGGTATCAGGGACTTTGTTCCAATAAAGTTAAATTTTGGAATATATCATATCTAAAATTTAATATAATTGCTGAGATTTAAACAAAATTATTGATGCAACAGCAATGAGAAAAATAATGACATTATCTTCGATTTGATATTAAAGCTTTCAAAAATAAAAATTGGAATAAATGTATATTTATATGAACATTTACGAGATATCAATTGTTGCAAAACTTCGGTGACAGTTTCACAACATTTATTCGTGCTTTTCCATTGCTTCTTTTCGAACTAGCATACATATTTAATTAAACTCTAAATTACAGCTTAACTCTATTTTATTTATTATCTCCCATTTGAAAAATTGAAACACAATTGATACTACGAATTATTTAAGCACACATTCAAACAAAAACCTCTTCGTCAAATACCTAAAGATTAAATTAAGAGACGGTATAGAATTTTCGGCTTACGTATCGGGAAATAAGGGTTTCTCTTCTAAAATTCTACTTCAGCGGGATTCTGAAACAAAACTATTCTTTTCTAGAGTTCCAGGGATAGACTTTATTTAAATATTTTATGAATAATATTAGCTCAGAATGAATTGTTTTATATTGAAACTTTTTTAGTGAGTTCTGCAATGTCTATAGCGTTAAAGAAGTTCTATTTTCTATGAAAAATATGTATTAAAATATTTTAATACTTAACAGAATCTTTCAAAAATAAAAACTTTTCATCTTCTTGCTAAGAATTTTAATCAATAGCAGGATGTATTTATATAAATAGAAAATTGTAAATTTACAGAAAGTGAAAATTTTCCTTCAAAATAAGAGAATAATGCATGCAATCAAATAATGATTATTGTACATTTTATATTGTGATTTCGAAAAAAAAAAAAAGCTAATACTTCGATCTCTTATTTAGGCTCTCACTGGCTTTAAAAACATCCCGTTACTGAAAATGTCTTTCCAAAATTGTTTTGATATAGATATATCGTTGCTCAAGAAAAAATACATACTAACTTACGATTCATATTTATAGACGAAATATTCAAAACTAACTTAAAGTCCATGATTCTTGGGGTAATTTAAACTAGCAAAAATTTTAATTGAGATTCTTAAAGAATCTTTAATGGATGTTTATTATTTTGATGGATAAAAATGATCCAAAATCCTTTGGTTATAAATATAATTTCTCCCATCATCTTAAGGCTATGTTATCATTAAAACAGTTACTAAATGTCTAAAAATTAATATGATTAGTAATGTTAAATAATTTCTTAAAAAACGTTACCTCATTCTTGAAACACTTTTCAACTTCGATTCTCTGAGAATCTGCAACTGTTTCTCTGTCCTCACGAACATAATAGACAATCAAAGTAAGAGAGGGAGATACGGAAGCATCAACATCGACTGGGATGTTAACTTCACCGATAGGTGGAACATATCTAAAGCAAATTTTCAATAATTTAGTTTACATTATAAATATCAAATACTTTTAAATATAATTTAGAAATAAAAAGTTTTGATTTTCTGTCTATGAGTTTCAGATTTCTTCAAAATGCCAAGTATGCTGTCATGCTATAATTTAGTTAATATATGATTCGAATCATCAAAAATATTGAAAATCTGCGATCAAAGTATTTTTATTTATTGTAACGATCACTAATAAATGAACCGAAATTTCTTTATGAATTTGAAAACATCTAATTCATAACTTCCAGATACTTTTTTTCAAAAAAAAAAAAAAAAAAAAAAAAAAAAAAACCTCACCATTATGGGTATGGTGAATAATGATGAATTAGTTATGATTGAAATGATAAAATGAAAAATAATAAAAAAAAATATTGGTCATTATAATCCCTTTCAAAGATAAGTTTTACTGGTGAGATATTATCATTTGATTTTTTTTTTACCTTCAAAAAGTCTTTAAATTTTCAGCCCTTAATTTTCTTTAAAATTCCTTATGATTATTATGAGATAAATGAGCTAATTGGTTTGGTTGAAATAAATGAATCAGTTGGAATTCTTTAGCTCTTCCGCACAAATTGATTATCTTACTTATGAAGGTATTAACAAATAAAAGCTTAAATAATAAGAAATTTGACAATAGGAAATGATAATCACATGAATAAAACATTCTGAATTATTTTCCACATATTCTTTCTTTAATATTGTTTCAAATATGAAATATTTCTTCCCAGCAATACTGATCATATGGTTGCTAAGAGACGTTCACAGGCTACCTGGACGAATGGGTTAGAAAAGCGCTCCGCCCTCTAGGCGCCCATTGAATTCCAACGTCAACGTCGTGAGTTAGTTAGTCTTTCGGAGTGAAAGCGATTATCTTGCTTGCTTTACAAACTGCGTGTTTTTGTTTAAACTGTGGATTGCTGTTTATTTAGTGCTGCAAAATTGTGCAAGTACGATTTTGTTGTCGTCTGTGCTTCCTGTTTTATTATTATTTAAAGAATAAATTACTAGTTTTTCTAGTATTCTGCTTGTCGGACTGTTCACCGACGCACACCGGACAATTTTCTTAACAATATACAATTCTCTCTTTTATAACAAGGTGAAATAAAACTATTTGATAAGTGAAAGTACTTGAAATGTTATATACCTGGCTTCTTTAGCTCCTGGACAGTTTTCTTCACTAGATGATGAGTCATCAGATTCTGACTGTGGTGGAGGTAACAACTGAGTTTCTGAATCATTAATGAGTTCGTCATTATTCGTATATTTACTTGAAACGTCATCTTCCGAATCAAACGATACATCAACCGTATCAAATTTTACAACTTCCCCTTGCCTTAGAATCTGCAAAAGTTATTATTATTTATGAAAAAAAAAATCAAAATTTTAAATATATTCTAACTAAACATAACATGCATTTAATATATAAATGGTTTACTGCATGAACTCGTATCAATATCATCAGTATCAGGATTACATATCAGTAATATAAATATTTTTAAAATTCTCTGATTTTACTTAAGATTTGTAAGTCAAACTAATTGTATAAAATAAAAAAAAAGTAAAACCTGGACTATTATATATTAAATAGTAAAGTTTCTATTATTCTCGAGACTTCTTTCAGCACTTTACTTTTATTTAGTAGATATCAGTAGTAATAATGTTACATCTTGAATGTGGAATTAATTTTAGATTAATTATAAGAAGGAAAATAACCGTCCTTTGTAATATATTAGAGAAATGCTTTCTGTTGAGCCTATGTTCAGGGTTTATTTATTTATTTTTTTTAAAAAAGAATTAATAAAAGAATATAAAGATTGCATAAAATTGTTAGTTATTGTACATTGATAATAAATTTTACACGTTAATAAACATGTATAGTTTCACATAATTTTAGATTTATATATCAATAATTTTTTGTGTAACAATTTACTACTGTACATTTATATCTTTAATTCATTTATATTTCTGTATTTTGATTCTAAGCACGTAGTAATATACTAAGTCATTCACATTATTCAAATTATTATGTCTCATTTATTAGACTTGCCTTTTAATAAAAACAAGACCATATTTAAAAAATAAAAAAGAAATATTTTAAATGTAGTTTCGTTAGAATATGGAAGAATAAAAAAATTGTATTTTTTATACATTTTCATATAAAACTACCAAAGTGAATCATAGATATCCTAAATAGCTTTATGAAATTCAAAATTTATTAATTGAAATTATTCAATTGTTGCCACTAATGAGGTAATGAAAATAGATATTTGATATTCACATAAAATAAGTGATTTTATATATAAATAATATTGCATAAAATAAATGTTAATAGCTTGCGTTATTAATGTTGCACTGTACATTTTTAAGCAATTCTTATTATTTGACATAACTACAGACAAAATTAGAAGCAATATACTTTACATCACGTGAAGCTACCAAAATCTCATTTAAATCTCATATCTCAGCTTACTTTTTTTCAATAAGAAAATTCTTATACAATACTACAGCATGAGAGTACAAAAGTATTTCTATATGAGCTATGCATGAGCAATTTCAAAAAAAGTCACACATACTTCACAAAAAATGCGTGTATGACCGTTAGCGTACAAAATACCTCGTAATGAAATTTCTGCTCTAATCCTGTAACTCGATCGGCTGTAAACAAAACCCTGATATTTTTCTGAGTTCCACAAGGTATGGGTTTTCCAACAGTTTCTAATTGTATAAAACTTCCGGATGGAGAATAGAATGGACTCAAAGACATACTAGTAGTAGGTTGACTCAAACTATTTGGTTCTGAACGCCTTGAATCTCGGGCATATTTTAAAGATCTAGCCTGCAAAAAAATTTAAAAAAATATATAATTTAATATTATTTTGTTGATATATATATATATATATAATAAATTATAAATATAAATTATTTTACCGCAGTTTACGGGACTTTTAATGTTTAAATTCCGTAATATTCATTGGGAACAATTTCTTCGATCAAGCATTTGTCAATGATGTTTCTCTTTATTACTTCAGCGTCTCCCTTTTAAATGTTTTATATTTTTTTGAAACCAAAGGATTTCCAACACACATAATTAGAAATTTAACTACCCCCCAAAACCTTTTTATTTAATTTTTGGTAATTTTATTCATATTATTATAACTAAACACAGACTAACTTTTTAGTACCTCAGTTCAGAGGTAATATAAGGTGTTCTTCCATGTTATTAGGTAATGATTATTTTATTTTTAATTGTGCAGTTTACTTCAATGATCCGTAAGTGTATTTCAGAAAAGTTTTAAAACGAACAATTTAGTGTTAGTAAATATATGCTTGAAAAAAAATTTATTCCTTTGTTTTTGCATAGGTCATGGACAATCTACGTTTTATGCTGTTTTATTTGACACTCCTTTGTATTTAATGGAAAGAGAATTTATAATACATCCACAATCACAAGAAAGTTTTACACATTTGTTTTATTAGCATTTTAAAGTCATTTCGAAATTTTCTTACAAATTTTACTGAACATTAAACAACTCTAAAGAAAAGCAACATTCTTAACTTTAGGTGAAGTTAAAATATTTTTATATTAACCATACATAAAACCTATATATTACTTTTACAAGTGAAATTTTTTTAATAAATTCTAATTAGAGTTCTAAATGTTATTTATATAAGTATATATAAATATTATCTTATTAATAACTTAATTTTATCTTAATAATCTATAAGATTGACAAGACTAGATACAGAGATCCTACAAAAATGTTATTCTTTTTGTTAAATTCTGTCTTCTAATATAATTAGACTATAAAGTGTAATTAGGGAATCGAAATTTTAGAAAAAGCGTGAATAGACAACATAAAATTACTTTTTTTCATTATATGAGGATTTTCAACTGAATAAATGCAAAGTGTATAACATATCCTAAACAATAAGACGTGTTTCGCATACACGTTCATTATATTTGTAAAAGAAGATCTTTGTATTTTATGATTGTATATGGACATACTTGTGACTTTAATTATCTTTGAGGGAGAATCTTAAAAAAAAGCCCTATTCCAGACTTACGTCTAATTGAATCGACGTGGTATCAGTATTCTGAGGTTCTAAAGCGTATTTGATGTAACCTTTGGCATCTGATGTATAATTACTGCAGTATTTTATTTTCTTATTGGCATCCCAATTGGCGATCACTCTATGTTTCGAGACAGTTGCACAGATTTCAATACATTCCCCTTCAGCCGGGCTCTCATCTGGATTGGTAACTCTAAGCTGTGGAATAAATGCATGTTTTTTTTAATAAAAAAAAGGAGGGGGGGGGAAAGAATACAGTTCCAAAAAATTAGAATTCACAAATTGCATGGTTTAATTATTGCTACTTACCCTTCCAGTATATGGTAAACCTGGTTTATAATATTGTCTATGATTTTGATCAGTATTGAAATCGAGATATAAGGGCGAATATTGGCGTTGAAGATACTGGGTTTCATTCCTCTGTACACCTAGTGAAAACGTTATAACTTATAATTTGAAATCAAATTGACGACGGAATTTTACTATTTTTATAATTATATAATAATCCAAAAACTTAATTTCAAATTCCTATTTTATTCTGAGATAAAACTATATCTTCACAATTTGAACTAAAATAAGAGTTAAAAACGAATAATAGTCTTAATTGTATATACCAAAATATTTCTTTGCATTTACTATAACATTCAATGCATTTAATGATAATCATTAAGAAATTATTGAATAAAATTTTATTAATATATTTGATATTTAGAGTGATTGTAGTGACTAGAACTTTATCATATCAATGAATACCCTTTTACATGATATATAGAAATAATGTGAACATGAAATAAGTTCTTAAATATTTTTTTTTATTTCGTATAACAATATTTTGGGACTTTAAAATAACAAAAGTTTTACTATACAAAAGACAAAATACTAGTCAGTAAAATACATTTATTTGATGCTGGAAGAAAAATTTGACTAAGCAAAATTTACCTGTTCCTTCTTCTATTACATTTGCGACTGTCATAATTCTTCGATAGCGATACGAACTACCAGGTTCAATCTTGGACACATTTATTGTATAGTTGAAACAACCGTCAAGCTATACAAAGCAAATTAAGTAAATTATGCAATTCCTTTTTATTGGAAATAAATACATGTGTCAGATACAAGTCACAAATGTTTACTTAAAAACCTTTAATTATTTTTAAAATAAAATTAAATCTTTTCAACTTTTTTTCATTTTGATTTAAATAATTTTTAATTAATAATAATAATTCATTTTTATTATATGTATATATCCGGATTGTGAATTAATGTGCCTTTTACAACATCAAATAACGGTTCCAACAATTATTTCTGATAACATTCGTTTTCTCTGCACATATTCCTTGATACTTCACCTGCTAGGTGTCCTTGTAGATGAAATTCGAATAAATGTCCTATGTAAAATTCATATAATAGGATGATTTCAAACGTAATATTTTGATACGTACTGAATCAATATAGATTAAAAAAGTTTTCATTACATTCATCTAGTGATTTACAATAAAAATGATTTCCAATAATGTCAACATGAAATAACAGGTGACATATATTTATTTATTTTTTCTTGCAATCCTCCTCCGTACATAATTTTTGTTGTTGAATTTATTGTATTTTGTGCAAAAACTTTTTAAACATTGCAATGGTTTTAAATAATAGCCATTAGGAAATTTATGCTAATAACTAGTAAATGATTACATTCATTAGTGGATATAAAATTAGGCATTGAAAAATTCCTCCTTAGTTGCTTCTAGTACAAAGTACATAAAACCAACCATTAAAAACTAATTAGAAGTTTTTTAAAAATTTTCTTTTATTTCTTTTCCCTTTGACACTGTGTTTTTTCAGTAAAGTCTCTTTTTTGTAACTTATAGTGATGAATTACGACTTAATTTTTGTTTTTTTTACTTAAGTAAAATATTTCATGTTTAGACTGCTTCTTTAGCTTTACTTGATTCACTATGTTCATTACGCACGCACACACACACACACACACACACACATATATATATATATATATATATGTGTGTGTGTTTTATCAGTAATTTCATTTGAGTCAACATGGAAAATTCCTTTTCAATTAAAACAAACATTATGTCTCTAAAATATAATGCATTGATAATTTTATCCTCAGCAATTACCTTCACGGATTCCTCTAGAACTGGAATTTTGTCTCTGGAATATGAATATGTTTCAAGAGATACGTTTAAGTTCAATGTCCCGACTACATTCTTTCCATATGTGTATCTAGAAAAGAGAAAATAATATATTTGAAATTAACTTTTGAGTCGTTTCATATTAGTAAAAATAAATAACATATATATTTCCAACCCAATCACTGCACATTTTCTTATGGATCATAATATAGCAAATAGTTTTGATACATGAGAATAAAACGGAAATTTAAAAAACTACAATTAATAAGGAATTAATAAATAATTCGATTAAAATAGCTTTGTTTACCTTAAAAGATTTTTTAGGAAAGTTAAATGTTTCCGTCAATTCAGTACTCACTCTCTTTCTTTCTCTCTCTCATAACGAAGATTAAAACGAAGCATAGGAAGTAAGTTAGCGGCGTTTTAGGGAGTTTTGAAACAGGTCACTTAAATATCTCAAATATTACCAAGAAACTAATGTCATGAGGATTGCCGAAAAAATAAATTTTGCTGCTATGAAATTAGGCACTAATTAGAGGGCACTATTCTTTATTTTAACAAAACAATCTTTAATTTGTCAACTATTTTGAACCTGAATTGCCTTTTTCTTTTCACGAATTAATGTTTATTATATAATATAAATCTATTAGATAGTACAAGTTGTTTTAGAGATAGCAAATTTATTGCTGAACAAAAATGTCAACCAACTCACCATGTCAACCAACTTTTTTAATTAAGTAATGCCAGGTTAGCTTTAAATGAAATATAAATAATTTAGTAATAATTCAAATTGCATGAATTGCCTCATTAAAATGAATTAACAACGAACATAAGATGTGAGCAGTAATTTCAATAACATAATAAAAAAATAGGAACAATATTGTGTGCTTTTCCATCACACGCCAAGTTATTTTCATTCCCGCATAATATATTTTCAAGATCCGGTCAACTACCTTTTCCCAAACCTATGTGAATGTCCTTCACAAAATGTTTAAAATACCAGTCAAACTGGGCAGTAAATAACATATGTACTTACACTACCAGTTCTTTCCTTTTGCCTTGACAATTAATATATTCTGCCATGGGCAACGTAATAAGTGCCATCTTGAAAAACATTTATTTGCATCAATGAAACATCGTACTAGCAAATAATTTATTCCACATCGTGATTCAAATAACTATAATGAAGATTTGCAATAGAGTTAACTAACACGTAGTTCCCTCACAGATAAGATTTTAATTCTCAACCCCTACTTCAAAAAGTATTCCAAACACATACGAAAAATGAGTTAACTGTGGAATTCAAAAAGTGAAAAGATGTTTCACCACCGAAATAATTATACAAACATTTAACAAAAAATAGTATAAATAATGCTTTTTATGAAACTTCTGAATGGAAATCAATAATTGTTGTAAAATCAGACAATTTGAATAAATTCAACAAATAAGTAAATTTGCCTCGCGAACATTAAAAAACAAAAACTGTAATAAAAACATATAAATCTCCCACACAATTGAATTGTTGAGCTTAATGCAGAAATTGTTTAAATTATAGCGCACTACAATTAGAAATACGTTGCTATCGAAGTATCGTATTCGAAACACGGTCAGGTGTTGACACTTAACACCTGAGGTGGCAATCTTCAACAATAATATTCGACGATCTTTTGGGGAAGTAAGGCTCAACCTATAGCCATAAGAAGCTCGCGATTTTATGTTCGCGATAATACAAATACACTTACATTTCCGATAAATTATTAAATTTGCAAATGTTTTCATGGAGAAGTAGATCTTGAAAATATTAAAATAATATATAATGAATGAATTAGTTGAAATATTAAAATAATATATATATATCATATAACTGTTTGTCAATCAGTGCATATACTCGATATTTAAAAAAATTAATCGACACCAACATGTAAAAATGGTTTCTTCACAATATGGACATTTCTTGTCACGCTTTATTTTTAAAAATTGAACGATATATGTCAATATACGGAAGAATAAAAATTTAATCACGCGACGAGAGTGCAACCTATATAACCTTGAAATATGTGTTCTTGTTATTTATCCACGAAGTATGAAGAAACTTCATTTTCGCAAAATTCAATGAATTTTTTTTTCAAAGATCCTTAAGCAGAAAAACTACTTCCGATTCAGACTTCCTTTGACGCTACACAGAATTTTAATGCATTTCAAAGTGCATCTGAAAAGTTCTAAGAAATTATAAATTGTTCGATTTAGATTATGTTTCCGGATTACACTTGAATTTTTGGTTTCCTTTTTATATTTGTGTCATCTGGAATACATTTTTCTTTTCACAAGATCATTGTTGAATATAATTGCAGTGACGGGAATTATTAAGTATGGAATTTACTTGGAAAACTTTCTTTATCATTTACAAACAAAAAATAAATAAATAAAAGATGAATAAAAATACAAAAAAGAAATCCTGAAATTAATTTGAAATTACTAAAAAAGTTTTACAGGGTCTAGCTTGATTTCCGATGGTCCACAATCAATATACAGAATAAATTTTTCTATCTATGCATAAAATTCTTCAAGAAGACAAAAAAGTGCCCGAGATATTCATTAAAATAAATAATAATTACAAGGAATAACATAAAATTTTCTTTTCCGCTTTTTGCAACTTTTATTCTATAGATGTGAAACTCAAACTAAAAGTGGTGTTTGTGAGAGTCATTCATCTATATATATATATATATATATACTCATAAAGATACGTGAATTAACTGGAGATGCATGAAGTTTACTCAAAGAAAGCAATTAATGTATTTCTGATGTATATAAAGTTCAATTATTTTCTAAAAGAAATGGGAAATAAAGTCTTTATTTTGACTGATATAGCAAATCTAGTTCTAAAACACTTCATTCTTATAAACAAAATTTTTTGGATTAAATCATATGCGGTTATTGAACTTTGAATAATCTTTAGTTTCCAGAATTTAGAAGCAGAAAAATTTAGAATAAATTCTCATGTCAATTATATTTCTTTAAATAGCATTTGCACTGAAAGATCCATAATAATTTTACGACAGTACTAATCACGATTACGCACAATTCGTTCAAATATTTCAAGATTGTTCATAATTGAAAAAACTTTTTTAAAGTACGGTTACAGCATATAAAGAACTTGAAAAATACGTGATCTTAATATTAAAGAATAGCGAAAGAGAAGCTGATGAAACAGATAATTTATTTTCTAAGTTATCTTAAGGAATTCTAGTCCATATTTTAGTGTATTATATGTATTCGGTGAATTTGAATAGTAAAATTATATTCCAGTTTTTAACAAATCGTAACTCTCTTTCATTTATTAAGATTAGAGGCTTGTATAGCAAAGATGAATATTTTATGTCTTCAAAATCTCGCAACAAATTTGATCTTTTTTTCTATTTAAATGTTTAGCCTTTTTTGTAATCTCTTTAGAATATAAAAAAAGACAAAAATATCACGTTAATTGCATTTTTTATCATTCAATATGTGTAAACGCATAGTTATGTTTGAATTAATAATACCAAAGAAGGAAAAATGTATTTAAGATTTAAATAAAACGATAAAAACCGTAATTTACTGCACTATTTATGATGGTTACTAATTATTCAAAGTATGCACTTAATTATTGAGAACTCTAAAAAAAGTGGAACACAGATCAATGATTTAAAGAGACTTTGGTATTATTATAATAAAATAAAGGAGTTCCTATTTCAGTGTCTTTATGGACTTTTATAGCTTTGGACAAATGTAGAGACCCAACAAAGGTCTGTCTAGAGATGACCTCCTAGACGAAGGATCACCTGCTTGGATTGTAGTTGAAATAAAAATTGTAAAATGGAAATGAAGGAAGCCGCTTCACATCAAACCTAATTTGGCCTTCGATGTTTCAAGAAAACTCAGCTTAAGTGCTTTGAAAATAAGCCCAAACATCATTCTCCTAAACAAACCGTTGTTTAATAATAGTACTAAGGGAGAGATCTATATTATTATATTATGTTATAACGCGATACATGATTAAAGGAAGTTTCTTTTTATATATCGCCACACAAAGACAAGAAAAGCCAACCATCTCCATGGTCAGTTGGCAGATCTTTGAAATGTGGCACCGTTCTGGGTTAGATTCCCAGCCACGGTATCTCTTCATCAAAAGACTTAATTTTTAAGTTAAGATATTATTTATTGTATATCTAACATATTAGATACTAGATCTTTCTTTAATACTCAAATTGGATGTTTCTCGAATATTATCTATATGTATAAAGCTCTATTCTAATAATAAATATAATATTTGAAAATAACGGTGAAGTCCTTCGCATCTTCCTGATGATATATTTTATTCAGATTCTCTGCATACAATTGAAAAGAAATGTGTCAATATTAATGTTACATATTAAATAAAAACATACATATAAATGTAGGTTTTTTAATAGCGAACTTGAAATTTCTTTTTAATTAGAAAATATATGCTTTGAAGTTGAAGGACCGCTTTTTTAGTGGATGAGAATATTGCTCATAGGATGAAAAATGCTTCCATTGATGTTAAAGAGGAAAACATGAAGATCTATTTTTAATATATATATATATATATATATATATGGGATCTAAGACCTGCTGATTTTCTACCATCCCGGAAGACAGCCAGGATGCTCCCAGAGTGCCGCTTAGCACTTCGAGAGAGATTCAGAGTAGTGAGATGAGACATAGACGGAGAAAGAGCGAGACGCTGAACAAGACGGTTCAGGAAATTGTGCTGGACGTTAAATCTATGATTACGAGAGTTTAATCAATTTGTTTTGTGTTTTAATGTTCTGTCCTACGTCAGCAAATAAACTATGTGTGTGTAATAAGTAGTCGTTACTTTGAATATTTACACACACCATATATATATATATATATATATATATATATATATATATATATATATATATATAAATGAAAAACACACTTACTTAGCGCAAACTTCTATGGGAATAGATTCGGCATTAGCAAGCACATATGAAGGAAATTTTATCTTTAAATCGAATTTTGGTAGCACTGTAAAAGAAAAAAATAATAAAAAGTACATGAGCATTAAAAATCAGTTAAATAAAAGGTTATCACGTAAATAATTACTATTTACAATCAAATTTCGAAATAAGATTTGTAACAAAGTAATATTGTTTTTGCCGATGTCTAATTGAATTTCGAAACATTGAAAATTTTCAGCAATAATAAAAATAAAATAAAATTTTACAAAATGAATTGGAAATACCATTAAAAGTTATACACTCAAACACGCTCGTGTACACACACACTCTCATATATATATATATATATATATATATTGGACTAAATTTAATTGAAAGAGTAAAAATGTGTCATTAGGATTCAGGGTTAGAATGAGAACATCAGTTCTGAAAAGTATGTTTATTCATTTTGACGAGAGAGAAGCAAGAAATGACAGAGAGGATTTCACCATACTTGACGAAAATGCACTATGTCAAAGACTTAGTTTCGACGCCTTTGTTACAGCGGAATGGAGAAAATTTTACCTTGTGCTGAATATGTATGGAGGGATTTCTCCATATCTTGTGGTACTCATGTGATATGGGATAAAGGGATAGTGGAAAGGGATTAGAGAAAATGGGGAAAAAATTGAAATTGAAATTATTTTTAAACTGAATATATATATATATATATATATATATATATATATATATAAAGTGCTATAAAATATCTGAACCTAAACCACTGCCTTCAAATATATTTTAAGTGCTTAACCAAAATATTACTTATTATTAATCGGAAAGCATTTAAATATAATAAAATAATAAAAATGTTATATGTATTAAAATATAATGTTCTTGTCTTAGTGCTATTTATTGGATTGGAATAATTAGCACTATTTTTCATTTTTTTTATTCTATTTGTACAAATATATCTAATAAACTTCTCGTATATATATAATTCCTTTCAATACGAGTTAAAAATTGATATTTTATATTTTTTATGAAAGATAATTATGAAAATAGACATTAATTTGCTGGAAACTCACCGTATTCTTTTACATCAAATGTTGTTGATTCTGTGTCATTTTTAGTAGTCACAGTAATTTTCCAATTTCCAAGAACAGGTTCGTCAGCAAGAGGGAACTGCATTTGCTTTACACCTGAAAGTCAATATAAATATATAACTATCTTTCAGCAATATTTTGACTGAAAAATATGAAATCTTTCTAAATTAAACTCATGAAAATGAGAAAAATCCAATCCATAAAACAACAGAAAAAAAATCAGAGTATAAATATTTATGCTTCTACAGTATTTTATTATAATATTTAAAATAATTATAATTATAATAATTATAATAATTATTCACACACAAGAGTATATATACATACATACATATATACATACATACATACATATATATATATATATATATATATATGCATGCATATGAGTGCTTGAAGTTTTATTAGATACACAAATTACACTAATAATTATGCTTAAATCTACCTTCTGAAAGTTTAACTCCGTTAAATTCATACAATCTAGTCCCCTTTGGATCTTCAACATAAACATCAGCTACCTGAAATTATATATAACTTTAATTTTTATGCATATATAATTAATTTCATTGCGCATTCAGGAAGATTACTAACACTTAAACAATACATTTTATTATATGATAAAATAGATCTTTTCTATGTCCAGTCATCATGAGATAATAGGTCACTAACTAATAGCAAAAAAATAATATTAAAATATATGGAGAAGTAAAATTATGAAACTAAAGAAATTATATTATAATTAATGTAATTTTGTCAAAATCATCAAAATAACTTTGTATACAATACATATACACATTAAATACAAAAGCTTCGTTTTTGATTTCCTTCAGTCCATATGCATGATTGATTGGCTTTATTAATGTAGCACTAGAAGCAACACGAGAGCTATTGGTGACGGACTTCCTAATTTTGAACCTGGTTTAAGTGCTATGGACGCCGTTGATCAGCTGGCTCTACCTGCTCCTAATTTCAACACCACGCCTCAGGAGGACTTAAGGCTTTGACAGATTTAACGTGCATCAGTTCCAGTTACACGGCGGGTCTTTAATGGCCTCAAGGCTCGAGCTCATGAATCAACGAAAACTGCCTGCCGCTAGCCCGCGACCATCGCCGTTAAGCTACCGAAGCCTTATGGGCCATATGCAAAATTAGTTTCAACTGGAAAATAAGATCTCAGGTGTTTCTGTTAAAATTATGTAAATAAAGTAAATGAGATTTTTTTTCTTTTTAAAACAGGAAAAATTTCTGAACTCTCGAGTGATCTTTTCAAGTACAGAAAATATAAATCTAAAATAAATTTGATGAAGGGGAAAAACAATAAATTTCACTGCACAAAAAATATGAAATGTAAATAATGAACAAAATAATGAAATGATTAGAATATAAAAAATATGGTTATGTGTTAAAAATGTGTTTCATAAAAGAAAAAAAAAATCTCGTATTTATTGTTAATGAATAATACTTATATTCAAGACAGCAATTTAATATTTATAATTTTTGTAATTATAATAAATTTTATGTAGCCTTAAAACAATTGCTAAGTTCAATTTTCGAGAAATTAATATTTAAATTATTAAAAAGTAATTTTTAATCACATTTTGAGGGAAAAAATACGTTTTGATTATCAGAAAAGAAAAAGAAAATGAGGGGACATACAAATAACAATGCATAAAATTTTTTAAGAAACTATAATAACATTTTAATTTACTTAGTCTGGCATTTGAAAATAAATAAAAAATAACCAAACAAAAAATTAATAAACACCATAGTTAATGACTATTATTTTCTGTTTACTTGGAACTTATTGATCAGATAGTATTAACATCCACCCAAGAAAATTAAACACTTGTAAAGTTAAGACTTTCTTAAGTTATTAACAATCCCCAAAAATAAATTTTAAATCAGTAAAATGACATTATTTAATTAACTGGCACAAAATTAGTCATATAATTTAATCATGCTGTGACTATTTTTAAAAAAATGAGATTATATAACTGCCATTTAATTCAGTAAAGAATTGCAATTGCTTATGAGTTTCTAATTAAGTTTTAAATAATTAGAAAATAAAACATTTCCCCTCTGTTTCAACAAATTAATTATCGTTTCAAACTATAATAATTTATTACGAAATATATTCATCTGTTTGTACATTAATATCTCAGCAAAAAAATTTGAGAATTCATATTTATTCAATTTCAATTATTAACATTTATGCTAATTTAATTTAAGATAAGTACTACAACAATTCTAATGAAAATTGAAATCTTTTTTTCAACACTTTCATAGAAGAAAATTATGTGTGTGTTGAATTAGAGTTAAGATTTTACATTAAGGAAATATATTAGTTCCGTAAGCAACATAAAAAGAAATTATAAAACTATAATATCAGATATAATGTTAAGAAAATATAATTGTATTGTTTCTTCATTTGTTTTGCAATACTTTTCTAAAATTTGTCCTCTCAAAAACAATATAATCAAATTGGTTTCACGGAATGTATTTCTTTTAGAATTTTTAAGAACTTTATGTAAATAATTTATTAAATTTTTTTAAAAAAATCATGATAATTTTTTTCGTTTCTTATGGTTTTGCGCAACTCAAGATAACAAATAAAAATGAAGTAACCGATAAATGAAAAGAAGAAAAGGCATGAAATTACTTATGAAAATAAAATGCTGAGTATTTTTATATAAGGTATTTTTTAACTATCATAGTACCTCCTGTAAGAATGCCTCCGAATATAGGTTATTTAAGGGACAATTCTGTTAGTTCAGATCTCTTTAAAAAGGGACCTCAATGTATTTAGCTTTTATTAAGGAACTATCTATTTAAGAGACACTTAGAAATGTTTCAAAATTAAGATATATGTAGAGAAATAAATAAAAGTAAAAATATTCTTAGTTAATAATTTTTGAGCTTTCAAGAACAAATTTGTGCTCAGTGAAAGATAGTTTTGTGACAAGGGAACAATAAATTGAAAAGTTAACCACTCTCTTCCGAAAACTGCTTTTCAATAGGGAAAAAGGGAACAAAACTCCGCAGATAAGAAATTGGGCGCGATCTGAATGATGTATCCAATTCAGGAAATTCAAAATCCTGTTATTCGTGCAACAGTTCTCAGTATTTGGAAGAAAACAATGTTAGCAAGTTGTAAGGCAATCCAAGACAGGAACTAATGGGAAGCAGAAATTTTAAGAAAGTAAACTTTGAAATTCTAGCTTTAAGTGCCCTCAGTGAAAATATTACAGATAAATATGAAATGGTTGAACTTGTCAAAGTGCTCAAATGCAAAAAATACTTAGATATTAACGAAATATTGAGCATTGATGACACTAATGACAGCATAAAATATTTTATTTCAATTAATTATGTGAACTTTAACAAAAACAGCTTGTAAAGCAGCGAGGAAAGCGAAGAAGAGCCATAGATGAAAAGTGTAACAGAAAGAGCAATATACGTGCCTTAAAAAGCTCCTCCAATAAAAAAAAGTTTTATGATGACTGTTAATGACAAAAATGAACTTAAAATCCTCAGGGACTATAATATCCATATGGAAAAAATGCTATCAACAGGGTTTCAAACCAACCGGGTTACTAAATACTATCAATAAATTGCTATAAGAACAAAACTTTTATAATTAAGAGAATTTTCCTTTCTCAGTAACTTCAAATTCAAATAAATATATAGGATTATATAATTTATTGATATATTATTTTTATTTAAAGCTTAATACAACCTGAATTTTTAACTAAATTTCATTTTTGGTATGTATCCTCTGTAGATGAGACACCTCTATTAAGGGGATAAAATGTCTTATCTTAAATTAAATGTAATATCAATCCAATAAAGGTCTGGTGGGTATCCTTTATTGGATTGATTGATTGATTTTACTTTCGTTGACTAGAAGTAACACGAGTGGTATTGACAAAGAAACTCGTAATTTTAGACCTAGTCAATTGACGAGAATGACGCGCGGGTTGGTACTTCATTTTCCAAACTTCCACACCTCGCTAACTTTGAACCTCAGCAGATTCAAAGTGTATCAGTCCCTGCTACACGGCGGGTCTTTTGTGACATCAAGGCTTGAGCCCACTATTCAACCTAAACCGGCTCCGTCGAGTCCGCGAACATGATCAGCAAGCTACACCGGCCACTTGCCTTATTGGGAAGCATTACTGTACATAATTTATTTTGCAATCATACGGTAGTAAATATATATTAATAATTTTTTCAAAATTATACTTAAGATAACATTAGAATTTATTGATCAATAATTATGAATATTATTTCAGTACCTCTAAATACAATACATCTAACAGATCAATTGAAATGTCCCCGGCCTGACACATAGATAGCACTACAAGAATTAAATCCATATGTTTTTTAGTTAGCCCTAACCCTCAAAAGATGCGTGTATAAATTTGACAGCTGTCGGATCATTAGTTTGTGAATTATAGCATTTTCAGTGAAGCAACTTTTGTTATTGTGAAAAAAATGGATAAAAAGGAATTTCGCGTGTTGATAAAATATTGCTTTTTGATGGGAAAAAATACAGTTGGAGCAAAAACTTGGCTTGATGCCGAATTTCCGGACACGGCCCCAGGAAAATCAACCATCAAGGATTGGTATGCTAAGTTTAGACGTGGTGAAATGAGCACCGAAGGCGGTGAACGCAGTGGACGCCCATAAGAGGTTGTTACCGACGAAAACATTAAAAAAATCCACAAAATGATTTTGAATGACCATAAATTGAAATTCATTGAAATAGCAGACACTCTAAAGATATCAACTGAACGTGTACATCATATCATTCACGAATATTTGGGTATGAGAAAGCTCTGTGCAAAGTGGGTGCCGCGCGAGCTCACTTTTGACCAAAAACAACGACGAGTTGATGATTCGGAGCAGTGTTTGAAGATGATCAAGCTAATAAACCCGAGTTTTTGCGTCGATATGTGACAATGGATGAAACTTGGCTCCATCATTTCACTCCGAAGTCCAATCGACAGTCATCCGAGTGGACTGCACACGATGAACCCGCTCCAAAGAGTGGGAAAACGCAACAGTCGGCTCGCAAGGTTATGGCGTCTGTATTTTGGGATGCGCATGGAATAATTTTCATTGACTACCTTGAAAAAGGAAGGACCACCAACCGCGACTATTACATAGCGTTATTGGACCGCTTGAAGGACGAAATCGCCGAAAAACGGCCGCATTTGAAGAAAAAGAAAATGCTGCTTCACCAAGACAATGCACCGTGTCACAAGTTAGTGAAAACGATGGCAAAACTCCATGAATTGGGCTTCGAATTGCTTCCTCATCCAACGTATTCTCCAGATCTGGCCCCCAGCGACTATTTCCTGTTCTCAGATCTCAAAAGAATGCTAGCTGGGAAGAAATTTTCGTCGAATGAAGAGGTGATCGCCGAAACTGAGGCCTATTTTGAAGCAAAGGACAAATCGTACTACAAAAATTGTATCGAAAAGTTGGAGGGTCGCTATAATCAGTGTATCAATCACCCTTGAAGGGAATTATGTTGAATAAAAAAAACTAATTTTGCCAAAAAAAATGTGTTTTGCTATAGTAGGCCGGGGACTTTTAAATTGAACCGTTGCACCCAATGACATCAAATGTTAAAACAAAGGTACCAAGTAGATGATGAGTCTAGTAAAACAAAAAGTTGTTTTCATTATCATTCCAGAATCTATAAATTTTCTTCGGCTGATTATTATAGGTCTAAAAAAGTTGTTTTATCACTCTTTCATTTCAGCTGAAGAAATGCCAAGAAATGAATCTCTGAAGGTGTAAAAATCTTGTAAATTTTAGTTGTATGAAGTACATGTATTGAATTTTTTTTTTAACTTTCAGTGATAGAAGTTCGAGGAAACTTACACTTATTTCATGAATTAAATAGTTATTAAATTATGACGAATCACATTTAATCCTAATCTTTCCTTTCTGCTCTTTTCAACCCTTAATAATATTTAATTTATGAAACCAAATTCATACAATTAATGCTTCATTAATCCTAATAAATAATAAATTATTTTCTGCAGTTTAATTTAGGTTTGTTGAAAAGTGTAATTTTCAATAACATTAGATGCACATTCAACCTTTATTTAAATTTTAAAAATGTCTTTATTTAGCAAAGTTTTAAATTTTCCAAGCTTCGTTTTTTAACAAACACTTCAGTTTTTTAAAATTTCTCTCAATAAAATGATAATTATCGTTTATAAGTTCTCATTTCAGGAAATAGATCCTATTTATTTTAAAATGCTTTATAAAATTTGAAATCAAAAATTTTATTCAAATGACATTTTTATTTTATTCAATTGATGCCCAAGAATTTTTGTTGAATATTCAATAATAGTATTTTTAAAATTTTTGCAGACATTTAAAATTCCTAAATGTGCAAAAAAAAAAATGTTTTTGGTTTTGTTAAAAATCATGCATTGTTTCCTTTTCATATAAAATTTTAGTTTTCATACTGATGCCCTTAATCCCAAAGCTTATTTCATTAAATATCAGTTTTTTTTCAAAAATCTATAATTACTGGAAGTAATTAAAACAGTCAGAAGATCATGGACGTTACTTTGATTTGTTTTATTTAAAAATGAAACCATTTGTATAGGAATTAAGAAAATATCAAGGGAAGAAAGTTATATTTAAATATAAATTTCTTTACTATACTTACATCTTTTTCATCGGTAGATGGCCTGAAATCCTTATCTAGTTTTAGTACCCGGAATTTCACTACAAAATAAAAAAAAACCATATTAAATATTCTTACAGTTTCAATAGTAATATTTAAATTGAATTGTAGTCCAATGCAACTATTAGTGTAAATAAAATTTTGCTGGGTTGTTATGATAACCATGATTACCAAGACTGAAAAAAAAAATCATGAAATAATTCGAATTTATCATTTTTCGATTATATTTTCAAAGTGTTATTATTAGAATTTACATTTACTTGGATAAAAAACATATGACAGGAATATTAATGTAACAAAGTAGATAACAAAATATTTAATAAAAGTATAATTGTTCGTAACTTGATGTAGTTCAGGAAAAGCCACACTATCGAAAAATACCTAAACATAATTTGAATTTATAATTTTACAACCTTTCTTACTATTTCATGCTTTATTATTAGGATTTCCATTTACTCTTATAGAAAATACCTGACTAGAGAATATTAAATAGTTAAAAGCATATTGAATAAAAAGTAGTCTCTATTTAAGTGAATAAATGTAGATGCTATTTATTCTAATAATATATAATTCAAGCGTATTCAAAATGAGAATTAAAATTTTTTTTTTCATAAAATATAAAGATAACATAATTTTTTTCAAAAAATCAGCGATTTTCTTATGTAAAGATTGATTACTTTAAATAAGAAAATGTATCTGAAAAAATAACTTCAAAATAAAAATAAAAATCTATTTTATCTCAGAGAGGTATAGCTACTTATTTTTAAAAAAATTTACAAACTTTGTTTTGATGAATGTGCAAAAGTAATAACATTTAAAAAATTTAGTAGTGTGTTGGGATTTCTTTCTTCACTTCTTTATCAATACAACCGTCCTTGGGATTTCATTATTTTTTTTAAAAAAAGACCATGTCTTATGACAGTTCAATATAGAAGTTTAGCTTCATTCCAGCTAATTCTTAAGTTTTCTTCTCGCGAAACAAAAATTTCATTTTTAGATTTGGTTTTAAAGTATCTGAATGTATGTAAATACATTCAACATTATATATATTTGATAAATAAATTGTAGCTTAACAAATTGTATATAAAAAATTCTTCAACTTGTTTTCCTATTCCTGTTATTTATTTTATAATTTGTAAAAATGCTTTTCATTATAATAATACATTGCAAAAAAGTTTCGTACATGAAATACGAATAATTTGTTATTCGTATTCCATCAAAACACAAGTAATAAACTAGACTAAAATGTTCAGATAAATACTTTTAACGAAATCCAGTTGATCTGAAAAAAAAACAGAAACTATTAAACAATTATTATCAGCTGCTTTATTACTAGCTTACAAATATATAACTTAAGTTCAGAAATATATATATATATATATATATATATATATATATAAGTGTATGTGTATGTAATTGCTAATTGTAACATATAAATCGGAATGTTGCTGGAATGAAATCCCTTAATCAATTTTCATGAGAAGACGCAGAAACTTTGGGTGTGACAAATTTCCTTGGAAAAGCTACTTTTCCTGAATGTTTTTGCATCTAACACAGATCAATGTTACCTATTGATACCTTTAAATCATCAGTCTTTTGGGATACGAATGGTATTTTCGATTCTTTTAGAGTCACTTGTTTCTGGAACGGTGCTTTATATTCTTTTAGAATCATTTGCTTTTGGAATGGTATTTTAGATTGTTTTTAGAAAATTGTGGTAAACCCCTTGCTTGACAGATAATCTCTTGCATTGCTCGTGGATACTAAGTAATTCTCAAAATTTATAATTTATCTTTATATTTGACCTATTTCCACGAAAGTGAATTTTAATTTTATGCATTTGTAATTATTTCCTTATACGTACTTCTAATACAATCTAATTAAAAATTTTAATATATATTTTTATGTTTACTATAGTACTTTAAATCAGTATTTACTATAGAATATAATATATTAATATTACCTTCTTGTCCTGGTTTGTACAATGGTTTGTCTGTTTGAATAATACATATATATTTTTTTGGACTAGAAAAGTACACTTTGACACTGCCACTGAAAGGTTTATCACCAAGAGTTCCATTTATTTGTAATCTACCGTTGTAGACATGGTCAATATCAATAGGATTCATGTAGAAATCAAGAAGTGTCTCCTTTTTGTCTGAAAAACACAAAGGAAATTTAAAGAATTTTTAAGATTTCAGAGTGACCCAAATTCTTTAAATTGTAGATTATAACAAAATATCTTACCATCTTCAAGTTTATATTCCTTTTCTTGTGCTAAAGTCTCATTTCCATTGTAAGATTCGGAATAAAACAATTTTACCTTTATCATGCCTTCCTTAGGACTTCCAAAACGTATAAATTGAAGTTCATTGTTAGATCCCATCTTGAGAGATCTCGGTGCCAAGAATATATAGCCACTAAAATAAATATTTTGTTTTCAAGAAAATATCATTATTTTCTAATCGGTCATAAATTGAATATTCCAAAAGTGAGTTAACTGAAATAGTCATTACTTGAAAAAAAATTAATAATATAGCTTAGTCTTATACTTGATTTCTTACTGAATACACCATGCCACTTAAAATGCATTTTTAGAACAATATGAAAGAGAGGGTAGTTAAATAATTTTAAGCATATAACATTAACCCTGCTCATACATATTGGTTAAAACTAAACCGACGGTGCTCAGAGACTCATAATTCAAATTATACCAAAGGGATCGGAGTGAAACTTCAAAATATGTGTTTTGTAGATCATGGAAACGAGTTAGACGATAGAAAAATTATTAGTTTGAATTTTAACTGTAATTGGTGGTGTGTGGCAAATGCAAATAAGAAAGAATTGTGATTGTGTTATAAAACCGATTATTACCTGAAGAAAGAAACTTTCATCCTTAGTAACCATTCTATTGGACAAAAATAAACGCGCATTAATTGTGAAACTGCAGGACATTCCACAAGCCGAACTCTGTGTTTCTTAGATAATGAAAATGTAAAATAAGATTCCACTTCCGTAAAACATGATTAGAAAAACACGATTAGAAAATTCAATTAAAGACAAAAACACGATTAGAAAATTTGAAGTAACGAATTCCCTAAGTGTCGCACCGGGAAGACTAACTTGATCAGGAAGTTTCAGTCACAACCTCTGCAACATCCTCAAACGCCACTGGCGATGGACGATTGACAGCATGGGAATCGAACATTCCTTGGTCACCCCTAAGCATGATTTTATACAAAATTTCAAAACTTTATGATTACAAGTTGCAAGTCGTGTAATAATTGAAACCATAAGTACATTATGCATACTTTGATTTTTATTACGTTTCCAAGTGATGATGCAAGCGAATGAATACTAGCAATCACACATCTTAAAGACAGACGCGGATCATTTTCTCTTGGATAGTGCAGTGACCACACAGAATAACCGCATGCAGAATGCCACCAGTTCTCATGCTTGCAACAACAACCCTTATATTCTCTTATACGTAACGGCACGGTGTGAATTAACAATAAGTTTCATTCAAGACTTCTGTTTATTTTTTCGAAGTGGTTACACAAATGATTTTGCTGTGGATGTAAACTCCCTCCGTCTCTTAATTACACCTTTATTAGTCACAAGTGAACGGTACACCAAACTTCAGGAACTACAATTGTCCTAGCAATAAAGCAACTTGGCTGTTTGAACATCACTGTACTAAGGAAAGATGGAACAAGTAATAACACGACAATATGTTCAAAATTGTGACTTGAGAGAGATCCCTTCTCTCGCGTATCTTTCGTGGTCTAGGACTGCTTAGGAAACAGCCGAACTACCCATGTCATCGGATTTGAATCCTTGTGACTTCCGGCTGTAGCATTTCCTCAAAGATCGTGTGTATCATGGGCATGTGGTTAAAGTAGCGGATTTTAAAGCCATCCTAGTTCTTCATTTTCCTTCGTTCCTTCAAAAATACCATTGATTATGCGATGGTATGGGGTGCACATTGAACACACCAACAGTGCACATTGAACACACCTGAATGTAATAAATAAAATGTATATAATTGATTTTGCACTCTCATCTTATAATTTACTTTATTCTAGAGCCATGTATAGAGGAAAATTCCCTCTATTAATTTTTTTGGCTAAATCTCAATAACCATGATCTATATAACACAAATTTGTTGTTTCACTCATTCAGTACAACTGGAGATACAGAGCTCTTAATACCGTCAATTTAATTTTTATTACTCTACATAAACAAGTATAATATAATATTCTTTTGAATATAACATTTAATATCTGAAGAGAAACAATGCACAAAAATTGATAAATAATAAACTTGAGAAACAAAACCGTATATTTATGCCAGAAATTTAAGATCTTTTTTCACTCCAGCAAATTATAAGCTTATTAGAGCTTTAAAATGTTTATCTTCAGTTATATATACACCTCCGGGTTTAATTCAATCTCAGATAGCAATTAACAGTTCCATGTAAAACTTTTTGGATGCAATAGAAATGAAAAAAAAGTCATTCGTGTGAATTTTACTTTAGTGTATTTTCAAAAAAAATATTTTGTGTGTGTATTTTCCAAGAATTACAGTCAACTCGATAGAAAAAAAAACATTAATATTATGAAAGTGCCATAATATTTTCTCTTAGTGCTTTTCTCTCTTCTTCAAGAAGAAGAAAAATATGCTATTGCACCTCATTATAAGGCAAGTTATTATGCTGAAAAGAAACAATAGCTTCTCCTTTTTAAGAAATTAAATACACGTATGTTAAGGAAGCTTAAGGAGTACTAGTACGGTACTTCAATTACGCAAAACATTTAGAGGAGCCTACAATAACTAAATTTTTTTTCATAATTCTGTTCTCAAATTAAGCTTTATATACAAATGAAAGCAACAATAAAATGCAGAACTAGAATAAATTAACTTATTCGTTATTTATTGTGGAGAAGAACAAAAACGAAATTCAATAAAGGATTTTTTGAGCATTTCAATGCTGACATGTTTGTTTATCAGTGGATAATTAATTATTTACTTAAATAAAATATTTTTAATATGCAAGCTTTTTTATTTTAATAAGAAATTTTCCTTCCTTGCATGGTATTATTATTTTTCATCCGAAAATTCTAATTGAATGTTTCATTTTTAAAGTTGTGTCTACAGAAATTTTAATAGAACATAATCTACTGGTAAAGGGTAGGTCACTTCCAGAATGTATGCAGAGAACAAAATAATTAAATTTATTCTCGTGGCATTGAATGCATACAACGATTAGCAATATTTATCAAAAGATATTAAACTATAAGAAATAGAGTGTATATTTTGAATTAAAGTATTCTAACTCTATACGAGGGGCTATTAGATATATACATCTTAAATCTGAACCACAACCACTAGACGAGGACTATAAATGATTAAGGATTTCTGCATCAAAATATACATTCCTTGCTCACAGAGAGGACTTTGAGTGAAATGAAACGTAGAACAATCTTTGATATTCCTATACAAAATCAAAGGAGGAATTTTGCTTCGAATTCGGACCCCCAGGGGCTTACTTTCTTTAGGTAATCATGACTCCCTAGAAACCCTAGAGATCTTTTCTTTCCCACGAGGTTTATTGTCTTTGGTAAAACACGAATAAAGCTCCCCCAGGATACCCTAGTGATCCTTCTTTATTTTCTACACTCTTTCTTGTTATCCAATTTATCTTTTCTTCCGCTTTATCTAATGTCTTAATACACATTGTTTGGCGCAGCATAGACAAATTTGGCTCGTATGCCACGAATCTCTACTTTCACTTGATCACTCACTGCCTCAAAAACAGAAATAAAAGCCAAAAAAACACACTAGATAGGCTAATATGGCTCTAAAAATAATCTCTATTCTCAATGAATAATACTGATGATTGTTTTTTTTATTTCCTATTTCTTAAAATGTTCAAATTTTCATAATCTATTGATTATATACATATATAAGAGAATTCAATAATCTATGTTATGATGCAGATATTTTACAGTATCTTTTGCGCATTTAGTGATTTCCTGTCTTATCACTGATTTTGTGTTCATACGGCTACAAGCCTCAGTCATTTTCTACTGAATCTCATAGGAAATGCAGCTAGCGAAGAGTGAGCAATACCTCTTTCTGAGAGACCTCAGAAAATTTTGGGAGATTCCTCCCAAAATTTTCTTAACCTGACCTTAAAAACCTTCTTAAAAACCTGACCTTAAAAACCTTTCTTAACCTGACCTTAAATTGCTTAACCTGACCTTAAAAAGGTGGGCAGGCCAGAATACTTGACTTTTACTTTTATCTCTTATCCTTCTTTCTTCTTTACAACAATAGCGAATGTCTCTCTTTTTACTCTGACATCATGAAGATGTTCCTGAAGACTATCCTTTTCGATCTGCACTCTAATTAAATGTTTTCGACCAACCCACTGACCAGGAATGTACAAAATCCTCAATAATCAGATGTCGAAACAAACAACAACTTAAATGTAAGCCTAAATATACTATCATCAATTTGTCACTCGTTAAATTTAGAAGAAAGTTACTGAACTTAAAAAATGTCTCGTAAATTACCTCTCTCACACACTAGCTACTCTATTTTCAAAGAATTATATGAATTAACGACAAATTCATGTTAAAATTAAATTTAAATAAGAGATGGTTGGAGCAGTTGCATACGACACAGAATGTTGCTTAATTTAAAAAGAGTTTTACTCGATTTTTGCGAATTTTGAATCGGATATTTTTTAAATTTATATTTCGCAGGAAATGTAATCAGAAATTAAAAATCTAATCCAAAAAAAAATATACACCTGAAATTGAAGATTGTTAGAGGTTTCGACAGAAAAGTAGACTATAGGACAGCTGAGTGAAGAGTAGAAGTATTATTTTTTGCGAAATAAGAGCTATCTGAAGTAAATTTGCCAGTAATTGAAGGGAATATGAATAAAACAATTATCCCAATACTAATTAGAACTGATAATTAGGAATAGCTGTTTTTACTAGGTTTTTTTTAAAAAAATTAACTTAATAAAGTTTGTAATTCAATATCCCTAACATAAACAAAAAAATTAGCAAAATAGATATGGAAATGTGATTTAAAATTCAGACTGACAAATTTGTTCAGATTACTCATAGACGTTACCAGTACGCATAAAGATAATCTCTTAAAAGCTGAAACTTATAAATACATAGATTCAATAAATTAACTTCAATTAAAAATGAAAAATACAGGATAAAATTGTAATTGTCATACTTTTCAACTTCTTCTTCAACTGCACATGTTAACAGTATAGCATACATAAATATTACGAAACTCAGCGCATTTTTTATCTCCATGTTGGCTGTTTTTACCATAAGAACCTAGAAAAGAAAACAATACATATATATATATATATTTAATTTTAGCTATCAATAGACTATTAGTTAAAAAAACAAAAACAGACATTTTTGAAACAAAATTGAAAAATATTTCGTTTCCTTTAATATTTAGAAACTGAATTGTATTGAAACTAAAATTATGGTTATTGACAATGGTTTCTTTAATATGATCTGAAGATTTTTTGAGTCAGAAATAATTTTTTTTGTCAAAATTAAAACAACTAATAAAACTCATTGTTGAAAAGTTTTAAGGAAACAAAGTAAAAGGAAAAACAATACGAAAAAGAAATAATATATTATCACCCAACCAACTCATAAACTGTTCAGAAGTATTACAAAAAAAAGTATGATTTTTATAGCCTTTTAAGCAATACTGGTGATTTTAAAGACGGAAACAAAGCCTTGCATACTAAAAAGTACCTTCATAAAAAAATATTAATTTTTTCTAAACTTTTTATTTTTTACTGTTATTCAAACATTTTTTTTTATCTTAATGTTATATGAAAGTATCGCAAATAGAGATAAAAACACTTATAAAACCATTTCATTTAAAAAATAAAAATACATACAGTATAAAAATGCTTACAAATTAAATGAACAAAGTATAAATGTTATATTATATGTGTTTTAATGATATAATTACCAAACTAAAGAATACCGATATCACACGTGACAACAAATAATATCACAAGATTGTTGAAATATTTACAAATAAATATATGTAACTTTCAAATATATTAAATACATAATGAATTTTACAGAATGTATAGAAAATGACCGTTTTACTTGTAAAAATTAAAATCAAAATAAGAAAAGGTAGGAAAAACAATGTCCTGTAATTGCCCCACTATCTAATACCTACATAATTTAAAATACGAAAATAGCTAACCCAACAGAAAGCGAAAGTTTCATTGGGAAGAATGAAAGCAAATCAGGAATGATGATATAAGGATTAATGCAAGTTGCCAAATAAATAGAGTTCTGGTAATACTAGGTTTGAAACAAACCGGTCTCAGAAAAACTCGGTGACGCAAAAAAAAACAGGTCGCTCAGTTTACCCACCTATTTGTGGTTGAACATACAAACGGGTTGAGTTTGGTACAAAAAGATGTATAAAAAGAGGAATTACGAGAAAAATAGTTTGTTAAACCTTGTTTTCGAACAAGATGTTCCTGAAAACACACTATCACATTAGATTTTCCATAGCATGGGTAAAATAAATAAATAAATTCTCTATTAATAATCTATAGCACATAATATTTCTTATTCAAATTCAATAGACAAAATGAATTCTGTAATTTTGACTCATATGTAACTCTAAGAGGAATAAATAATTTTTTTACACATATATACCTTTTGAACATATTAAATTCCATTTAAATTTAAGCATGCCTTATTGGGAGTGTGAAAGGAAAACAGTCATTTTTATTGTATATATATATATATATATATAACACATCGATCAATAACCCGAGTCTTAACATTGAAAACAAATTTTTGCAAAATTTTTATTCATCAACATAACATCTTTGTTAATCACCTTTAGGGTGATACAATCTGCCCAACGCTTTTCCAAATCTTTTTCTTTTTCTCCAATTTTTCCAGTAAGAAATCTTTTTGTTGGTGAGTAAATAGCGATAAACAGCTTTCTGAATCATCGACTCGTTGCTGTTTTTGTTCCATCGAAAGCAATCGCGGCACCCACTTGGAAAAAACCTTTTTCACTTCACTTCAAAAAACCTTTTTCCTGGTCCGATCGACTTAAAATTTTGACACGTTTCAAGCAAAGGTTAGTACTCTAGAAAGACCTGGTTACTGATTTACTACGAGCGCCATCTCTGGGTTAGTCTCGGGAGTTATTGATCGATGTGTTATGTAATATATATATAATAGCTAATTTATCAATACAAAAAGAGAAGTTCTAAATTTGTTAATTTGAGAATATCTTTTGCGAAATCAAAGGCAGGATTAGAATCAGAAATGCAACAAAAATGAAATAAATTAAGTTGAATTGATAAATATTTTCAAAGGTTATTGAAATGTTACGTTATTTTTTTACGTTATTACATTATTTTTTGCATTTTATCTAACATTGTGTTACGTTATTTTTTTAAAAATATATATACCTCGGAAGCCTTTTAATACTTAGTCATTTATATAAATTGTATAATTAATCAGCAATTCATTTCAAATAACATTAGCACAGAAAGTTTTATTTCAAAATGTGTATGGAAACCCATTTATTATTAATATTCAATATTGGGTACAAGAATAACTTTGGCAAACATGATTATATATCAAACAGTAATAGTTATTAAAAAGTATATATGAATAGTTTGTAAAGCAATAAAATATGTCATTTTTCGAACTAATTAAAATTTCGATTAGTGAGGTTTTAGAAAAAGACATCTCCCTAATAATCGTCAATGGTAATTCTCTTTAACATATTTTACAATAAAAGTTTTATCCAAAACTAGGTAAACTATATTTTTTTCATTCGAAAAGTATCTCTTTTGTATCAATATTTTCCTTTTTGTCATGCTGACTTATAATATTTACAGAGATTTAAGTTAGTAATTAAAGTAAGGAATTAAAATTTTAAAAAAATGTAAATTTTTGATAAATATCATTTTATTCCTTTGATGTCTTGACATATTTATGCAAGCACATTCATCAATATACGTATGCAGACAAGCAGTTAAAATAAGCTGCCTTACAGCAGAAGTAGAATAAAACGTTAGTAAATCTTCAGAAAATATATGTATTATGACGACATTATAACTTAACAATAGCTGATTGTTTTACATCTTGCACACATCTCTGGATTGGTATTGTTACAAATAGGTTATGCGGTAACTTTACCGGAAGAAATATTGTCCTTCAAATTTATCTCATTGTCACATTGATAGATTTTTGCCAAGTTTCGCAATATTATTTTTGTATATTTTGTACAGTTTAGTAAATTTAACGCCTTAATTACACATTGTATAACAATTTCATGAACCTCTAAATATCATAATTTACCTTAACTATTTGCATAATCTTAAAGTCAGAAAAAATATAAACATATATATCTTTCGTTACTTGAAGTACATTTGTTTTTCTTTATTTAAGTTATTTATTGTTTTATACAGCCATCAATAATGAAAAATCTTTAATTACATCCGCAATTTCTATCTGAACTGTTAGAAATATCACTGTTAATAGCTCAAAGGAAATTAAATTATTATGTTAATGGTTTTAACTAATTTTGAATAACGGATGCTATTTTTCTACCAAATGATTTCTTACTATGAAACAAGTCTACAATTAGAATTTTGTAAAATTAAATTTGAAAGTTTCAAAGTTAAGAAGGAGGAAAGGATATGAGGAGGGCTAGATAGTCAAAATAGTTCGACTAATGTTAACTATAGGTCTCACACATTTGAAGATGTAAAATGTTCTCAACACTTTGCAAAGATATTTATTCTGATCGATAGTTAATTATTTTCCTTTTTATGAACATAAGAAAATTGAATTAAATAATATTATGAAAATACTCGCAAATTATTAAATTATGTTGTGAAACAATTGAATCGTGTGTAAGGAACCAAAACGTTAGATATTTGGACTCCTCATGTCACAAAATTCTTATTTATAAAATATTATAATCGTCTCAAATACTTAAGATGTAAGAATAATAAGGATCTATGCCAGCTTATAAATTTTACTTATAAATCATTGTATCACGAAGCTTTCATAAGAGAGAAAAAATATTACAGATGGTTTGTTTCATATTTGAATTGATATTAAATATATTCAAATTAATTTTAAAAATGTCTATTTTAATTAATCTAATTAAAATAATCAAGATATTAAAAGGAAAATTCATTAGGAAGAGCTTCGTTAAAATATAATAATAAAATGTTAATTATTAATGAATTATTAATAAGTGCATAGCTATCTAGTATATGACTCCTAATGGTTTATCTCAAATATTTCTGTAGCTATTCAGCCAAATTTGAAAGAAATTTAAAGAATTTTTAACCTTATTTACTTAATTATGCAAGAATCCACATTCCATAACAAAAAGTGGAAAAAAATATATTTGTTCAGTTAATTAAATATTGCATTTTTTAAGGTTAAAATTTCATTCTTTTCGAAAAATTAACAGTTATGTTAATTTTATCCAGCTGCAATAAAATCTGTGAAAGTTATGAGATTATCCTTCAGCTTTAGAGGATTCTGAGTACTGACATTAACGTCAGTTTTCTTTCCTTAACTTTAAGCGTTATTTCTAGTTGCGCTTCGTATTACGATATTTGTAATAAAATAAAAATAAAAATTGTAAACATTTCGGAATTATTATTTCCCTTTGTGGTTATTTTAAACAATGAGAATTAACTAAACAGGTAGTTTTTAAGTTTCAGACATGGGAAGGATTGTTTGATTCTTTATTAGTCCAAGAGCCATATATGGTTACGTCATTCTTCAATTAAAGAAAAAACAGCATGTGTGAGATTTGGACAAAATGAAAGACAAGAGAAATGGAATGAAGAAAAAGGTTTACACAAAAATAACTTTTAATTTTAGCGACAGAAATAATTGTGATATTTCCAACTGTACCTCAAACGAAAAATCAAAAGCAAATAAGGAAATGTTTTGTAATGTTTTCATTGAAAAATAATTTTTTGTAATGTTCATAATTTAATCTCTTAAATATATTTGGGCTTGAGTCCTGATGCTATTACAGACCCGCTGCGTAGCGTGGCGTGATGTGAAAGTTTAGCAGTGTCAGCTCAGGTGGCGTTTTCATCGCTTGATCAATGTTCAAAATTACGAGATACGTCACTGATAGTCCTTTAATTGCATCGAAGAGCGACATTAGAGAACAATGAATCAATCAAATCGTATACGTATTCCATAAATTTATATTTACTTTTCTTACCCGAATTCTCAAGCAACATTTTCTTAAAATCGTTCTTTTTTTCCCCCCATTTTCTTGTAAAATTGAATGATTTCTGGTGTTTAAATCAAACTTCTGAGTCACTTTCAAATTACTAAAAGAGATAAACTTTTATATTTGAGCTAAATGATCAACTACAGCAGCAATATGAGAATTATTTCAGTAAAATTTCGGATAAGTAATATATATGTAATTCAAACTTCAATATTTTTTTCAAAGAAAATTTAATATTCAGAAGGGAAATAAAACTAAGCATATAAAATTCCTATATTTATTACTTTTTCATAATTTTAAAGATTTTAAGTCAATTAAAGGTTGGATAATTTAATGCTCATTAGATAATTTAATGCTTCTGAAATATTTGATTAACCAGGAATTTAGAGATAATATGAAAATAAGCTTAAAATCTTTCATTTCAGTTCGTATAATTCCTTTGACATCAGGAAAATCTTAAATTTCTAATAATTATATCAAAACAGCCACTAAAATATTGAACACTAATATATCCAAACCATTCGAATTTTTCTTCCCAATTGCAAAAAATAAATGAATCCGGAAGTAAACGAATTTTAATAAAGTAATCAAATAACAAGATGATGCTATTTTTTTTTTATATATCATACACATGAAATCTGTTAGTGCAGTTTTTTTTCTGTGCGGAATAATTGTCTCTTTATACAACCATTGGTTTAAACAGTTGCTCAAACGAGACAGACTCAGATTACACCTGACGTAATGCGCTTATATTTTAGTTTCATGTTTGTCAATTGTACAAGCAACTAATCCTTTGAACAAAGAGCAAATTATCATTGTGTAAATTAAATACTATGTTCAGTGTGTTTTATATAAATATATTATACTTGAGTCGGGTAATCAGTGTGTGAATATTTCTGCACAAACTCTGCAGTTAAGGGATGAAAAATTTTACTTCGACAGAATGAATAAAGAATATAAATACAACGCATTAATAATAGACTAAAGATTAAATGTAATAAAGATAGAAGAGAGTCATTTCAGCATGAAGACGAAGATGAAAATCTTAAATAATAATCTACATGAAAAATATTTTCAACATTCTTTACATTCAGGAATTGATCTTTTAATATTCAGTCAAAGCGGTTGGTCCAGCATTTTTCAATAAAATGTTAAGTAACCTTTTATTGTAAGTTATTATTTAGTTTCGAAATCGTTATAAAATGTCATGTAGCTCTCTTATAATCCATACACTATTTTAAATATTTGGAATCATGAAATTCTTTTAAATATGTCCACATTAATATAAAATATTCAAATATCCCACTCTCTCTCTGTTTATATATATATACATGAGGGTAGTAGAATACGTCCTTAGAAAATCCAAGAGATGGCGCTCTTAGCATTGAAAAGGTCTGTTTTTAGTAAACATCATGACTCTCTAGACAGCTGTCTAAGCCTTATCTAAGCGCCATCTCTGTGTTAGTCTCGGAACTTATTGATCCATGTGTTAAGCGCTTATCCGGAACTAGTTTTATTGAGGAAATGTTATTTATAAGGAATAAGAAGGTCGGAAGCAAAAGGTTTCGAGAAGAGATATTACGATACCAAAGACACATCCGGCACTTTTCACTGAGTTGCTTCTGATCTGTTTTAAAGAAATATTCAAAAAAATTGAAACATTGAAATCCTCCTTTGTGATCTATCTCAACATATTTCATGGTTTCAGATGGAAATTAAAAGGGGGATTTCGAAAAAAAAAAAAGATCAATATGTAGATAAAAATATTAAATTTGCCTAAATATTAAAGTTACAGTTAAATTAATCATCAGTTGCCTTACGTATGTGGAGTATTCTTTTAATCAGAGTTTGTTTTTAAATACAGAATAAAAAATAATACTATTAACAATATTTAAAACTTTTGAAATAAAGAGAAAACGGACCTTTTCTGTGTTTTTAACTAATTGTTGAAAGAAAATTGTTTCATTGATTACAAGAAACTTCATTTTCTGTAGTAACGCTATATCTATAACAGAGAGAAAGAGAGAGAGAGATGGAGAGAGAAATAACTCATTATAATATTTATGAAACTTTAAACGAGTAAATTACTATATTCAAATCTAGGTAGAAGCGATATCTTAGAAAGTTAAAAAAAAATGTTTACACAATTCTCACGATTTCTTTTAGATTAAATAAGCGAATTTGTGATCAAACTTCCCAGTCCAATTAATTGTTATGATAAATTCATTTTATTGAACATCTGACAATATATTGATTAAAAACTTTTGAAATCAGCATTTTGGGCAGTAGATATATTTTATTTAAGTCAAGTGCAATAGATTAGTGAAAAGGTAATCCTAGAACCGTCACCATTATTACATAATTCGTTCATTCATAATAAGATATTCATTCAGGAAGAAGGATCATAATTCAGTATTTTATAAATAGGCTGCATAATTATTTCAAAATGAAGTGTATACAAATATCTCTTAAGAACATTGTGGTGTAGTTTCAAATAACAATTTAAGGAACCCGTAAAATTTGAAGAAAGCTTAATAATAACATAATATTTACGCCGTAATAAGACATTCATCTAAAGAAAAATTTTGAGCTTAAAAGGGTTGGCTGTTTTGGTTTGGTTGGTTTTATTACTGTCGCACTAGAAGCAACACGAAAGCTATTGGCCAAGGATCTCGTAATTTTGAATCTCGGTCAAGTGACGAGGACGAAACCTGAGCTGGCACTTCCCTTTCTTAATTTCCACACCATGCTTTAGGGAGGACTTTGAGCCTCGATAGATTTAGAATGCATCAATCCCAATTACACGTTTGATCTTTAGTGGCATCAAGGCTCAAACCTACGACTCGACGTTAACCATCGGTTGCAAGTCCGCGACCATGACCACTAGGCTACCGCGGCCATGTAAAAGGGTAAGAAAAAAATCATTATTTAATGAAATATATAAATAAGTTGGTTTTGATTATTAGGAAAAGTCAATTCTAAGAGAAATATTTTCCAATCATCCATAGAACTTAGCGAAAAGTTCCTTTTTTTCCCCCGCAAACTTGTTTTTATTGGAATTCTATTATGATTCGGCAAAATTGCTGCAATGTAGAAAAAGGCATCATTGCTAATAAATTCAATTTAACATTGCTATGAAAGAAAATTCACAGCTAAATGTTTTAAAAGTTCAATAGTCTATAGTCTAAAATAGTCTTTTGTAATTAAAAATAATCCTGACAATATTCAATTAAAAAAAATTTAAAAATTGATGAAATTAAGATACTTTATTCATAAAATAATATATATTAATATCATAAGAACCACCCAAAAATTTATTTGTAAACCTAAATTAATGCAGAAAAATAACTTGAAGTTCGTTCCTTTTCATATACATAAAATTTAGATTATGTAGGTTATTCTTTTGTAAACACATACTTTTTTAGACCTAACACACGTTAAACTAGTCATGCGTGAAAATTTTAACAGGAAAAAATATATGATTAACATTTTTTAAGAATCCATTTTATAAAACGTTGTATGGAATAAACTAGCATGGTAAAAATGAAATAGATCAACTATGGTTACGAAACAGAACGGAAATGAACATATTTGCTTCTCTTTCCTGCGTTTATTTAGGAGACAGTGATATATTACTATAGTTTTTACATATAAGCACTGCAATAGTTGAACTACACCAGTGCAGTATTTTTGCTCTAAATACCGACTCAAGCATGTCTAATCAAAGACTAACTCAGCTAAAATAAAAATAAAATAAAAAGAGAATTAAGTGTTTGTGGATCTAAAAAAAGAACTTTAATATTTATGAAAACTCAAGTTTATTTTAAAGGGAAAATTAGCAACTACTGTAACAAAATAAATAGTTTTCTTCAACACATTTTGTATCTATCTTTTGTAACGAATATTTTCAACTTTTAGGAAGATTTGTTTACATACCCAATGTGAATATTAAGAAATTTGGATCTAAGAAGTTACTTATTTCCAGCAAGGAATACAGGTATTGTTTTCGCCAATATATTCATTTAGTCATGAAAATAAATTTATGAATACTTTCAAACCTGATTAAAGAAAATTTGAAAACTTCAGGCACACTAGTATCAATGAGCTTTTGCCAACAAATCAAGCAATTGTCAATTATTGGAAAAGGTATAGTTTAATTATTATGAGTAATAATTATGCTAAACTGAAAACTGTAAAAATTGATGCATTTTGTTTGCATTGCCAAATTTTTATTAAAACAATTTCTTTAAGCCATTGTGACACAGCAGCAAAAATATTCACTGTAGACCTCTAGTTCGAAGAACTAAATTTGTGACATTTTAAAACTACGCACAGAGTTAAAATTATTTCATTGGAGATAAAATAAATCCATAAGGTTTTCGTTGCCATTAATTTAAAAAAAAAAAACTTTCATTATTTTTTTTAAAAAACTTTTTTTTTTCTGTTCCTATTTACATATGTATTAAGTTCTTGAAAAAAAATGAATGAACTTGAAACATTTATAAAATTTTGGTTAAGATATTATTTCCATATGAGCTTACTTTCTAAACAAATTAAATGTTTATCATTCAGATACTCATTTAAATACTGCACAAATTTGAGAATACTGAGTTACAGATTATTACAGTTATTGTTCAAATTTCATTTGAACAATAACAGTAATTATGACTGCTGTGTTCATAATTAAATTCTTCTCCTTTTGTTGAATACTGTCAATTAATTACGGATCTTTCATTCTGTCTCTACCCTCAATCAGTAGTGTAAGGACAGAATGAAAGAACCACAAGAAATTACAGCTACCAGTTGTAGTAAATGCTTCCATAATGCATATCAGAAGAACAAAAACCTCTATTTCGTTTTAAAAGGTTGACAGATATTAAGGCTCCCATCTACCCGCCATTTTGATTTCGTCAACGTAATGTTAATCCTACGTAATTTCGATTTTAATCCTCCTATCTTTACTATTTATTCTATTTGAATACAATAAAGTGCATCTGAAAGAGCAAAAAATAATAAATGCTTCTGTGGAATTACTTTTTTTCTCTGACTTTTAAAAATATTTTTATTTCTGTTTTAATAACTCGTTTGTGAGTTTTCCGGTCTTTAAAAAATAATTTTAAATATTTTTAAGAATCGAAGGAAAAAAGTAATTCCACAGAAGCATTCATTATTTTTTGTTCTTTCGGATGTACTTTATTGCATTCAAATCGATCAAATAGTAAAGATGTGAGAGTTACAGTAGAAGTTCCATAAGATTTCCACGAAATCAAAATGGCGGGTAGACGAGAGCCTTAATAATATAAATTTCTAAGAGATGTGTCCCTTTTTTACAGTTCCTCATCTCATAATGAAGTTAGCTGAAGTACCCAGTGCTTTTCTGGCTTTCCTCATTCTGAGGAAGCTTCATTTAGAGAGATGGGACTATGTTAGACAGTGAAAATTTTAAATCGTTCAGTAAACAACGATTTTCCTAATATATTGGTTCAAGGTTAATTGTGCAAAATTTCACCAAATTCCCAGACAGCAAAATATTTAATAAAATTATTTTCCATTTCCACCGAGTACATTTCCACATGGACTATCATATTTAGCCCGAAAGACACTAAAAAGAGAGTCATAGGCTTGCTTCTGGTATGTGACTAATAAGGATGTATTATTTTCAACAAATATCTGAGGAGAGCATTAGTGTTGTAGTTCACGTCCCTCTCTCTCTCTCTCTAAATAACCCTATCTATGGCCTCTTGACAATTTCAATGTGATGTCACTAACTTAAGCTGCAATAGATCTTTACTGGTAACAGAAATACACTTATCCTAAAGAAGTATAAGAGATTTGTCAAAATTTTCAAATGTGTAATCCGAGTTAAGGATTGGGCTTAGCTTTTTGTTCACCTCTCAGATTGTCTTCGCTTAAACGTTCTTTAAATTTCTTCCAAAGGATTTGTGGATTTAACGAAGTGCATAAAAGTATAAAAAGGAAAAAATTAATGAGTTGTTTTGGGAAGCACTTACCAAATGCCTTTGCCAATGATGTGCCTCAATATTGATCATTTACAAGCAATCCATGTTTCTGACATGTTTATCGATAGCTTTTACACAGTTGTTCCTCGAAGGTTTTTAGATAATAAAATTATGTTAAACCTCTTACAATGTAAAGCAACGTTCTCAGATGGAAACACCCAACATTAGTAGGACGAATAGTGTAGACACGACGAATGGCATAAGTTGCACGTACGTTGATATGACCTAGAATTTGGACTCCTGTTTCTTCCCGCAAGATTTTCAAGACTCGTTCCAGATGTAATATTTCAGCGTAGAATACGGTCTTTGCAAATTGATCTTTCTGGCACAATTGGAAAACCTTAGTTAATGTTGTGTCAGAAGACAGTTTGGTTCTCTCTTTCCTGAATATTCTCTTCTGAAAAGTATATCTTTTTTTTAAGTGAACGCTTAATTGGTATCGTTGGTGGACAGGAAAATTCAAGAGGCACTAAATAATCTCATTACTGATAGTACACCTCCCATACGGTATTGAACCCTACGCATCATTTTCATTAGATAACCCTAAATCGACTATGTCACTGCCATCGGTGGTGTATTTGTAAATGTACTTGATCGATTTAACAGTTGCAGTTTTCAACATTGATGTGCGCATGAAACATATTTTAAAGGATAGAGAAATAAAGTACAACTCATTTGTTATCTGTTTCGGTTATTAACTTAAGCAATAACGCTTAATATGAAACTATCATTTTCAGACATCTGTTTTCTATATAATGGATAACCAATTTTTCACACTACTTTGAATAAAAGTAGATTCTTTTAAGATCTGATAGCTCTGAAGAATTTACGTTGCCTGCTTTAGCGCGTCATTTTTTTTCTATCCATCATACCAATATATGTGCATGTGAAAGCCTTCGTTTTTGCCATTCAACCGACTGCATCCAAGAACGGGTCTCCCCATATATGTGGCTTTCGTAATAATGTCAAACAATAAATTTTAAAAATCTTTGTTTGAAACTTTTGCAGCTAAATCGTGGCGATGAATTGTTGCCTTGCCTTCCATAATCTGAATTGTAATTTTTGACTATTAATTGTTGTACGTGAACGTTACAAAAAAATGAGTACTACCAATCGTTTCGAAAATGGACACAGATTTTTGAGCATATTCGTATCTGTGCCTAGGATTGCCAGTAATCGAGGCAGATAATATGATCGTCCACTTTCTTAAATCGCCAGCATTCCGGTCATTTGCCACAGTATTCCTTAAGGCTACCGTCTACTCTTCATTTTGATTTCGTAGACGTAATGTTAATCCTATGGAATTTCTTCTTTTATCTTACATCTTTACTATTTAATTTATTAGACTGCAATAAAGTGCATCTGAAAGAGCAAAAAATAATGAGTGCTTCTGCGAAATTACTTTTTTTCTCCAATTTTTAAAAATATTTTTACCTCTGTTTTAATGATTCGTTTACGAGTTTTTCCGGTCTTTAAAACATACTTTTTTAAATTTTTTTAAAAATCAAAGGAAAAAGTAATTTCATTGAAGCATTCATTATTTTTGGCCCTTTCAGATTCACTTTATTACATTCAGATTGATCAAACAGTAAAGATGCGAGAACTAAAGTCAACATTCCATAGCATTAGCATTATGTCCACGAAATCAAAATGCCAGGTAGACTTGAGCCTTATGTGAATATAATCACCTTCGCAGTGTTTGCTAACTTAGCCGTATATAAAGTGCCACTCACTTCTGATTTTCACATATATATCCACAATATATTGATGAACTGTATGGTGCAATCCGAATAAAAGTCAAAGAATGATACTTATTTTTCGTGGTTTTTCCCTAGACAAGAATGACTTTTCTTGACGTCAAAGTGATAACTGTCCTTAACCAACCAAAGATACTACATAGCGCCTTAAGAAAGGAATGGATCTGGAATCATCATCAGTGTTTTGCTTCGTCTCTGAATAATTAACTATGTCATGGCGATTGTATTGCTTCAGATAAGCAATGACTATAGTTGCATCGTTAATAATTGGGACATTCAAACATCATTGTTTACTGGCCTCATAACTGACCGTATATACTCGTCCGTAGTCATCTTTTGTAATTTTATTTTAAACATTCTTACCAGGTGATTTTGATAATGATGATATCGTCTTTGCAATTTTAAAATGATGTCTTATCATGTTTCAGATACATTAGCGCATCATTGATGAGGCTCTAATTTTTCTTAACTCATGAAGTGAACTTGTAGAAGTTTTGGATTTTCATTTGGAAAGGAAAGAAGTGATAAATTTTTGTGGTTAATTTGGCCTCGAAAAAAAACACACCTTCTTGTTCTTCATTTGATGCACCTTTAATTGTAGGCCATTTTATTAAAAAAGACACTTCGAAACTGCTGTTTTATCAGATCAAAAAATATATCATTTGCTCTGAAGTCTTCATTAAGTGGCAAAATGTCCCTTTTCCATTAGATCAACACATGTCAGATGGCTATCACATATGTTTCTAAGCTTGTTAATGGTAACATATAATATCCAATGAAGACTTAAGGGTGATAACAATAATTATAATCTGAGTTATAAGTAAATTTTTCTAATTTCATTTCTTAATACAGATACACTATTCACAATTCTTCCTTTCAATGCCAAACGTCGTACATGCAGCTATTTTTCCACCAAAATTTCTTTTGCTTACCTTGCATAGCAACTCTAATACGCTTTTGTCGAAAAAGAATATTTTTTTTCACCGAAAGTTTCCTTGCCCTTCACGTAGAAACTCTCATACGCATCTGCTATAGACGAACTTCCCATTTTTTAAGAGTTTCAAATGCCGGAATACTTATCTGTCTTTCAGCTGCTGGCTCTTTTTTGACACATATTATTTCTTTTCTTCTGTGGAATTTCGATGAGTATGGATTTATATCCAGCTTAGCTAAACTTACCTAGCTTATATAAATTTATTTACCGCTCTAAAATTTCCTGAAAATGCCCTCTAAAATTTCCTTTCGACAACAGTATATAGAAGCATTCGATATATTTGTCAAAGGGGGGGGAATCTAAATTTTCTTCATTATATATAAACTACGCATTAAAATATATTCACGCTAACTATCTCGTAGTTTGAAACATAAAAAAAATGTATAAATGTCCTCGTTTCAAATACTGTTTCACAGGAACGTGATGCGATTGTTTGTAAACGGCGCACTGAGAAACAACACGAGGGCTATTGGTGAAGGACATTGTTTCATTGCAGGTTCACGTTACTATTAATGAATTGTTATATTACGCATTAGTATATAAATTCAAATTATTTTCGCGTGGTATAAGAAAAGAATATTTTTATCACTCGTGTTTAGGATATATATTAATGGAGATTTATGCTTACTGTTCAAAAAGACAGAGAGAGCAAAGGATGTTGCCAAAAAAAGCGGGCTTAAAAATAAATGAAATCCAAACAAAAGCAATGAAAATAAATAGAAAAAGTAATGATTCACGTAAAATAAATCAAAACAAAGTTGAAGAGACAGACTGTGTTTATTCTTTGAAGTTACAATAGATTAAAAAAAAGAAAAGATAGGAGATACCAATGAATAGATGAAAACTAGAATTAGAAAGGCCCAACTTTCACTCAAAACAATGTATAAATTTCAAAATACCTCAAATAAAAGCATTAAACTCAAATTGTGATTAACGATTTTCTTAATGATTTGAAGCAAAAGGGTCAAATTCGTATTTTACAGAGGTGCTTGGATAAAGATTTAATTTAAAAAAGGGTTCAATGCTCGATTGGCAAAAGAACGAACGAATAAATTCATCCTCCATCCCGGAACTATTATTTGCATAAATATTTCAGAATATATAGTCAGAACCTTTTTTTTGCATAAATGTTATAGTATAGCGTTTCTTTAAATAGCATAAATTTTAATTACTCATTTTATTTTTTATTTTCTATCATAATAAATAGTTATAAATAATAATAAATATTCAAAATTATAAATAATTATTTTTAATGATAATGTTTATTAGAACTAATAATTATTTGCAATTGTTTATGATTAAATATTGTTATTTGTTCCATATGATTAGAGTAATTTTAGCGCTCCATTTTAAATAAGTTAAAATTACCAGTTTTTTCGTAAAAATCAATTTTGTTTCTTTTACTGTTTATTTCTGACATCACCATGGCATTATTTCTTATATATTACTACTTTGGTTACTTATTTAGTAACTTGCCCTGTTTATTGCCAAATCACCATGGGGCACCAGATATTTCACTTTAATCGAGATCAGTATTAAGGTCTGAATTGTATTTAGCATTTTAAAACATGATAATTTTATTATAAATGTAGGACTTACAAAGAAGAGAAAAAAATTACATAACCATCAAATTCAGCATTTACAAGAAATGATTTTAAAAATCCTAATATGGTTCAAATAATTTTAAAATTGTCAGTAAGAACTCAGAAGATACTGTAAAAATGTCACCGAATTTTGAAAAGAAAAAAAAAGGGCTAGTAAATTCACAAAAATAGCATTTAAGAACAAAACAAAATAACGTTACAAATGTGTTTCTATAAATTGAAAGTTAAAGTAAGAGTTTATGTATTGATTTTTATCATTAATGACGTGTTATTTTTAAGATATATCTTCGCACTTATAATAATACACGAAGCGGTAATGTTTCCAACCCTATACACTAATGCAGATTAAGAGAATTAATTAAACATAGACATATTTTTATAAGCAATTTGAAATTTTGTGCTTCTTTTTCATTAACCACGGTATACAACAAGTACAAATTATTTTAATATCTACAAATAAGAAATAAAGTAATGGGAAATGTTACAGTAACTAAGACATAAAATACGTTCTTTTCCTCAATATTGTGGTATCATTCTATTTATCTCGCGCAGAAAACTGTTCTGAAAAAATTATTCTGAAGGTTAAAAGAAAGACAGCTGATATTACGTGACCTACCAACCTTGTTTCTTAAATTTCGCGATGTACCATTAGATCCGGATTAACGTAAATCAAATCAAAGATGTAGCCCAATTAATGAAAATGTAAGAATAATAGAAACTGTAATGCAAATGTGGGGCCATTTACATTTTATAAGTATATGTTCTAGCGTACTGCAAATGCCTGACAGAACATAAAAATAAATATTTGTGGTAAACAGAATTCGATTATCGTGAGAAAAAAAGTATAAATAAGTACGCATATAGTTTATATTCAACTGCAAAAAAAGAAGAAGAAAAAACGAACTGTCAACAAAAGATTATTATTTGAGATTACCTTATCGTTGCATGATGTAAATTCAGTAGATAATCAGCAAAAAAGAAGAAACCTGAAAGATTTCCTTGATAATGTTTATTCCACGTGCAACTGTTTCTAATGAGGTTCAATAAAAAGAAAAGAAGAGTGTAAATGTGGTTATTCACCTGATGATTCTTATTAATACAGCTTTTTTTCAAAAAGACCAGAAAAACTGCGAAGTTGAACGTAGGATGGATACAAAAAATTCTAATTTTGATATCAAAGAGGGTATTAAGATGAATCAGAGATATGTAATATCATATATTGAATAATACTTTTCTTATTAACACCTTCAGAGCACAATATCGTAATGCAATATAAAATGCGTAGCTCATTGTGTTTAGAAACATTTAGGTTAAGGAATATCTGAAAAGTAAGAAGATTGTTGATGATTTTAAAATTTCTAAAGTGTAAATAAAATAAATGATAAAAAATAATTTTTGAATAAATTCTGATTGATGAAACAAAATGTTCTCTTCTATTATCCTTTTATCCTAATTTCTAATGAAATTCATTAAATAATCTTACGAAAAAATAAGTATTTTGCTAGTTTTGAATGGTTATGTGAATAAAGGTATTAAGTAGGTAAAGTTGAAAATTAATCAGCATATTATTTTTATAAAATGTATTTACTATCTTAGTATTTGCAAAAGCTAAAACGATATTATTTTCAAAACGTAAAGTAAGTATTTTTTTAAAATAGTTGTTAAAGTGGCGTAGAAATATTATTACGAATATTTTAGATATCTGTTGTTTATTAATGCGTATTGATTGGTTTTATTGGCTTCGCACTATAGGAGAAACATGGGGGCTATTGGTGGCAGACCTCTTATTTTGAAGTGGGCTCATGTGATGAGGACGATACTTGAGCTGGCCTCTCTCTCTCCTAACTTCTCAATCATGGAAACGGTAGGACTTTAAGCCTCGACAGATTTAATAAGCATCAGCTCCAGCTACATGGGCATCAGGGCACGAATCTGCGACGTCGAAAACCACATCCCACGAGTCTGCGACAATGACCACTAGACTACGATGGACACATATTTATATATTGTAAAATGCTTATTTTAATAGTTTAAAAAATTAAAAATATACTAAGAGAACAAAAAAAAAAGGATATATTTTTAAAAGAAAATAATATAATATTTTTCAAAATGCATATAAAATTGTGATTTGTAATAAAATGTTTAAAATAATGAAAAACTGTACTTTTTAAATATGCAAAATTAAATCACAATATCATACATAAATAGGGTTATAGCATGAAAATAAAATTAGCAAAATTTTTAAATAAGTAGTTAAAGAGCGTATTATATTTTACTGGATTACTTTTCCAAATCTTTGCTGTAATTTAGTAATAGTTACTATGCATTTAATAAGCTAATATAAATTGTAGAAGTCTAAGTTATTGGTGCAATATATGGCTTTAGTTATTCAAAATTGGATATATGCAAAACGTAAAAGTCATTTGTAATTAGCTGGCAGGGATGTAAAATAAAGAGATACATTCTGTTTTAGTTTTGTATGCTAATTTATAGTAGCAAAATTTTATTGTAGACTTTTCTCAAGACATTTTAATGTGTGTTATTACAAATATTTTGGAAACAACTTTTGTAAAATTTCTATCGTTTAACACTTTAACAGCTTTCATCCAACTTAAAGAATAATTTCCAAATAAAATATTTTTGTGGATCTTTGTCTTAGAGAAAATCTAGATACAGATAACACAAAACTTCTTTTTACAAAAGATGGTGCAAAAAAGAAATTTAGACATTTTGTATTAAATATGATTTGTGAAGACAACGTACGATCATCTCAAATAAAACTATATATTAAGCTTTAATCAGCAATTATATTTTCAAACTACAAAAATTAGCATCTTAAAGTAAAAACACAGACGTTAATTAGTTTACAAACCTTTCTGTTTACAAGAAATTTAGAAGAGTTTTTTATGAATGCTTTAAAAATGTCACGATGTTAAGAGCCGAAATTATTTCACGTTACTTTGTAATACAGTTTAAGAGGTAAAATTTAATATTTCTGAGTATCGTAATAGAAAATTCTGTAGTTCATCTATTTTAGAGAAGATACATTTTTAAAAATGTGTTTCCAAGAAAAAAAGAAATATTTGAGCATCATTTATATTTAATCCTGTCTAAAAGTTTAAAAGGACGTCCAGATCTGCGTAAAAAATTATAGTTAAGTATTCCAGTCACTCAAATCTGTCCTTAATTCTTTTGAATCTTATTCACTTGAAAGAAGAAAAAAATAACATGTCCAGTTTCATCTCTGAAGTATGAAAGAAATTTCTGGAAAAACAAAATGATGCATGGAAGAAGACGCCAATATTACGGGAAAGTGAATACAACGTAAAAACGGATATTATGTCGCTAGGAGTTTTTAATTCATTTCCTAATCCGTTATTATGCAAAATTATATCCTTAAAAGAGGTCTCAAGTTCAAGGATCTGCCTTTTGATAACTTCCTTCAAAGGAGTCGGAATTCTTTTGCAAAGTCATCACATTTAAATCTTGCGTAATAATTCCATGTCTCAGTGATAAACGGTTTTCTTCAAGTATTACATAACTATTTTAAGAAGGAAATTTTGATGTCTGTTTATTCCACTAAATAGTCCCTTAGTTTATTCCACAAAATAGTCCCTTAGTTTATTCCACTAAATAGTCCCTTTATTGCACATCATTCAAGATTTCTTACATATTTTTCATTGCAAATCTTTGAATTATGTTTTTCATACTTAGAAAAACGATAATTTATTTAATAGAAAAAAATATCCTTTTTAATTTATAGATTATTAATTATAAATGATATTTATTCATATTTCTTATCTCTTTTTCAATGTATATATATATATATATATATATATATATATATATATATATATAT
>BMAW01045225.1:214432-254123 GCA_019974015.1 Nephila pilipes
TATATATATATATATATATATATATATATATATATATATATATATTTGAATTTGTTCAGTTTGTATTGTTTATATTGACTGAAATAATGTAGTGTATTAATTTTTTAATATGAATTTTTGTTGATAAAATAGTATAGAATTACTTAAGAATAGATCAATGCTATTGGTGTAGTATAATATAAATATATTACTCATTTACACTATCACATTTTATTATCTACCGCAAAACATTATTGAAATACTTTCAAGTTTCCTCAATACTTGTGATTGATAAATTTTTCAGCTTATCTTATTATCCATACAGAACTAAATATGCTTGGTTAGATATAAATTTGTAATGTAATGGAAAAAAAATTAAAAACGAAAACTGCTTTCAATTTTAAAACTTTTGTGGAGTTTTTCGATAAAGTTTTTGGGCATTTTATGGGCAAGGTGACATAAAAGAGGCGCTTTGTCTAAAAACATTTGAAAAATTGTGACACAGTTATATAAAATGAGATATTACAAGTAAGGAAAAAAAAAGATTTTATAATTTAGCATTACAAAAACAAAATTTAGTGTACGTTCATTTTTCAAGTTGCATGTTCTATTAATATATTCCATCGATTAACCCAAAAAGAATTTTCTTTTTTCTCTATCACAGAAAGATTTGCATCCTGTCATACAAAGTGTGACATAAAATAGTGACCTAAAACTCATATTCAACAACTTCAGAACCGAATAATTACGAATGCACAAAAGTAACACGCCATCTTAACTGACGATGCGTAACATATTTATACATTCCTTAGCATCAGATTATCATGATAATCGAAAACATTTGGGTATATAATTTTCCACAGGTAATTTTGGTGTTAGTTAAGTTAGTTAAATTTTGCCCGGGACTATAATTCTGGTGTAACTCAGGCTAAATGTATTGTATTAAATAACGAACTCGTCACAAACACAGGCACGTGCAGCTATTTGATTTTTTTTTTGTCAATAATATCTTAAACATAATCACATTTCAATAAATTTAATCAGTATAAGTATAGTGAAATTCAGTTATAACCCTAAATTTATCAGCAATTTTGAAAGTTGAAGTTGATATTACATTATTCTTATTTAAATGTTATTTTTAACTACAAATAAATATACAATTTAATCAAGTGATTTATATCACTTCAGCCTACATTATTTAGCTTCTACAGGCCACGTATAGGTACGCATTAGATTAATTCCTTCGCAATTTATATGACATCTTCTTTAGAAAAAACATTCTTATGAAAAGTCTTTAATTCTTCAAAAGTTTCACTTAGAATTATTTTTATTAACGAGTTCAGAACATAAAATTTATTAATGAATATTCCGTTGAAAAACAAAGAAAAATCGAACTAAAGAATTGAGAAAAACATTTTTGCAAACGAATAAATTGTTTTTGAAATAATAAACATATATTTTTTTTTATTCTACAAAAATATTTATCGCAATTTATTATAAATTTTGAGTAACTTTTTAATTTTTTTGAAAAAAAAAACATTTAATTATACATATCTTCTAATGCAAATGTAAAGGATGCCAAAAATATCAAATGATTAAAACATATTGTATTACCATATTATAAAACAACAAAAGTATTTTTCAACTTATTCATTTTTTAGATTTCCCAAAATAATACGTACATATTTTTAAAGTTATATAAGACGAGTGTATTCATTTCTATTCTCTTTTGCAATTTTACTTAAATTATATACGCTAATACAGATCTTTTACCCAAATTTGACAAATTATAAACTTTTTCTGAACTTCCTAACTTCATTATAGATCTAAATTCAAAAGTTTAATTAGTAAAATTGTAAATACAATATTTTAAAACTAGTTTTTCAACATTATTGAATATATTTCACATAAGTACTGTATAGACAGGTCTTAAAAAATTGTAGTAGTTATCTTGTAGATTGATGATTTCTAAGATACATGTAACATTGAAAGCTGAAGATAATAACAGAAGCATTTAGATTACACGAAACCATTATTATGATTGTGAAATCGACGGCTTCGAAATTGTCATGACAGTTTTGAATCGTGACAGTATTGCCTGACTGCACGGTCGAAGAGTTCTTCGATTGAATCAAGTAATCGATGATTTCTACAAAGCTTTTATCGATTTGCAACATTTGCACAAATAAAATATGAGATAAACGTATTTTTGAAAAAAAAAATAGAAGATTAGTAAATTCTGAGCACATTAAAACAAATCTTGTTCTAAATAAAATTATTGTTAGTTTCTAGAGTTTTATTCTGAAAATGGTTTTTATTGAAAATTACTTTTTTGATAGCATCAGCGCTTCATTTCATCTTGAAAAGAAAAATTTGCTTGAAAGCTAGCTTTCGTGAAAAAATGCTTTACACATAGTGGATCAGTTTTAGCTTAAGGATTTATATTAAAATGATAGCTATACTTATTTTTATATTTCTACAAACAAAATTGTAGAATTAATTGTATTTTATTTATTAAACTGTCATTCCGGTGTTTTCGAGTCTTTTGGATTATTATCAGATATCCTTTTGGAGGATCGCAAGATGTCTTCTATTGGTCCAGAGCGAACTCAGCTGATCTTGGCGTCAATGGAGAGAAGTAAGCCTTGTTGGTTCGAGAGAGGTGCAGGGCATTAAATGAAATCATCAGGACAGCATTCGGATAGGTAAGGTAAGTACTCCTAGTATCAACTTCAGCTGTCGTATTGATGGTGCTTTTGTTTATGAGTGTGCTCTTCTGATAGTTGCACAGGTATACTACCACTACAAGTGCGCAAGCAGAATTCTCGCAATTTGCATATCTGTGCACATGCTGAAATTAATTATCCTGAAGAGCCTGTTCGTGGCAAGGTGCGAATGTGCAAGCGGCTCTTGTCCGCCTCATTGATTAGTGAGAATGTGGCAAGTGATTCAAAGAAGACCGCCACAAAAGCATCAAATAATTTTTGTGACTGGTCAGCCAATGTGAAAACGCCGGATTTAAGGTAATGCGGGAAAGGTGAAGTGCTGGATTATAGGGGTACATTACAAAAATTATAAAATCAGAATATGTTTTTCTTATTTAACTTTAGGTATAAAAATCCTCAATGAATTATGGAATAATGTGAAATCTTAATTTATAAGATCTATAATATGAGTACAGATAATGCTATAAATTTTATATTCAGTCAATAAAATGCATTCTTATACTCCATAAACTTTAAAATGCAGCTCATGTTTATCTTACATTTGTTTTCAGGATCTGTATAAATAAAAATCTTTTTTTTTCTGCACAAGAAAAATATGTATTGGCTTAAAGCCAATCTTATATATTCCTTTAGGTTGGTTTGAATAGGAAATATTCCTTCAAAAACAACAAAATGTTTAATAATTCATTAGTAAATAACATCACGTCAGATCAAGAAAAGTCCGTAGAAGCCTTTAAAGAATGTTGTAATTCTAATAAGAAACGTCACTAGATATTTAGTATATTCTCTTTCGGACAATTTGCTATTTTCGAAGTCAGCGACATACAAGTAGTAATACAACAAAACATGTATTTCCGAATACATACCAGTTTTATAAACTGGTATGTATTCTGAAAGAGGATGAAACATACTAGCCAAGGTCATCCATTTTTTAAATCCATTTAAAAGAAAACGAATTTTGGTGTCTAATTCTCCCTCCTTTTTTTCTGCTTTAAACTTTCTAGAGACCTATTACGGAAATAAAAATGGCGGGTTTATATATCAATAGTGATATTCATAGTGTATTCATTTCTTTTAATATTTTCAATGATAAAACGGTGTTATATTAATCAAATACATTACAATCCTCTATTTCATGAATAATATATTAAGATAAACTTAGCTTTTATTCAAAATTTATCCAGCTGTATCTCTAACAATGTCAAGAAACGCATAGCATTTCTATAATTAGAACAGTGCAAACGCTTTTCCGGTTTATGGTTAATTAAGTCTTTAATAACCAAAGAATTTAGCATTTAAAGGGGGGGGGGGTTGTTTCTGCTGGTTGTTTCTTTATATGTGTATTAGTTACTCATTCACATTACATCCAGTTCGTATATATGCATTGATGAGATTAATACTTAAACAGAAAAAAAGCAATTAAGATTCAGCTTTGAATTATAAACTATTAATTAAAATTTAAGAACATTAAATGGTTTGTAAATTTTTTTGTTTCAAAAAGTCTACTTTTTTGATGATATGCCATAGGTTTCTAGACTTTTATACCAAAAAGTACAAGGCAAGTTATCCTTAAGTGTTTAGTTTTAATTTTGTAATAAAAACAAGCACTTTCATTTTTAACTTTAATGTCTTAAATTATGGGTAAGGTAGAAACCGTAGCTATGTATATATGTTACACAGCCTTCAGGAAGGGAAGATAAAAAAAAATGGTCTGAGGTTTTATGTGAGGCAGTAAATCGTCAACCCATCAAGAAGTACATTTATAGTTAGATGAATCGAAATATATAATTCATGAAGGCATCCTCAAACTAGATGAGCATATAAAACATTACCTGAATATCATAAGATAATTCGTATATTGTTTGTTAAACATAACAAGTAATAAAATATTATAAATGTTTAATATGACAAATATAAAATAATTTGCCTTTAAAAATTACTAGTATATAAAAAAATATACCAAAAGAACATAAAATAATTAATAACTTGTTTGTTAACTATAACAATTATAAAATATAAAAACCATCTTAAGTACATAAAAATTAGAATAATTTATGAAGATGTCTTAAAAATGCATAGCATATTAAATATAACCTGAATAACAGAAAATATTTATAATTCTTTTTGGCTAAATATAACAATTATGAAATAACATTTACATTAAATGAACATGTTATTTAGTAATTAAAAAATTTATAAATTCATTTTAAATTAATTTTAAAAAACATTTTAAATATTATCTATTCCACGATTCCCTTTCTAATTAAAGCACATGTTAGTAAAATTATCCACATTGAATAAAGGTATTTTAGAAAAGCGATCTTTTGAATTTCGGCAAAAACGATCTTTATATTGAAGTTGTTATGCCAAATTTCAAACAGAAAAATACAGAAACAAAATAACTCATATATATTTGGTACTGTAAACATAACATTTGATAATTTATACATTTATAAATGAATTTTAAGAATGTTTTTAATTTTGATTTTCCACAATCTTAATAAAATCATAAATTTAAAATAAACTTGCAGCAGGTTTAAATTTAGTTTTGATTATTGAAAAATTGTATTAATTTTAAACATCTCCCCAAAATTATGTTTCATTATTTAATCAGTATATAGAATAATATAGAATTCACGAGGTAACAAAAATGCAAAAGTATACATATTTTAACTTCACTGAGTTTATTGAATTAATATTCGAAATTCATTTAAGTAAAACAATAATCACGAATAAATATTAATTTCCTTGCGTAAAGAAAAAAAATTACATAGATTAGATTATTAATATTACATTTAGTAGTAATAAGAAGACAATTAGGACAATCCTCATAATTTTAAACATTAGTCACAAGACCAAGAGGACATTTGAGCTAATAGGCCTTTCTTCAGACTTCCATAGCACACCAATAGAAGGACTTGGAGTCTCAATATATTTAATATTCATCAATAAGGCTACATGACGGGCCTTTATCGACATTAGGACTCGAGCTCACAACTCGATGGGCACAACACCGGTCGCGAGTTCACGACCAATCTGTTATTACGATCACACATTTTAATAAGAAAAAAAAAAAAAACACAGAAAATTGAAGCAACGTAGTTATTAAAAAGATTATATTATCATTTAGAAGTTATATTATTTTAAATTCAATTTCTAATTTTAAAATGAAACGTAATTTATTGTAATATAAAACTGACTTCAAATTAGGGATATTTTAATCGGACTTTAAATCTTTTAGAAGATAAGTTTTAATCTTTCACACCGATCGAATCGATATACAATAAAGCATGATAAGTATATCTTCGAAGAACTTTATAATGGAGATTAATAATGGTAGTATCTTCCTTTAACTGGTCAGAACTAGGCTTCCAGAGGGATGAAAAGTGTTTTCCTGCTTCCTTTTTCATTATCCGCTTTGACTTCCTTTCTTTACATCGATATCACTAGCACTAAGTTTTAGTTAGATTATTTGTCTATCAAAATTATTACACTTACACAATGATTAATTTTCAATCATTTAAATAATAGATTATTCAAAAGCGTAAACTGAATATAAAGTTATTTTAATGATATCAAAAAATCTTTTTTGAAGTCTTAAAAGAGTGTTCTGAAGTACCTTTTTATGTAAAGGGGGGGGGTAAATTTTGAATAAAAAACAGTACTTTTTAGTTTAGCTTGAATAAATAACAGTACTTTTTTTTAAAATTATGATTAAAATATTAGTTAATTTAAGACTGTAGTACTAATTGTAAAAGGAAAAATAGAACAGATGTAATTATGTTTTATTTACAACTTTATCATATTATTTTTATTTCTTGACCACATCGTTTAATTGGAACAATTTAAGAAAAAGATAAATTAACATACTTATTTGCAATCAGGTGATTATCACTTCAGTCATGAAATAGAAATTTCGGAGAAATTCATTTATGCACATAATTCTGCGAACCAGTGAGAATAATCATGGAATGGCTGAGTAATCAAATGTTAAGGGGAAATGGCATGAAGGTCGCAATGAAAAGAAAGTTTTTTACAAAAAAATTTTAAATTAAAAACGGATTGTATTTATTCCGATTATAAAAAGGACTTTTTTTTTCATTTAAAGTTCATTAGTCATACTTGAATGATATATATATATATATATATACACGCACACACACACACACACACGCACACGCACATACACACACATATATATATTTTTATACATAACATAACAATCATACAGTAATTAAACAAAACTTTGACATTAAAATGACATAACATATGTAATTTATTGGTTTAAAATAGCATAATATATGTCATTCTAAACCAATAAACCTAAACTTAAGAGCTCAAAAATCTAGTTGATTCAATCTATGAATAGATGCTAAATAATAAAACTTTATTGATTTATAAAATTTTACTAATATAAATTTTTAAAAAATCTACGATCCCGACCTTTGAGGCCAGTCTTAATGTACTTTAATAGTTACACAATCTAAGCTTTTTAAATTTAACTTTTTATTCCCCAAAACAAAGAAGGTCGGACAGTTCAAATACAATTATACTTCATTCATTTTGTAAGAAATTGTTAAAATTATTGACCTTGACTTTTATTTGAGGGTCATTCTTTAATTCATTTCGCGCTATCCTGCGCATGACATCTTTTATTATGAACCAAAATGTCAACAACTGCCTTTTTACTTTATTTTCCCATTAAAGGCTCGCAACGATAAAGCAAACTCTGCGTATAATCTAGAATTGTACCCCGTAAATAGCAATGTTAATCGAATAAAACAGATGTTAAAAAAATCGATTCTTGTACAAGGAGCTATAACTATAACAAAGGGAAAGACCAGAAATCTTTTCATTTCGAATTGGCACTCACTAAATGTCAATCCCAATTGGCGACTTTAAGATGGAATCATGGTCAAGTGGCTGAGCATATTCTCAAGATTCATGCACCTATCCATGCCAGAAATATTTGTGTAAGGTTATTTTACATGCATAGGTCCCTTTAATTCCATTTGACAGTCTTTCACAGAATCGAAACTGCAAATTCCTTACCATCCGAGTATGGTAGTTCTCATAGAAAAATATTTTTAACTCATTACGAAGAAACTATTAAAATTCGAACAAATGAAATTCCAATTTTTCTGTCAGGAAAAAAAGTTCCTTGTTGATTTATAAAAATGAAACTATAATCTATTTATTAAGACATTGAAACAATTTTGCTGTTGAAACTTTAAATTACAATCGCAATCTGAAAAGAATGATAGGCATAGATTTTTGCTGTAAACTTTAAAAAAAAGCATTATTTTTAATCGATGAGTCACATTATTGATGTTGTACTAACTAGTATGACAACGAATCATCCGCATTTCTCATATTTGACGAAATTAAATTCATTTTTCTCATTATAAGAACACATGCCGATTAAAATATATTTGAAAAATCATTTTCTTTTGCTGTACCATATATATGCGTGACTATATATTATTCTGTATGAATGATATATAAATGAGATTTAGAAGGTTTCTTTCGTATGTATTAAAGATATCTGGGTAAATTACTAAAATAGACTTCAGAAATCATACATTTTAATTTGTTCATAGCGACGAGTTTTTAACACTGAAGGCATTTCCAAACCTTACAAATTCAACATTCCAAATAAATGTAGAAAAATAAACTAAAGAATCGAACTACTGTTAATCAAGTAAAAAAAAACGTTTAAAAACTCAATGTAATTGTAACACAGATGAAAAAATAAGAATGAATATAATTTCAGAAACAAAAAAAAAAATTGCCATTTTAGGAACTTCAATATCTAATTCTTATGATTTAACCAGAAATAAAGTATGTTGAATTTCAGCTAGATTTTTCAATAATAAATAAAAATGCAACCACATAACTATTTAAAGAAAATATTGACAAAATAACTACTTTTAACAAAGTTAACTCTTTTTTAGCGCTACAAAGAGCGAAAATCTTCTTTCAATGGTGATTACAAAACATGTTCAGCAAAAAAGAGCAATCTTTAACAAATTATATTTTATGTTAGCGTTTTTTTAATTGAAATACTATGTCCTTTAAAATTAAATAAAACGAACACAATATTTTTGCAACTGCATAACATATTTTATCAAAATGTAAAAAACCAGTGTGATATTTAATAATTATGAATAAAATGTAAGGATTGAAAGAATTCGAGAAAACTGATGGATTCGTTACCGTCGAAGCAAGATAACAATAAAAATTAAAACAAAAGTTTATAGTTTTACTTTTCTCTTTATAAAAAAAAAATTAGAATATTACTAAAAAAATGTATGTTATCAAACTGAAATTAATAATAATTTGTTTTTTTAAGTACACTCCGTTTTTTAAAAATTATTTCTATTAACAGAAGGAACCTTGTCGTTCATCTTATTTTAAAGGATAACAATTAATATATATATATATATATATATTTCTGAAACACTAACTTATGCATTGTTCTGGAGCACATTTATCATTTGAAACTCTCAATACAATTTTTTTTAATGAGTCACCCACTCAGATGAAGGAATTTTTCGGCATAAAAGCATTTAAATAAAAAGCACTCACCCCCTTATTTTAGCTCATTCACTCTTGCAATTGCGGTACGAAGGGTCAGACAATAAACGATTTCGCTTCTCGCTCTGTTAGCAAGCGTTCTTCCTCAGTGAATGTCGAGATTGAAGTGGTGAGGAATATAAATACGTTTCCGCCACGTGCATTTGGCAACAGCTAGAGATGTTATGACGTCACTCTGAGCTGCGCAAAAGAGTCAAACCTGTTTTGTTTGTTGTGGGGCGATCTGCGAAGTTAACTGCATGGCAAGTTTGGGAAATACCGGCCTCTTTAAAAAAAATCCTCAGTCGCGATGTTCTTAATAAATTTGTTTTAAATTATAATATATCTGTGTGTAAGAAGTTTGTCGTTATTTCATTATTTATTACAGCACATTCCATGTTTTTGATTTATCATTTATGTAATTATTTAAAAGTTGTTTGACATTTGAGACATTTATTATGTCTCAAATGTCAAGTGTCAGTCTAAAACAGAAAATTGAGAAATAATTAAGATTAATATGAAAATTGTACTTAAGTTGTATTAGCTAATACCATAACTATCGTATTACCACCACAGTGGTCACAACCAATGTTTAGTAACCATATATATATATAGCAAAAGAATTCACTATGATATAAATTTTGATTTCCATTAATATTCCAAAATAGCAAGACAAGATTAATATTTTGAGCTCAAAAATAAATTTGAATCATATTTAAAAAATGAGAACAATTTCATTTCATACATAATCCAAGCATTTGATGACAGAGAAAGCTTGAAGTACCTGGATTATCTTTAGGGCATCTAGTGCCATTTTAATAACTGTGATAAAATAAGTATTTTTGCACATCGTTATTGTAAATAATTAAGATGAGAGACTTGTACATGTGTTTATTTATAAATATTTAAAATGCATGAATGATTGCAGCTTCTATTTTTATTGATTATTACTAGCTCGATTTCCTGATTTCCGAAAACCAAGTTAAGTTCAAAATACATATAATTGCTCTTAATAGTTAGTTAATTTAATCCTTCTAAATCATAAATTCTTAGATATACTACTAGTCCTATTGTATTATTACTTTATAAACAATGATGCTTAAAAGAATATTACAGTTGCAAATATGAAGCTAAACTATCGTATTCTCAGCAGAATCAGAACGAAGCTTTATTTTCCTATTGTTTTAAGAAAACAAGATTTTTAATACCATTTTCTTTTAAATTTCCTTTTGTCTTAAATTAGGATAATAAGATTTACAACAGTATAACATTTTTACTTTTTACATTTATTGATTTTGTATTGTTTTTATCGAACAAAGCAAAATAAAGTAAATGAAAGTATAAGTGGTAAACAACTTTATCAAAACCGTAAATTTCGAAAATAAATTATTTTAATTTTGAGATTAGAAACTTCATTCTAATATTACAGTTTACATATTTCAGGTAAAATCATTTTTCAAGATATTCTAAGATATGATCAAGTATTTCACTTAGATGTGAAACATGAACTACTTTTAAGCCGCTTTTATAAACTTTAAGATTAAAGACAATATACATGATGCATGATACAAAAACAAAATAAAAGAATTACAAAAAGACTTTATAATATGTTAAATTGACAAACCTCCAAGAAATCATCTATTTATTGGCAAACATAACTATAATTTAAGTATCAATAAGCATCTAGAAGTAAACAATGCTTATTTAAAAATAATTTTAAGGACCAAGAAATTGATAACAGAATTACTGTTTTTCATAAGAAAATAATTGGACTACCAAAAAAATAAAATTAATTAACTACAAGTCTTTATTACTCGAAAATTTCGTAAAAATCTTATTTAATTTAGAACAGTCAGTAATGGATATAAAACTTTAATTACAAAAAAAAGTAAATTATTACAAAAAGTACTACAAAGTACTATTTGCTCAATTTAACTTAACTATATATATTCAATAATCATTAAAAGTAATTTAGATATAATTAATGATAAAAAAAAATATGAAGAGATATTTGGTACTCATACAGTTTTGATTTTGAAAAACTCTTTAAATCTATAGGCATATATATTCAGTGAAGGTACTATTAATTATTTATAAGAATTATAATATTAATGATTTTACTTCTTATAAAACAATGAGTCCATTACTTAATAATGCAGTTAGAGAAGATATTATATTAAATGTAATCACACACTTATAAATTTAAGCAAACTTAGGGTATTCCATAAGAAGGACCACCATCTAATAATTTGTTTAATATTTTCTTACACTATTTTGAAAAAAAAATTATATAGATAAAAATTATTTTATTATTTTTAGATATATAGATGTTGCACTTGTTTTGAATTATAATAAGCATTCAAAAGATAAACATTTTTTTATCTTCCATATTTAACACATTCACAGGTAGTGCAGTCATAGTTAGCTGTCAAATATTTACCCGTTCGTAGGTAATGACGGTAAGAAACGACAAGATTATTTCTCTTAATAAACGAGAAATGGCTCGAGTAGTCACAGTATTTTATTTAAATATGTAAATATAGAAACAAACTTTCCTAGCAGGATATTTGTCAGTGCTAAAAAGTGATTCAAAGAAGGGATATTTTATTTTGACTACGTTACTTCCTATTCTACACTAAATTAAAACTATACGATACATAGGCAATTTTTCATTTGTTGTTGTTCTGTTTCCGGAATTATATTTTGTGTACTTTAATATAATAGAAACTACAACAGAAAAAGGAAAAAGAGAAGAGAAAAGAAGAAAAGAACCATTTTTAAGTTTCAAGCTTAGCTTTGTAGAATGTTTGATTCAAGTTCCAGCCGAAATAAAAAAAAATGGTAAACATTTATTAATAAAAAGCAGAAGTCGTTCAAGAATTATGAGCCCTTCTGTTATTAGTGAATCAAGTCTATTATACCAAAACACCAATTAGTCAAATCTCTCTCAATTTCAACACTTCTCTGAAAAAATTCCAGCTCCAGTAGATTATAAAAGATAAACATTTTTCTCAAAACACTTTGTAAAGATTGTTGGAAAAAAATATCAGGAAAGAAGCTTCATTTACATACAAGGGATTCAGAGATAAGCCTGCTCCATGTCCAAATTGTTTTGAAAGCTTCCACCAGAAATTGGTTATTGACAAGATTTATTTAGTTTATTTTTTAAACTACTTTTGTCTTTGTATTTAGGTATAACATTTGTTTCGCAGCTCAGTTGAAAAAAATTGTAACGGAATTCTTAATTATCACTACCGTTATAACTATCCTTTGCGTGTATGTGATTTAATCGCACTATATATACAAATGGCGGCAATTAAAAAATTACCAAAATGTGTTTTCGTAATTGTGACACTGACTAGGATAGTGCTGAATAGTGTCGGAAGATAAAAATATGACATTAACCCCCCCCCCTTTTAAAATTGCCTGTTAAACTGCTAAATTTAATTCAAGCTAATAAGAATTTTCTGATATGCAATTGAAAATTAAAGATAATAAAATAGAAAGTAATATTTATAATAAAAAATATCTATTTCTATGAAAATAGTCTTTATTTATTTAATACGAAATAATATTTCAGTATCATGTTCTACACTAAAATATATTTATACGAAATTTTTCACGAGTTACAAAAACATAAACGTATAAATATCAATCTAATATATATCCTAAGCTTTTACATATAAATCTATATAATACGCATAGGTATAATATCATATATTACGTATTAATATTATATTATCATGTAAAACAATAGTAGCATAAGTGCCTATATTTTATGGTTTTAAGTAAAACGGGTCTTTTGACATGACTTACATAATTCTTGCAGTAAGTGTATATATATATGTATATACACTTACATTTATGTTAATTTACAAAAATTATATTTATATATTTAATTCGAGGTCCTGAGTCAATTCAAAAAAACTGAATAAAAAAGCCCCGAATTTTTGTGTTACCATGGCAACAGAATTTCTACTGCTATTGAAATGTTAAAAAATAAAATTTATTTGTAAAACTTTCTCTTAATTTGTACACAGCCACATTCAACAATATCGTTTTCATTTTAAAAGCATGCTTTTGGTTTTATAATGTAACTATTATAATCGAAGGTATTATCTATTTATAAATAAACATAAGCCATTTTGTCTAAGTATTTATAACTGTTGTCTTCGAAAAATTAGATTTGATCCTTTTCATCTGAGTATAGAATTGATAAATTAGAATTGAGAGATAATTTGACTGTTAATTGTTCAAGCTTGTACTTCACTAATAAATCAAATTATATTTTTGGCACTTCAAGAAATAATATTAGATTACTTCGTGTATGAAATTGAATTTTGTTTTCGTGGCAGAATATCAATAAGCAACTTATTAAATCATTGCTAAATTTTGAGTAAGCTCAAAATATAAAATAAAGTTGAGCGTTATAATTGAAGACATTTAAATTTGTCTTAGTTCACTGTTAACTTACTGTCATTTAACACACACATTACCTGTATAAACTATACACCTCTCACTCTCTCTAACTTTTAACCACGGCAAATAGACAAAATATTTCAAAATAGTATTTGATAACAACATCTTGGAACTTCAAATATCTGTTTACATCAGTTCAAATATGTTTACCAATAAAATCCTAATGGCAGATAGATAATGCAGTTTTTTTTTTTTTTTTTTTTTTTAATTTTTAAAAACTTTCAATAACAATTTGGCAAATTGTTTTTTAAACTTTTATAGTAATCAATACATAAATAACCATTACACTACATTATAAATTGCTTTCAGTCATTAAAAGCGAATTTCAGAAGAAGAAAAATTGAATTATTTTTATATAATAAATCTTAAAAATACTCTGCGTGAAAAAATTAATTAATGTATTATTCGGGAAGGTTCTTTAAACACCTTTTGAAGAAAATAGTAATCAGAAAATAATTGCAACATATAACAGTAAATAATAGAGAAGTTCAAAAAATTATTTTAAATAAAGGTAATTTGAATGTTCTTTGGACAGTATCTCAATTAAGTTGGCTAGTTAGTTTAAAAAAATAAAATAAAAAAAATATATCAGATTAAAATTCTCCTAATTTTATTCATAAAGTTAAAGTTTTTGTTTATCTTTTTAAATCCAATATGGATTAAATAACAGAAGAAAATTATGAACCTAGTTTTCATTTCCAACATCTATGAAGATAAATATCATTCATGTACTTTTGATTTTTTTTGTTGTGCGTTTTTTTTTAAAAAAATAAATAATATTTATATGAATAATGAATTATGTTTAGAAAAAAGAGCGTATTAACAAAATAGATGGCACCGAATACTTTTTAAATTGAAGAATAGAATACGAAGCTTACTAGGAAAATAAAATTGTGTGCTAAATATAATTGTTTTCGTCTTGCGTATAATATAAACATTTTTAAAAAAATTTCTATATTTTTGCGATTTCCTAAGATTTGTCGTCAAGAAACTTAATCATATCCTGATAATGTTTTCTTGTCATAAATAACAAATACAGAATGTAGAATAATAATTTTTTTAAAAAAATCTTTTAAAATAATTAGCATAAAAGATATGATATATTTTGACGTAAGATATAATTGGTCAAAATAAATAAAGTTAATTTGATGAATACAAATATTTTAAACAATGAAAAGCTTTTATTCTTTTTGAAATATTGCTAATTTAATAACTCTCTGTATTAAGAATTATCCAAATTTATCATCAGAAAGACAGAAAAATTTTTCTTTAATATTCTTTTACTAGAATTAAATTGACATTCACTTGTGAGAAAATGATAAAAAAAAAATTCTAAAAATCGCGACTGTTGTGTGAACTAAATAATTCTATTCAGAAGAAAAATCCATTTCACCAATATTTACATAGATGAATGTACTAAAAATTAATATCGTCTACGCTTCTTAATTTAAATATTTTAATTGAAATTTAAAGCAAAGGATTTGTTTTGCTTACATTTTAAGGCTAGGTTTGCTTAACGTTTATGGTCGCGAAATCACCACCATTGTTTCCGTCGAGTTGTGGTTTCAGGCCCTGAGGCTCCTTAGGAACCATTGTGTATAGGGGCTGATACATATTAAATCTGTCGAAGGCCAAAGTATTTTCTATAGAATGGTGTGGAAGTTCGGGAAAGAAAGGGCCAGCTTATGAGTAGCCCTTGTCACTTCATTGAGCTTCAAAACTACGAGGCTGTCGCCCAAAGCCCCGTATTGCTTCCGTGAGCGACGTTGATAAAAAGTCAATAATTGTTTATTTTAAAAATCTTCTATTTTACTTGTGAAAGTCGATTGATTTAAATTTGTTACAAACTGAAGATGTGAATTATTTTTAAGATAAAAAAATAAAAATAGCTGCGATATATAATCACAATAGCAATTTTTAACTATTGAAAAATTGAGATATTTATTTATTTTTTATTGAAATGATATAGAAATTGACGTCTATTGAAGCTATCTAGTGACTGAATTGCAATCAAACAACAATTAGCTGTTAGAGTTGAGAAATTATTGCCTCTTTTTCTTTATGAATTTGAAAAAGATACTGGAAACATAAGTTTAAGATTTCTCAAAACCAATTAAAAAAAAGATTCGGAATTTTTAAAATGTTGCTAAATAGAACACATTAGAAAATAATCTGATTAAATCACTTTCTTACAGCTGTTGTTAAAAATACAGTTATAGAAGTAAAAATAATTTACTTTCAGAAATTAGAATGGTACCAATTTTAGAAGTTAGAGTTGCTCTTGGTAGTTAAAATGTTTTTAAAAAAAAACTCTAAGAATTAGGATTCCATAAAATTCTTTCGTAATATTTATAGTTTTCAAAAGATATAAAATCAAAATAGCAATTATCAATAATTGTATTTTAGTAGGGAAACGTAATTAGGTCTAAATATTAGGCAATAATTAAATTGTATATTACCAACATAAACATGAAAGATCTGGATTACTAACTTCAAATTTTCAATAATTTTTCAATAGTGTGATATGTGGAAAAAGTTTGAAATTTTCATTTATGATATTTTGGTAAGACTTGGATTTAATGCAATTGCACTATTTATTTCTTAAAAATTAAGTAACATATTTCAAAATTCAATAATTTTTTAATTCTATGCGAAGGCATTGAAATGTGATAAAAAATAAACGTTAAAATAAGACATTAATAAGTATTGCTTTAAAACTCTTAAAAACTTTTCTTCCAACTTATTTTTAGTTTTATGTCCTTGAAAAAATAACAACAACTTTGATCGAGTAAATTATTTTAGAAAGTATATAATTGCGCAATAGCAAAATGTGGCTACAATTTTAATTTTATTTAAAATATATTAAGTGCATTCATATATTTGTGAATACCTTTGACAAAAGATCAATAACTAAATTTCTATCAAAGCTAAAATCAACACAATTATTAAAGCTAATGAGTTAAAAGCATTTTTAAAAAAGAATAAACGAAAAAATTTAAATAAATCTTGTCTGACCTTTAAATTCTACAGAGGGAAAGAAAATGCAAAACCAAAAGCAATAAGAAAAAAAAAAGAAAAGAAAAGAAAAGGAAAACGAAATAAGAAAAAAGAAACTGTAAAACAGGTTCGGTTATTAATGAAAAAGCTGAAAGCTAATTTCAAAGGATCATATGTGCACATTTGACTTCTATGAACTTCTTTCTTGGAAATTTCTGTATGATTTCTAATTTCTTTACAATTCGGTTCAAAAAGTTTTGTAATTTCACAGAAGGTTGTATAGATCGTGATAAATTTATTTATTAATGTAACATAAATTTCCAATATCTCATTCAGATGATTGATGCCCTCAAAAAGCGAAACACTACAAAAATATTTTTTTCCGTATTAGGCTAAAACAATACTCCCCCAATACGTAGAAGAGTAATTTGGAAATGATCTGCCAGTTATAAATGTTTCAAGAAAACAAAAGAAATGGCATTAGGCTTTTCAAAAACTATCAGTACCACTCTTACCCAAGTAATACATGTGTATTTTCTCAAGTCTACATAATTTCAATTTGCGGTATCATTAACGAAGGGATCATGACATTAAGATGATAAGCAAAGTTTCTGTTGAGTCGCATGTTCGAGTCCTGATTCTACTAAACACTCGTCATGTAACGGGCTTATGCATGTTAAATCTGTAAAGGTGAAAAGTCTTTACTTTGATTTGGAGAAGTCTGAAAGTTAGGAGAATGGGATGTCATCTTCGTCACTTACAGTGATTCGAAATTATTAGTTCCAGTTGCCAATAGCCAATATGATACATTTAAACTCGATTATCAATCAAATACTATTTTCAGCTTATCTGTGTACTCAAACTACATTGAATTAAATATTTTCAATAGAATTGATTACTATCAAAATACTTCATATAATATTCTAATTAGATTAAGATGCGTTTCTTTTTCAATATTTTTGCAGGGAAAGTGTTAAATGTTAAACCTCATGATTTTAAAAACTACTGAATATTGTATAAATATCTTGTTATTTTCTTGCAAAAATTAACGCATCAAAAATAAACCTGTCTGCCATATATGCTATCTAAATATCACCTTAAGAATTCACGCTACTAAGCATTAAAGATAAGGAAAGTTTTTTACAGTTACTTTTTTTCTTAAATTTAAAAGTTTTACTCATATGGAAACAAATATATATATATATATATATATATATATATAACTTAAAAATGAAAGGACAAATATATGTGATGATATTTTTAAAATATAACACATCAGTTTATTTCTTATATCAAATTTGCCTTATTAGAAGCCTTGGTAACGTTATTCTATGAATTTGTAAGCGTTTTTATTAACCTTATACGTCAATTAAAGCGAATGAATATATGTAATGCATTCAAAAAGGGTAACAATGCATTGTCATAATATTCCCACGCGATACTCAGTAAGAGCCAGAATTCTATGAAATAAATCCAGCTGCTTATACAAGAAAATAAAGACCTCTCAAAAGTTAAACAAACTACTTAGCAAATACGGAAAGTAACTCTCAAATTTACGTTGCAACGAATTTTAATATTCTTAGGAAACGTTTTTCTAAAAAAATTATTCTAAATATTCAAAAATGTTGTATATATTATTTCAGGTAAAAAAAAATTGTAAAATTCAGTTTTCTTCTTTAGTAATCAAATATTTTTTTTAAAAAAATTAGTTCAGATCTTCTAGTATGTTAGATTAAAATCTCTTAAAATTTATATGAAGACTATCTTCGATGACAAACATAATTTTCAATATTGTCCAATTACTGAGATATCAGTATGGTGCCAGGCTTTTCAAACTTTTGAATCATCCCAAGCGAAGACTTAATTTCATTTAAAGTTTCAGAAGCACATAATGGATATTTCATCACGTATTCTTTTAGTAAATCCTGATTCTAACCCAAGTTTTTTTTCTTGAACATTGAAATTCGAAAAGTACTCGTCAACCTATCAAGTTTCAACTATTAGCGACACCACTTGATTAAGGATTATGTCATATATTTTCATGGAAATGTATTTTTAATAGCATTTTATCTTATTAATGTGAACTACGATACTGAAAAAGATTTGAATTCTTCAACAATCTGAAAGTTTAATACATTTTATCTTCTCCTTTTTAAGAATAAAGACTGGTTGTTCAATAAGGAAGCAGACTGGTTCTCAATTTATTTTCTTATGTATCTACATAGAAAAATTACAGCTTGTGTAATAAACCGAAAAAAGCTATTTTTTCTTCAATAAAATAATTTCTTTTTATTTTGTGAACTCAACCAAAATAACATACGCACACTACTAGTTAAATTTGCTTTTGTTAGTATGACAGGGAAGTGATGAGTAATTTTATATTTTAATATGTTTTCCCACCTACGCTATTAACTACTACAAAATCTTGAATCTAGTCGTCTACATTTAAAGTAAATATTATTCGTTTCTTCTGCATAGTATAAATCACGTTAGTTATATTATTTATCAATATTTTTATATCGAAAGTGATTCATATTTAAACCATTTCGCTTCTTAAAATGTATTAAAAAATAATTTAGCTCGGAACACTACCCATATACTAAAAAAGTTGATAAAAATTTTCTTTTCTTTCGTAAGAATTTTACAACGTATTTTTCAATGAGATAAGAATTCATCGTCTTTATTATTCTCGGTGTAAAATTAACCTTCTACGTAGGTCAGTCAGAAATTAACTTTATACGTAGGTCAGATTAATCAGTTTTTCAGTAGGTCATACGTTATTGCACTACTTCGTAAAAGTTTTCAGTCAATGGCTATTTTGATGAAATTGTGCGGCAACAATCAGATATTTATCTTTACCGTGTGACGTAGAGGCTTTCACGAGGGTATTTTAATTTTTCTTATAATTAATTGTAAACATATCTCTACAGCTGTAAATGGCATTCAAATTGGAAATGCGTGCAGTGATTCGTTTTTTGTTAGCGAAAAGGTGTAACTGCACTGAAATTCATTGGCAGTTACATAAAGTGTATGGTAAAAATACTATGTCACGTCAGGCTATCACGAAGTGGTGCAACATGTTTGAGAATTGACGTACACATATTGACGACGCTGAAAGCGAAGGAAGACCATCAACTGTGACAAATTCTGAAATCGCTCCTAGCATGCAGCCAAAAAAACTTGTGGACTACTGGAAAGTTTTAGATGGGAAGTGTAGGATCATCCTCCTTATAGCCCAGACCTTCCACCTTCTGGGTTCCATATTTTTATTCTTATGAAAGATCTTTCAAAGAGATGATACAACTCGAAAGACGAAGTGAAAGCTGCAACCCAAGAATGGTTATCGGGCATTGGATGGGATTTCTTTGCAAATTGTATCGAGAAACTTGAACCATGTTTCAACATATGCTTAAATAACGGAGATAATTACGTTGAAAAGTAGATTTTGAAGGGAACTTCAAGGTGCAAATGAAGTTATTGTAAAATTTTTATCATGTTTCGTTTTCTTAAGCAGTGCAACTAACTCTTTGATAGATCATCTTATATATGTGCAAGATAATGAAATCACATATAATTTATATAATTCTCAAAAACTGAATAAATAGAAACAGAAGGAGGAAATGAATGAAGAAAAGCAATGAAATCACAAAGACTGTAAAATCAGGGAAATGAAAAATTTTATAAAGCAAGAATATTATAAATATATCAAAATAATTAATTTAATTATTAAACTCGAAAATGAGTTTTTTAAAAGATAACTATTTTATTATTTAAGTTGTATGTTTACAATTTTTAATTTTAAAAGTACAATTCCATTGACAGAAGATTGATATTCGAACCATCACCTATTGATTGTTTGCTTGAATTATTAACAAATAATTTCCCACTCAGTTCCACTGGCTGCAGTGGCCAAGTGGCTATAGGCAAGAGCTCGCGATCTACATTGTTTTTATCGAATTGTGGATTCGAGTCCTGATGACATTAAGACCCATCGTGTAGCTTAGCATGTTAAATCCGTCGAAGATCCAAATCTACCCCTTGACGTGATGCAGAATTTGGGAAAGGGGGATGCCAGCTCAGAAAAATAATCACTTGAATGGGTCTTAAAATTACGTGACTCGTATTACGTATTACTCGTACTCGTATTACGTATAATTTTTATGTGACTCGTAAAAAGTGCTCAAAAGTAAATCAAGCAGCTTATTTTGATTCTATCCATTCAAAAGAAACTGATTCCAAAATTGCCGGTAGACATTATTCTACTGACCTCAGCGTCGGTGATTTTCTACAATATAAGGTTCTATTTTCTTCCTCTTGAGAAGAAAAAAGAACCCTATATTGTAGAAAATCGAGGAAAAGCTATCGGAGCTCCTTATACCTATATATATATATATATATATATATATATATATATATATATATATATATATATATATATATATATATATATATATATATATATATATATATATATATATATCCAACTTTTCCTTACTTGGTCCTTTTTTTATGCGATTTGGAAGTAACACGGTTCCCCAACATACTTTTTCACCCAAATTTTTTGTTCTAGCACTTATCCCCCCCCCATTTTTTTTTCCAAGTATTTAAATGCTGTTTTTACTGCCTAATACCACCTCGTTCATTCAGCCACTCGATCAAGGTATTATAGTGGTATTTAAAATGTACTTAATAAAGCAAATGTTTAAATATATTTTAGACTCAGTGGAAGAAAGAAATTTGACTGTTGAGGAAGCATGGAGAAAGTTTACGATTATGGATTGAATTACACATCTATTAACAGCTGATTTAAATCACGAGGGCTTGAAATTTGCTACAAGTGAGGAATATTTTCTTGCTCATGATTCTGACATAGAGCGTGCTTTAAAATTTCAACGTAATCTTAAGTTTTGTGTAGTAGGATGCCAAGAATTATATAAGCAACTTGAGAAAAAAAACAAAAAACAAAAAAAATCAGCCGCTAATAATAGACTTTACAATAACAAAAAAACCGAAACAGATACCGTTAATAACCGAAATTCTTCATTTGAATCAAAGAAAACAGTTGTGCTAGACATAGCTGACACATCTACTCATGCACTTTTGATCCAATTCATAATAAATGTGCAAGCTTGTTATCAAGTAGCGATGAATAGTTGTTAGTTAGAAATTTTATTCCTAATTTGAATTTGAATTGTTTTATATTGTATGTACTTATAGACTGAATTTTCCCTGTACGCTAACTTTAATTTTTTTATGTAGTATAAATAAAATATTTTTGTTTCATAAATATTTATATGGATTTCATTATTACTTTTCTGCACGGTTTTTTGAGAAAATATTTAGAATTTTTTCATCGAACATGATTTTTGAATATTGGGGAACATATCCCCAAATTTACCATTTGTCACATGTATTTTTTCCACGCTTTTCCAAAGAACGTATTTGACGCGTAAAACGAGTTGGGCGTAAATATGCAAAAAGTACTGAAAATGTTAATTTCATCACTGGATTTCTATCTTGTAGTAAAACATATTTTGTTTAAGTATTTTAGAGAGGCATTAATATATTGAAAAAGTGAATAACTATTATTTGTAATAGAATATCAATTTTATTTTTAATCATTTCTTTAATTTATTTCTTAAAAGGGGCTTACATATGTGTGGGGTAGCTACGAAATAAGTTTTGCATGATTTACTAGAACTTAATTGTTTAGTGTGAGGGAAATATACAGGGCCTCAACTATTTGTAAAATATAAATATATATGAACTAATATATTATCATAGTAAGTCAAAATTTCAATTAAGTTTGGTAGCTCATAAGATATTTTTATTTTCATCCCGAATACTAATAATCTAATGTAATTTGTTAAGAGGAAGCAGAAAAAGTTTAATTTTTTTTTTATTTCATGCATTAACTTTCCACTGGAATAAGAAATAAATTAACGGCAAATAAACAAAAAAGTAACTCTCCAAGACCTACGTTATAAGATGTACTTCGATGTAAGTACCTCACAGACATGAAAAAATGTTATCTTTCATTAACAGAAGAAGTAAACCGACCCCCCTCAGAGAGAGTGAAATATTCGAATTAACAGAGTCAAGGCGATGTGAATTGGGTCATTTACAAGAACTGTAATAAGCAATTATTACTTCGAAAACTTACGTATGAATCCTTGTAATTTACCAAATTTATAAGAACTGGAAGCAAGCAACTTATTTGGGAAAAGTAAATGAATTAAATATGAGTTTCTTATATTGTCAAATTGAAATGAAATATTTGTTGCCAAAATAAAAGCAAATATATGAAATCAAAGTAAGTAATTATTTTAGATATATGAAAGTGTTTTGTTATTCACTACCTTCCCCACCCCCCTTTGTATGAAGAGGGATTTCTTTTAAGAAAATAGAATACTGAGATTAACATTTTCCTGTAATGAAAGTGAATCATCGCAAATTTATTGATTATAATGATATTTCATATGTATTAATGTTCTTTTATTCTTATAAATTTTGTATTGATATATTAAGATCAAAAGTAAATATGCAATGCTAAACAACCAAAAATGTATCCGTAAGAAGCAGGCAATATTTACAATTACATCTTTTGCACAGTTTATAAAGGGGGTCCCAAAATTAACGCAAGTTTTGAATTCCATGCAGTAAAGTGTTAGTAACCCTATTAAAAAACAATTGACAGCTGATAGCTTAGGGTTACTAAAAAGGGAGCGTTACACAGTAGAACAACGTGTTATCAATGTTGAACAATATTTCAAAAATATCATGACGAAAGATTGGCAGCCACAGTTTCCATATTTTGAACACATTTTGTACACAGCCACAGTTTTCCATATTTTGTACACATTCCCACCATATTTTGTACACATTTTGTACAAAATATGGTGGGTATAGTGATTTAACTTCGTGAACTGTGAAGAGAGTAATTGTAAAATTCAGGCAAACTGGATCAATTGATGATGCTAAACACACTGATAGTCCAAAAACGAGTCATTCAAATGTCATTATCGAAGCAGTGCGTGAGAATGTTGGTGAAAGTCCAGGAACATCAATTCGGTGTCGTGGACAAGAAATTTCAATAAGCTCTCTGCAGTGTATATTCACTGTTGCGGAGGGTAGCTCAGATTAAATAAATTGCAAAATAAATAAAAAAGAGTTGACAGCTTTGATTTTCATAAAACAAAACGAAATTTACTTTTTTAGGCAACGATGTGCATTCAAATAGGTACAACACAGTGCATTATCATCATAAGTTCATCTTACATGTCAAAAGTTACATTAGAACAATTTTTACAAAACAATTCAATCAAGGATACCAACAACAGTCAAGAAAATGAGCTAATTATAACAAGTTGCCAAAGCAAGACAACTCTACTTAAAATTAGATGTTTAACATAGACTTTACATTTAACATGTGCTTGCCAATGTATATTTAAAATAGATATTACATTTAACAGGCGCGGCGGGTTCAGTTCTACTCTGTGATTCAAAAAAAAAAAAAAAAAAAAAAAAAACCATAAAACTCTTTCGACATAAGAAAGGGCCATCTAGTGGCGTGTACATACTTCCCACTTTGTAATCACGAGGTTTCAAGTAGATTTACAATGAAAAACAACAAATTGAATTTAGCATAAAAATTACATCTGCTCCATTGAATTTAACATTATACGTAAGATAATCACTTATTCCTTGAGCAAATATAAGGTATAATACCACATAATTGCAATAGTTAATACAAGAAATTTAATACATATTATCTGAAATTGGTAAAAGGCACACATTAAAAATGCTTCTTTTATAAGTGCCCTTAGCCATTCTGAACTTTACTACTCTAATTTTGTCATCCTTTCCATAAATGACACTGTCAATTCTTCAAAGGTATTTTATCTTCCTTTAACAACATAACCATATCTGGTTTAATAATAATTTTACTAGAATGCCACTTTGATCTTCGTTGTAACGTATTCAAACAATCTCTGGACCAGTGTTTCTACACAATTGGGTCGAATTTTGTTAAATATTGCCATTTGAAAAGTCGATTATTTTCAATACATGATAGGTCAATCTGAAGTAAAGCATTAAGTGGCCTCCCAATCATACACACAAAAAATGACCAAACGTCAGAACACTAAAATCGTTTGGATCGGTTGATAAAGGTGTGAGAGAACGACTATTTAAAATTGCTTCAATTTGATTCATTACAGTCAAAAACTCTTCAAATGGGAGTTTATGGTCACCTACAGCTCTTTTAAAGTGGTGTTTAAATGACTTTACCTCTGCCTCCCAAAGCCCTCCAAAATTAGTCGACTGAGGAGGTAGAGAAAAAAAGGCTCTATGTTACACTATCAGAATACAAGTAATTAAGAACAATCACATTTTTGAACAAAGCAAATGGTTCTTTTATTTCCGAAGCTGCACCTCGGAAATTTGTAGCATTGTCAGAAAAAAAAGTATGTAATTATAGCCTCTGCCGATAATTCTGTAATTAATTCAAAATGTACCGCCTTGGTTACAAAACAAATAAGTATGCAAACATAAATCTTATGATATACACTTTTTCTTTGATTTTTATATTTTATTAAGAATGGGCCACATCAATCTAGGCCAGTTTTAAAAAAGGGAGGATTGATAGTTACTCTCTCTTTAGGTAAAGTTACCATAATTTGATTTATCTCCTTAGGTGTAGTTTTAAAATATGTTACACAGTTATGCACAGTTTTACGAGCAAAATCGCACATACCCAAAGGGAAGTATTCTTGACGAATAGCACATAACAAAGTTTTGGGCCCAACATGGTAATTTTTTAAATGAATGTACAAAAAAATCATTTCAAATAAATTTATGGTTTTTAGGAAGCAAAGTAGGGTGTTTCATATCAATTGTTAAATTAGTGTTATGCAATCAACCACCAACTCGTATAATACCTTCATCATCAATAAAAGGGGATAAACAACTTACATTGAATCCCTTAATTCTCTTATTTTCTGTCAAAGCTTTTTTTCCCCTAGAAATTGCTTGCAATTGTACATATTTTATAAGAAACAGTTTACCTCTTTTTAACTCTGCAGTTGTTAAGGGTCCTTTTTCTTTGGTGCAACCTTTTACATTTGAGATGAATCTGAAAACAAAGCTTACAATTCTAATTAATTTTAAATAAGAATTAGTAAAATCAAAAAGGGAATATAAACTAGAAATTTCACTAAAAAAACCAAGATTATTGTTCTGAAATTTACAGTTCTTTTTTACTTCTTGTTAAAATTGCTCAGTTTCACTTAAGGTGAAATGTTCACGTTCAGTTTTGGAACACTCAATATTTGACAAAAAAAATCAGACCCATGCCACTATAATTTTAGATGTTGAATTTTTTCAGGATTATCAAGTCAGGATATATTAAGTCAGCTGGATTATCGTTTTTATTCACATGATCTCATCTGAAGTCTTTCGTTCTTTCTTATATTCTTTTTATACGATTTGCCACAAAAATTAATAGTTAAATGTGGCAAAGTAATCCATTCTTTGGAACAAAATCATCAGACATTGGGAATAATACCAACACGTTGCCAGAAAGAGCATTTGAGTTTTGGTTTCTTTTTTCCTCATACATTAGACCTTTATTAAATTTTTTCTCCATGTGTAAACTTGTGTGATGTCGCTTTTGGCAAATGGAACAGTTTGACTTAGAATAACAGTTATTGACCTTTTGGTGATTAACGCAGTTAAAACATAATTGATTATTTTTCACGATCGCAATTTTCTAATTAACATACATTTTCTTTAAAGAAATGGGACAAAAATTAAGATAATGACTTTCGTTCGATATTCAAATACCATATTTCGAAGTTTTAACTTCAGACATAAATGATTTAGAAATCGTTAGTGGACTTCATTCATTTCGATATTTTGATGAATTGTCTCATTCATGTAAAACCGAAGCTGATGTGAAACCACATTAGTTTCGGTTTTACATGAATTTTTTGATGATATATAAATATCACAGCATCTCCATAGCTCTCGTGGTACAAACTGGGATTCGCCCTGCTTTACACTTATGTGTATTTGAAGTTCATGATCTAATGAGTTAAATGTTTTGTAGGAAACCATTAATTCACACACTCCATTGAAATCGCTCACTTTTCTTAATTGACAATAATATTCAAATGGGGCGCTTAAACTCGACGCAAATTGACGCATAGTTTTCGTTTGGTAGTTTTTGTGTTCTACTAAAGTTAATTATTACCTCATGTGGAGTGGATTGAAATTCCTTTAACACAATTTCTTTCAATTTGTCATGATTACTTAGGTAATCCTCACTCAAATATATTATTAAATTGGTAGCCTTTTCAGCTAAGATATTTAATTAAATAAATGTTTTAAATTCATCCGGAACATTTTTGTTTTGAAAGATCTTTCAAGTGATGAGAAAAAAAAATTGTACGACTCCCCGCGTGAAGGAACTGGAATGGCTAATGTCTTAATACTTTTTATTAAAGTTTCTAAATTACAATTTGATAACTCAGTATCGCAGAATGTTACTGTTTCACTTTTTCACGATGTTTCTTTCTCAAAATTAGCCAGTTCTAATTGTTTTTCTAACTGACCTAGCTTAATTTTTTCTAATTCTAATTTTATTTCTATGGCTACTCTCTCCTGCGCTTCCCGTTTTTCGTTGTCGATTTTCTTCTGACTCAACAGCAACTTCAACAACTTCATAATTAGTTTTGTAAACATCACTTTGCTCAATTAACGTTCTTAACTGGACGACTTTAACACTTAGGAATACTTATGTCAATATGTTCAGCAACCTCAATTAATTCACTCTTTTTTAACTTATTTAAGACCGACATAATCTGACCGACCGAGAAGAGATTCTGGGCATTTATAAGCCAAAATTATTAAGAAACGAATGTATATTCTCAAAACTAAAGTAAAAGCACAATTTCAATATTATATAAACCGAAATATAACGAAACCGAAAGTTATACACTGTTACCGCATGAAACCAATACTGGAATTGCTCGTCTCCATGCTCAACTTGACCACTTGTTGCGGAGAATGGCTCAGATTAAATAAATTGTAAAATAAATAAGTAAGAGTGGACTGTTTTGATTTTCATAAAACAAAATGAAATTTACTTCTTTAGGCAACGATGTGCATTCAAATAGGTACAACATAGTGCATGATCATCATACGTTCATCTCACATGTCAAAAGTTACATTAGTACAATTTTTACAAAACAATTCAACCAAGGATTCAGTTTCTTGACTGTTGTTGGAAAAACAACAGTCAAGAAACTGAGCTAATTATAACAAGTTGCCAACACATGGCAATCTTACTTAAAAATCGATGTTTAACATAGACTTTACATTTAACAGGAGTGTGCCAATATATGTTTAAAATAGGTATTAAATTTAACAAGCGCGGTGGGTTCCGTTCTATTCTCTGATACAAAATAACCATGAAACTCTTTCGAGACAAGAAACCGTCATCTAGTGGCGTGTACACTCACTGTGGATCTGCACCTCCATGCTTACAAAGTTCAAATAACACAAGAACTGAAGCCTTTTGACCATAGACAGTGAGGAGATTTCGTTGAATAGATTATTGATCGCGTGTTTTAATACCAATTGATTTCTTTTTATGGGGCTATTTGAGGTCAAAAGTCTATGCCAACAAGTCCGCAAGCACGCTTGTATTGAAGGAGGAAATTCAACGCTGCAACGAGGAAATTGAGCCACATTTATGTAAAATAGTCATGAAAACTTTCGACTAAAGAGTGCGTTTGCGTCTGCATAGTCGTGGAGACCATTTGCCCTATGTGTTATTCCATACCCTATCCTGTGTACTTAACGATCCAATAAAAAATAACAATTTAAAGAAAAAAAACTATGTTTTCTATTTAATTCAAATCATTATTTCAGATATTTTTCATTAAGAAAATAATTCGAGATGAAAACCAACGTTTTTAAAACCAACGTTTTTATATGGTGGCAAAGTTTATTAAAGAAAATTATCGAAATATTAGTTAAAACTGGTCGCAAATATCTAAATATTGCACTGTTAGGCAAGAAAGAACGGTTCCCAAAATTTCAGAAATCTAGCTTGATGGGAAGTTGGTTAAATTAACGATCAAAAACCCAACGTTTAACCCAACCACTCTTGGCGACAAGAATTATTTGGCTGTATTTTACCAAATGTGGCTATCCTGGTCCGTTTTACGGACATAACGTTAAGCCAAAAAAAAAATCGCCAAGTTTGGTGCCAAGTCTTGAAATCGTGCCAAGTTTTTGGGCTAAACTGCATTATTGAAGAAAATATTAGCTAAAACTTGTCACAAATGTCTAAATACTGCATTGTTAGGCGAGTAAGAACGATTCCCAAGGTTTCAGAGCTCTAGCTTGATGGAAAGTCGGTTAAATTAACGATCGAAAATTTGATGACACACTCACACACGCAAAGTGAAATACATTAAAATGTTTTAATAACTTTCTGTTTACTTCATAAGTAGCAATAAACTTTATAGTTTGTTAACAGGTGACAAGTTTTTATTAGCTAAAATCCGTTATCGCATAAAAGTAAGGTTACGTCATTTATTTCATTTTGATCAATGGTTTCCTTGTGTGAATAACATTTCCCCAAATCTCATTGGTTTGCAATTCTGACTCGGTCACAGGACATATGTTCTCCATTTGATAAAAATTAATTATTATTGAGACATACTATTTTAATTAATCAATAAACAAAGGAAAAATCAATAAATCAGTAAAATAATTGTAGGTTTGAAAAATGGTATTTTTAGATTTTTTTTTCTCCATCTTTCGATGGAAAAGTACTGTTCTGTCTTGATACTTGTTTCGTTTTGATGAAATTTTTAATAATTATTCATGGGGGGAGACCTTTTATAGCATTTATATTCGATTTCCGACAATTTCGTTAACAAATGATAAGGACAAAGTTTTTTAAAAAATTTAATGTATCTGCTAAATGCATGAATTAAAATATATTACCAGTTTACAATTATTTAAATTTAGACTAATGTATGATATAGTTTAAATTTAAATATTTGTGTCATTTTCATCAAAACAAAATTTGCTCATAGATTGCATTTTTTTAAATAAAATTCTGATTTCACAAACATACATTGTAGCAAGCTACATATGAGAAATTTACATATTTTGTGAAAAGTGAAAGGAAACATTTTACATTTATGTTGAATTTAAGACAATATTCAGGTAATATTCTGCGTTAAATATAATTTAAAACAGAGCATTTTCTGCACAAACTCTGTCCTGTGTGAGTAACACATTTTAAAAAGGTATAAAACCTATTTATAAAAATTCTCTTCTGAAAAAATTTCGATATTAAAGCGGTATTTGACTAACATTATAAAGAACATCACAGCTTTCGAAGAAGAGTCACTTTCATATTATTTCTAATCACATATCATTTGGAATAATGCATTTATAGTTTAATGATTAGCTTCTCTAACTTATAAAAAGGTCACCATTTTACTTCATGAACTTACATGGAATCATCGCATAGGTTGCGTAACTCGGGTTTTTCCAACGGGTCTAGCAAAGATGACCTTTTACCCTTAGAAAGGCGAATGTTTTATTTATGTTAACGTTCGCTCATATGAATTGCAAATGATACGGTTGAGCAAACTCGACTCAGTTTGAGTCGGAAGCATCAATAAATTATAAATAGTTTTTCACTCCAGCATAGTACATCCATATTGAAGTCTTCTAAGCAAGTGATTTAATTCTCAGAATTCACTTTTATTTTGAAAAATATAAACAACTAATTTATAACATAATTATGTTAACTTGATTTTTAAAGATTTTATAAAAGCAATTTTGATGGAAACACGTGAAGTCCATACAGTTTAATAAGTATTTGAAATCGTAACAAGTTCGAATTATTATAAAACTAGACGAATTGCTTATGCAATGAGAGAAAATGGATTGTGTTAGACGAATATCAAATGTTCCGAGAGCAAAAAAAATTTTTAATAGTTTTTCAAAATATGACATCTAAAGTTTTTGCACACATAATTAGCTACGAGGTTCATTCAATAAGTCCTTAGAAATCCCTAGAGATGTCTCTCGTTGTATCGAAAATGGTTGGTTTCAGTAAGCTTCGTGACTCACTAGACAGCTGTATTTGTCTCAATTACTCGTAATCGTGATCATGACGCCTTTCGCACCTCAAAAATTCCTCATAACTTTTCCGGTCGATAAGATCATCTGCACAATTTTTGAAAAAGATTCAGCTGAAACAACCCAACGTTTTGAGTTTTGCTTGATTTCCAATACATAACGATGAATCCAAGTCTCACTGGCGGTGACAACCCGACGTAAAATGACGCCGACAACTCGACGCGGCAGCAATCAAATTTTGTTTTGGTAGTAAATGACTACCAAATCAAAAGTAACTTTTGAATAGATGTCAAATATTTTCAACTTTGTTTAACAAAGGGCTGGGACCCAATGATGCCATTTGTCTTCAAATACAAGAACTTTTTAAACAACCCCCGTATCACATTCACAATCTTTTGTATCCACGTAAATGTAACTTTTCTTTCCATTTGTGCGCTTTCATAACAGTACCATATTTTTCAAAATTTTGTTTCATATAAATGTAGACAGTGGGATGATGGATATTGTTCATCCCGAAACTACGATGGTTTGCTCTTACGCAAAGGGCTGGTTGTCGAGGTGGGTAATTCCGGATTCCATGTGTAGTTGTTGTTGAAGGAAAAGGCTCGCAGTAGCTTTATTTGTTTATTAGAAGAGATGATGAAGAGTGAAAAGTATTTACACTACGATATGAAAAGTTGACCAGTTCGTCTGATAAAGATAGATGGCTGCCTCATTTAGCCCATATTGGCGATGGGCACTGGAACGCGCTCGAGCGTTTGAAGTTTACTTCCAACGCGGGTAACGAAGGAGAAGAGAAGCGGAAAAGTGAGGCAAGAGGAGAGTGAAAACGAAGTGTCACTCAGTTTTGTTCTGGGATAGATGGCGCTGCATGAGCTTATCACATGACTCTGATTCGTGGTGACATCTATTGAGTATCGGAGGAACTGGTTTTACAGTAGATTGAAAAAATAAAAATTAATTGTTTAATAATTAGATGGAAAATCCTACATAAATTTATTTTGAACCTTTAATGAATCATATTAAGTACTATTTTTAAGAGATGCAATGAAAAATTCATAAATATTATTTGTTATGCTAATCATGCATTTCTCTCACATATCAATATTCATCTTACGCTAAGAATAAAATAAATTTTACTTAGAAATAAACGTGAAATAATATTAAAACACCTATGAAAAAAAAATCAAGAGGAAAAGAAAAAAAGCATTGGAAGAATAGAAATCTTTTCGGTCAAAAAATTCATTTCTTAAAGACTGAAGTACGAATTTATAACCTCTTAAAGATTTCCTTAACAGAAGCTACGAGAAAATTGCTGAGTAAAAATTAGCAAAAAATTTGAATTCATTCTAAAATTATCGCATGATTTAATTTAGAATCTTCTTAGACAAATATTTATATGCTGAGATATTCCAGGTTTTTGATGACATTTATTTATTCTTTAACATCTGTAAATTAGAATTTAGTAACAGAACAAAAATGTTCTGTTTCTTACATTAATATTCATCAAAAACATGAATGACTTTAAAAGAAATTTCTTTTAATGAAATTTTTAATAACATTTCGGGCTGTAGACTTAATTTGTAATTGCTTATTGAAATGTGTTGTATTGTATCTCTAACTGGGATTAATATCTTGGTAATAAAAAATAATGCAGGCCAACAACCTGTAACAATAATTAAGTTGTAGAGTCTCCCTCGTCAGGATGTTACTAATTAGAATCGGTCTCTTTAGTCACAAGCTTATGGAGAATAGAACTATTGTTGTTTCTAAAAGTAGGTAGGAAGGAAGCTTTTGCAAATAAAGTAATCACTCATTCAAACCTTGTTTTTAATAGTGGAGTCGAAATCTGTTTCCTTCTACCTATCCAATATTATCCGATATTTGCATGTGTCTGAAATAGTAAGGCCTACATGAAATAACCCCATTGTTTTTGAGATATTTTTTTTTCTGTTTTGATAACTTTTTTCAGCAAATATTCCATTTTTATCTGTGTATTTATGATCAGAATTAAATTTCATATCCATAATTTTAATTCGGTAACTTCATTTCAAAATTAACGTTGAGTAAAATTCTTAAGCCTTGTCGAAACATGTTGTAATCAAAATAAAATATTGCAGCGAAAGATAAATATACGAGGATGATCTGAAAAGTTTTCGACCGGACGTGAAAATGGCAGCACTTGTCGATAAAATCTATAGAAAGTGGTTGTGCAGCTTTTGACAGGTACTCATCAAAATTTCATCTATTTGGAAGCTCAGTTGTTGTTTGACAATCATTTGAACGAGTCGATATGAGTGTTCTTGTGAATATTGAAAAAATAAAATATAAAGCTGTCATTAAATATATATATTTGAAAGGCAATACGCCTGCGCAAATCAAAAATGAGTTGGATACTATGTGCGAGGAAACTGCACCATCATTTAACACCATGAAAGTTTGGGCTGCTAAATTTAAACGTGGACGTACAATCTTGGGAGACGTTGAACGTTCGGGACGTCTCAAAACTGCAGCCGTTGACGATAAAGACGACGCTAAAGTTCACCAAATGGTGCTAGACAACCGTCGAAATAGAGTCAAAGAGATAGAGGAGACATTGAAAATATCTAAAGAACGTATTTGTCACATATTGAAAGAAGATTAAGACATGAGGACGCTATCCGCACGTAGGGTCTCACGTTTGCTGACTTTAGACCAAAACGTGTTCGAATAAACATTTCCAACGCTCTGTTGGAACAGATTAGGCATAATAAATCACAGTTTGGGTACCGATTAATTAATGTAGATGAAACTTGGATACACCATTATATGTTCGATACAAAAATACACTCAAAACAGTGGACTTCGAAAGGGGAATCGTCTCCCCCCCCAAAAAAAATAAGGAGTGAAAACTGTTTTTTTCTGCTGGGAAAGACTGTTTTTGGAATTGTCATGGAAGTTATCTTAATCGATTATCTTCATTACAGGAGCACACAACGCATCATTCATTACTTGGCATGTTGAAGGCAGAAATCGACAGAAATCGACCACATTTGCAGGAAAAAAATTCTGTTTCACCAAGAGAATGCTTCGACTTACACCTCAGCGGTTGCCATGGCAAAAATCCACAAATTACAATGATTTGAATTGCTTGACCACACTCTTTTGCTCTGAAAACAGAGATTTTTTTTTTTAAAATGAGGAGGCCATCACCGTCTGATCAAATATTTTGCAGAAATAAACGCCGTATACTATTTGGACGGAATAAAGATGTGAGTGCATCGCTGGGAGAATTGAGTAGACTTACAAGGAGACTATGTGCGAAAATAAAATTGAATTTAAAGGAAAAATATCTTGTATCTTTGTTAGGTCGGAAACGTTTCAGACCACCTTCATATAAACATCCAAAAAATTATTTTCTTGGTATTATTAATTACAAAATATCAAATTCATTGCATTTTCGGAAACTGGAAAAAATATGACATTTCATCATAAATTAAATCAAAATTTGATCTTTCAGTATTTTTTGATCATTATATTTTTTGAATATTGTTTGAACAACAGTCATAAGTTTTACATACTTCCGGTTATAATTTAATTCACAGTGGGAAACGAATCACTGTTATTTTTAAACTCAAAATTTTCAGTGTAATGCTAAAATGAAATAATTAGAAAAGTATACTTCAAAATACACAATTACTCAACAATCATTTGATAATCAACAGATCAAATAATTTATGATGTGACATACGTATCTATGACATAATAAGTAATTTATTATAAGATTCTCTTTGAATAGCTGAAAGAATTTACCGGAAATGGTGACAGTTACAATTTCCGATTTAGAATGTAAAATCTATAAAGGCACAATACTTGCAAAAACCAGTTAAAATATTGTATGGTAAATTATATTCTAGGTTACTGTTAGATGCACATAGAAACAGAAGCATAGAAATGTATAATTACACGCATAAAAACACTTTACACAATTTCATCTTTTTATTTCCTTAAAATTTACGATGTATTTCTGTTTCTTCTTTCCGTGAAAGCCATTGTGAAACCATGCATTTGACTCTTATAATCGGAGTACTAATATTTTAAAACGTATGGTTTGAGTAATTAAGTAATTTAACTCTTAATAATAGTCTTAAATTAAATACATATAAATTCAATTAATAAAATTTATAAAAAAAAGATTTTCGGGCAATTACAATCAAACGCCTGGAATATAAGGAAGCGTGATTCAAAATTTCCTAATAAATCAGTAATGAAAATAACGAAAAATAAAATCTTGAATCAAAATGAGTAGTAATTATTTCAAACATACAACTGTATCTTTTAAGCAAATACAATTTTGCTGAATTTCAAAGAAAAATAATTCACAAATAACGTTTAATTTGTTGTCATTGTTCTTTAAAAAAAACCTTTTGTCAAAAAAATTGCTTGTTTCACTCCTAGGGAGAAATCATACGTAGAACTACAACAGAAGCTGTCACGGAAGATTGCATAATTTATTTCCTAGCAGGAACCATCATACTGGGGTTTTTTTCTTTTGATGTCATTTCTGTTTGGCGGGAATTTTCACAATAGAATTGCAATAGCATCATAACCTTGACAGTAAAAGCGGGGCATGCCATAAGCCGTTCTTTTTACATAAATTTTGTTTTTATTGTTATTTTATCACGCGAATATAATTTTCACTATAAATTTTTCCACCAAAGTCTAATTGTTTAATGTGGTGGTTGAATACCTGTTCTGTTTTGGGTGACATTGAACAACGTTTTATTTTGTCACTCCTTCGCATTCTTTTACTTTCATTCGTGATTTCTGAGTGATTTGTTTAGGTAGATGTAATCTGTTCTTATGAGGATACCCGTATAATTCCGTAATGCAACAAATAAGGAAAATAACTAAACGATTATGATGAAATAGATTTTTCAATGTTATATATCGATTGACAACAACTTTTTCTAATAAAAGTTTTCAAAAGAATTATGGAAGCTGGGGCAAAAATTTTAATTCAAGTAAAATATTTAAAATGTTTCACAATTTACTGTAATAATTTGGATAACTTTGAAAAATTCACAGTAAAAATACATAATTCATTAAAGTCTTTTTTCTGAAAAAATCAATATGTATTATATTACTAATTTTCAGGTGCATTTTTCCTTGAAAATTTCAAATGTATCAAATTTATACATTTCTTAATTGATGTAATTCGCTGGCTGTATTTGCATTAATTCTCGTGTAAAAAAACTCTGAAATGCTTACACATATATATTTCAAGTTTTTAAAAACAAAGAATGTAAATAGTTATTTGAAAAAATTTAAAATCGCGTTGAATATTGAATGAAATACATACATGTCAGTATGAAATTAAATCAATATCTTAAGGCGCTTAAAGGGGAAAAAATATTAAACGAGAGACAATAATGAAAACATAAAATTGTAAGATATTGTGAAGAACATGTATTTTAAAATATTTTAAGCAATGTTTTTCTTTAACAAGAAATATCTTCTCTATCATAACACATCTCATGACAATAAAATACATATTTCTGAAAAGTAAAATTATACAATCAGATTAAATATCGTGATTAAAAAATAATAAATGTATTAACTGATTTCTTATTTTAAAAGTTAATCTAGTAAATAATCGTAATAATTTGATTTATAATATTTTTTTTGAAATAATACAATTTAAAGAAATTTATTCTTAAAGAAATATTTACTTAACATAACTAATTTTTTTAAAATAAAAGCAAAAATTCACATGAAAAGTGGCTAAGAACATTATATATATATATATATATATATATATATATATATATATATATATATATACATACATAGAGAGAGAGAGAGAGATGTAAAATAATATGAAAATAATACATTTTCTCAACAAAAAAAAAAAAGAATTAGAAACTTGTTATAGAACTTTTAAGGCACAAAAATAGATTTCTAAAAAGCAATCAAAATCACAGATATTGAATGATTTATATATAAAATAAAACAGAAGAACAAAACCTCCATTTTTAGTAGCATGGTCATATTAATATCATTATCAACATTGTTGCCTAAATAAAAAGAACGTTCAAATCTATGTCTTTTTTTCTGTTATAAGAATTACAGTTTATTCGTTACTATTTACGCTCATTGTGCTTGACATCAATAAAAATCTTTTCTAGGAGAATAATCTTAGAACTCTTATCAAGAAAAAAAAGGCATGTATTAATCAGATTTCATCGCATATATTTCACAGGAATAGTATCTGTTTCAAAAAGTTTTGTTGGGTGCAACGGAAAAATTCAAAGTAACATAAAATGCTTTCCGTCATTTGTATAATAATTAATAATATATAAATTTAAATACAGTTCAAAGATGTTAAATTATAATGAAATTAATACATATGTATTTGTAAGTGGCAGTGTGTTATACACAGATGCATAGGAATTTGTTATGAAAATATTTATAGTTATGAAAATATTTGGAGTAATAAGAACCCATCACTAATATATATATATTTTCATAAATGTAGAGATTTTTTAGTACCTTTCATATTACATTTTAGAAATTTAAATTATAAATGTAAAATATTTTATCAGAATTAATATACCAGTTTTCTTTTTGATGAAGAATTAATATTAAATATACCATTAAGGTAATGAGCATAGAATGAGTCGTTTGTAAATCATTTGCAAAAGTGCATGAAATAGGTGAATAAATAAAATTTTGGTAAGACTAATCTGGTGCGTTTTTTCTTAGTCTGGACATTTTACTTCTGTAAATAACTGATCATCACAAATAATTGTCATTCGTTAGACATCTCAAACTATTAGCTGAAGAAAATGACAATCTGTGCATATGAATGTTGCAACACAGAAATATTTCTTAATTATTCCGTTAATAACTGAGTATTTGACTAGATAAATACACCTTTCATTCTGAAAAGACAGCATGATGGAAAATGTACGAAGCCTATGTGTAGCGAGATTTACGACATGTGTAATCTACTTTTCTGTTTTGCAATGATGCAAACTTATTACGAATTGTTTGCTTATTAAACTTTAAATAAAAGAAAGTCAGAAAAATCCATATCAAATTAATCACATTCAGAGATTTCTCCTTCAGATGAAATCCATTAGTAATGACTTGGATACAGATAAAAATTGATATTAACTTTGAAAATATTTTAAATTATAATTTCAATGTCAGGTGAAATGTTGATAAATTAAACTACAGATAAAAAAGATAAGTTGAAATGGATTGGTTTCATTAACGTCGCACTAGAAGCAATACGAAGGCTACTGGCTACGAACCTCTTAATTTTGAACCTCGTTCAAATAACAGGGGACGACACCTGATATCATCCCCTCTTTATTTTCGCACTGCGCAAACAGGAGGAATTTGGGCATTGACGGATTTAACGTTCATCGGCCCCGCTGAACGGCGTGCCTTTAGTGGCATCAAGGCTCGAACTCATGGCTCCACGAAAACCCAGGCCTCGAGTCTGCGACCATGACCACTAGGTTACTGCGGCTACATAAGTTTTGAAATACTAAACAATTCTTTGAATTTGAAATGTGGACACTTACTTAGACTTATGGATCGTAATTGTAAAGTAATAATTAAATGAAACATCTTAATCAAATTGTTATTGGTGAATTCGCTGTACTAATGACTTTCAGGTGAATTAAATGGACATGATTTCCACGTATAAAAAGTGTTATTGCTTGAAGAAATTCAATTAAATTTGACAGGTTTCCAACTAAAAATTTCAAAATACTGATAGTCATTCATAAATTTGGATCTCCTTTTCATACAGAATTAATAAGGTATACAGTTTTAGTTTGCTTCCAAAAAAACGTTTATAAATGATGGTGATATGCTGTATGTGTATATACATATATGAATATGAATATGAATAATATAGATATATTTAATTATATATTAATATAAATTATATATATTAATATAATTATATGTATGTAATAATAACATATATGTATATGCATATATGTATATATATGCATATATAGATATGAATATGTATATAGATATAGATATATTTAATTTCTTATATTAATATGAAAATTATATGTATATACTAGCCTGATGCCGCCCGCTGGCTGGGCGGACGATATCAAGTATATTTTGGAACCTATACATAAAATATCAATTTTCTATTTTTAAATTTAATTATAATCTGAATTTAAAATTTTAGAAAGGTGATTGTCTTGTAATAATGAAGTTTATTCATGACTTTTCAAACATGAGAAAGTATTTAAGTGTTAATAGTTCATCAATGAAAATGTATATTTAGTCAATAAATCTGTCGTTCGAACAGAATTCCGCATCACCGATGAGGTAGTGTGTAGTGCGATGTGTTCCCATTCTACATGGCGGATCCCCAGTAGGCCAAAACCATGTAAAAATTGCCAACTTTCTGAAATAAAATACATTGTACTTTCATATATTTTTATTTTTATTTCAATTGAAAAATTTTGTGTATTACATTTATTGTCTTTGAATGCATGGCAATTTTTGAGAGTGACTACATTTTTATTTTTATTATATCAATTTTATTTATCTTAATTATTACATTCATTATTTTATCTTATTCAAATTTTAGAATAATTTAAATATTAGAAAATGTAAATATACACCATTTCAAAACATCTCTGTAGACAACATTCTTCGTTCGTTTTCTGGTTGAAGGTTGATTGGATTTTCACGTGAACTAACTCTTCAGCATGCCACCTCACCGTCTGACCATGTGAAAT
>BMAW01045240.1:0-14031 GCA_019974015.1 Nephila pilipes
GGACTCATTTAGAGCGTAAATGATCTATTTATTAGTAATATAGCCAACTTTTGCAAACACACACACACACAAACATATATATATATATATATATATATATATATATATATATATATATATATATTGGGATAACATAGGAATTTTTAAAAGGCTTATGGGGGGCATAGTAAGAAAAAGGTTGAGAAACACTGATTTTAAATGGTACTTTGCAAGTGTTCAGCTGAAAAATATTGCTAATAACTATTTGCTAAAGGTAATATATTTGAAATATTCGATAATTCGAGTACGGCTATGTCTTAAAATTAAATACCGATTCGTTTCCAAACAAATTTTTGTTTTAAGAATACATTCCTTGAAAAATTTATCTTTTCATGTTAAATGTGGTTTTTCTCATGTTTGTGACGTAGAAGAGTATCCCTTTGTTTGATAAATCATGTTTTGTTTTATTTAAACGAAATCAACAAATTTCAAATTTATTTTCTAATTCTGGTAATAAAGGCAGTAGCATGGTATTCTTATTAATAATATTTTGCATAACTTTAAATGCAATAATTATTCTTTTTTAATTCAAAATATTCACAATTTGTCATTAATCTTTAATATTTCTGGCATCCGATTTCAAATTCAATCTTTATTTTAAGAACGTCAGATACAATTGAATTAAATTAAGATCCCGTATATTCGCTCTTTTATATTCTAAAAAAATTATAATTTTATATACAAAACAATTCAATATGAAGAAAAATAATTCATAAAACTATGATAAATAACTTCCTTGACATTTTGGCAAGTTAATTACTTACCAAACATTGTTAAGCGAATCTTATAATGCATGAAATTTGTACAATTATTCTGACATTTGTTTGAACTAAATTTCGAACACTAAAAATAAAAAAAAGAAATTTGTATGAATCATGTATAATTTATGGGGAAACACTTAAACAACGCTTGTTAAATACTGTCAAATATAGTCATGTTAATCAGTTTATTAATACATTGTGATGGTTCACTCAGAGTTGTTATTCGGTAAAACACGGACCTATTTACACCTTTATACTCTATGAATAATTTATACTTGCCAATTTATTGAATATAAATCTTTTACGCATTTTTTGCGTAAAAGATCATGTTATACAGAGCGAGAAATTATTTCGTTACAGCAGTACTATGAGTGTCCTTAATTCGATTTATTAAGTTAAGCAATTACTTCAATATTAAAAATGAATTATTTGAAATTAGAATCTTTGATTACATTGATGCCTGTTTACTATTTAATTATCATCACTAAATATACTTCTACAGCCGTAGCCGGTGGCTGACTTATCTCACTCGAGTCGAGACCTCGATTCTTGATGTCGGTAAAGAATTATTGTGCAACGGAGATTAGCCCAGTTTAATTCATCGGGCTCAAATTCACCAAAATAGCAAGCTATGGAAGTTAGGAGAGAAAGGTATCGGCTTAGATGTTATCCTCGACACTCGACCATACTTCAAAATTACTTGATCATCATCAATAGCCCTTGTGTCGTTTTTAATTGCAACTCGGAATAAGAAATCTTTCAATCTAAATGTACATATATCTGCATAAGAAATAACATTGAAATTTAGAACAGAATTAGCAGCTGATTATAAAGGCCCTTGATTATGATACAATCAAGTATTTATTTGGTATTATATTCAGTATTTAAGGTTATAAACAGAAAACACTGTGGCCATTTTAAGAAATTAAACTCGTATTCATTTTGTATTTCAATATAAGTAAATTTATGTAATTTACGTTTAAGCTCATTAATGCATAATTTAAGCTGTGTGTTAATTTTAAATAATTTTATAAATATAATGGTGATCTGGAAATGCATTCGAAATATTAACCAACGTAAGCTTGCTTGAAACTCATAACTTTCTCAAAGAAAGCTATGCATGAAATTAATTTATATCAACATGAATTAGTAGGTTTGTTTTGATACTATTATTTCACTATTAAAGCATCAACAATTTTTCAAACGTATAAATGCTGAACATAAAATATATTCTAAAAACGTTTAATAGTACGCTTTTATGAAACTATTTAAGACACATGGAAAAATAAACGGAAACATAAGAAGCAAAATCATTAAATGAATTGATAAAAATGAGATACATTTTGAAGGAAACACTTTTTGACACAATTTCATAAAAGTTTATTAGTTACAAAATAAAAAAAAACCCAATGAGTAGAACTTATTTCTTAAATTCTTATCAAAGCGTATTAAAAATGATAAATAATGGTAATTCCGCACACTTATTCAATCTCAATAATCCATTGAAAAGATATTCTGAAAATCACTATGGCCACATTATAAATTGAGTCATTTGACATGTGGTTAAAGTGATCTCAGTAGGGTAAGAGATAAAATTCGATTGATTTTTTCATGGTATAATTTATTTCCTACATTCCGGCAATGAATCAGCTCTATTATATACAATGTCTTTCATGAAGTATCACATACTTACCATATTCATACACAAAGCGTTAAATAAGAGATATGACTTTCTATTTCATTTCTTTTTCCGTAAAAGATTTTTCTGATAAGTTAGGAGGATGACTCCAATGGTACTCGTATGAGGAATGATAAATGGGCTATTTGGAATAAAAATGGGAGTAACTTACAGTAGTATTCTCCATTGATCATTCTTGCTTTTCTTAGATGTTCATGAGTATGAAGCCCTTAGCATCTAAAAAATATCATAACTATCCAGTTAATGAGATCATCTTCGCCTTCTTTGAAGTATAACAACCGATAGAAAATCATTTTGTTATATGCTTTCTTATTTCCTATGAGTAATGAGGAAGTCTCATCGATGGTCATAACAAAAATGACGATAACTCAACACGACAGCAGTCAAAGTTTGATTTGTCAGCAAAGGGTTTCTAAATAAAAAATTTAACACTTAAAGTCTGATTTGTTTTAGAGCCGTTTAACAAATGACAGCACAAATTGACGTTACCAATGTACAAACGCGTATTCTATTCGAACCAACTTCGTATATTATATCTGTAAAGACTCCCTCTCTTTCTAAGCCTTAGAACATTTTATTTAAAGAATTGAAAATAAATTCAATATAAACTAAGAAAATTTATGAGGACTACATTTCTACTTATTTGACAAAAAAGCTAGTTATTTAATTACAATATTTTAAACTTAGGAATATGCTACTCAATTGGCAGACTAAAATAGAATGCTTACTTTTTTTTGTAATAGGAATAAGCATGAGTTTCTAACTATTTGCTGTTAAGGAATTCTTGATTAAATTTTTAAAAAATTACAAATTTTTTAATTTTAACTACTACTTTAAATAGAAATTTGGAACCTGTTTATATAAGATTTTCTCTGTAACAAAAATATTTAGTGAGCATCTTTTGCGGTTTTAAATTTAGAATTTCTCTTTCTTTTCTTTCCCTCAAAAACAAAAGTTACAAAATATATTATTATGGTTAGTAAAAAGTCAAAGATTACGAAAAGTTTTGAATACCTTATATTCTCAGTGATTACGCATCCATAGCAAAGACAACAAATTGATTCAAGTTATCAGTTCAATTTAAATCATTGATAGATTATTTTTAACTCTTCCAAACTTGATTTTTTATGGTAATGAAAGACAACATCAAACGCATTCTTTACCGCAGAGGAACTCTCACCATTCATAATTCTCGGGAAATTACCCGAGAATAGTCAGAGTTTTGTCAGGTGCTATATTAATTGAAGAGCTAGATATTGCGTAAAATGTGATAGGTTGATTACTAGTAATCTTAAGTGATTAGTTTTATCATCTCCATCATCTAAATGAAATGTAAAATAAATTTTGTAGAGGTCTTATAAACACACCAGTTATTTTCTTTAACTGGGCAGGTTACACATGTTCATCTGTGCCAGTACATAATTCAAGAACTCTTCCCAATGGCCAGATTACTATCTATATATTATCAGACCATACTATAATATTATCTCTTACTTTCATCAAATAACACTGTTTTTGTGTTTTAATGTCTTTAAGTTTTTCTAAATATTCTTCACAAAATCACACTAGTACATTTTGTATTTTTTGTCGACAGGCATAGCGTTTATTTCCATTGAATCAAAAATATCATAAACTGCAACACTTTTTTTTTTAATTTCCTGTTAGAATATCGAAGGATTCAATGATTGAAGATCTTTTATTTCATCCAAAACATATGTTACAAATCTGAAACTCATAATGCTTTCATATTTGTATAGAAGAGTAGATATCTTTCGTAACACATGACAAGAATAAATATTTCTTATCAAATAGTTTCTGTTGAACGTTTACACACACATGAGCAAAATTTTACTTAAAACACTTTCTTTAAAATTTAAAATATTTTAAGTTTCATCCTAAAAAGGAATTTTTATGAAGGGAAAATAATTTATATTTACTCGTTAGGAATGTAAAGAATAAGATCAAACGCTATACAAAATCAGCAACAAAAACTCAGAAATTTGGAGATACCTGAAAGAATTTCATATCAACTATCTTTACTCGAAACTTGGCAGCACCTTTTCTTCGATCAATATAAATGACAAAGATAGAAAAGAACGCTGAGATGCATAAACAGAAAAGTGCGATTGGTAGCAAGAGCATATAAAAAAAGAAAGAAATATATAAACGCAATGTCGAGTAAGCAAGGAGTAAAAGTTATTCGAAAGGGAAAAGTTGATGAAGTTTGTTTTCTTCTTGTGACTCTTGTTTTCTTAGATGCTTTGTCTTACACCAAGATCCAAGATTAAATTACTAGAGATATTTAATCTTCTTATTATATATTGCATTAGTAGAGTTTCTCCGTTTAGAGGAGAGTTTAGAATGGGACTTGAACGTACACAAAAGAGGAAATGATAAGAGTAAACGATCCCAACATTTTTCTGATTTGTTCTGTAGCATTTTGTAAGGTTTGCGATTAGTCTTCAGGGAACGAAACTTCTTCTGGTGGTAGTAAGGTATAATAATAATAGATTAAGTCTATTTATTTGTGTTTCGCCTTGGTATTTGCTTGATATTCGAAATGTGAAAAGGAAATTTATGCATCTGTAGATAAATTATCAAATTTCTGTTCAATATTATTCCCGGTAACAATATCACAGATTTTGTTCTTAAATTACAGATTATTTAATTTTTGTCACAGTATTGAATATAAAGATGTCACTACATGTTTAGTAAAACAGCTATTTTTTTTATTTTATTTTCACTTAGTGCTAATTGAAAAACTTCTTTTCATTCCATGGATCTACATATTCATATAAAATAAAAGCTACCATAAAACTCTACTTTAATGAATAATCTTAGTTCGATTTAATTGCTATGTAAGCTATACATTTACCTATTTAAAGAACATTTTTTTATGTTTAAATACAAGTTTATCGTAAAATAAATTTCTATTTACATTTTGTTTTTAAATCATATTTATATTTTGTAAGAAAAATATGTATAAGAAAATAATTTCTTCATCGTTTCTTATCATTTTATGGACCTTCTTGTATTTCCTGGATAAATAATAAACCTTAAATTGCAACAAATAGTAGATAATCATTCATCTGATTTGATTTCACCAAAATATATCAAATTGAAGCAAATTGGAAGGACAATAAGATTATAGTAACTGAATGAAACGAAAGAGTTAACATTTCATTTGAATTGTACATTTTCCTTTAAAATGACCTTATTAAAAGTTAAATATTATAAAGAAGAAGCCTCAATGATAAATCACTTTTTTTTTCTCTCAGGGTGGCACTTAACAATATAGATTCATAGAATTCTTCAAAGAAACTTTCATTTGATGCCAGGATGGCACTTTGTAATATATAGAATCAGGATGATTTTCTGCTGTAGTGAATATAACTATCATTTTATGCCGTGCTGTTTCAGGAAAGTAAATATTTTTGTTCCGGAATGCGCAGTTGTGTATTCTAGTAGTTTTTAATATATTTGAAAGAGTTAAGAAGTGAAAGTCAAAGTTAAACTTGAGTAAAAAGTTCTGAATATAAACTGCTGTTTGTAGAAAATGCAACACCATGAAGGAATCATCAGAATCAAATGAAATTCGCAGCAAATGTCAATTATAGGATATTATGCAAATTAATAAAGTTTCAGAGCCATCGCGCGTGCGCGGCGCGCGCAGCGCCCTCTGAATTGATGCTGAAAGCGTATAAATAAAGTGCTGTAGCGGGACGTTGAAAAAAGTCTATGATTATTTGTTAGTGGCAAACGTTTAGTGAGACCTGAGTATGCCTCCACGACGGAAGAATAAGAAATTCAAGCAACTTACGGAGTTTGAACGAGGGAGGATAATCGGCCTTCGAGAAGGAGGATTTTCCTATCGCGCAATAGCAGCTCGTATGCAGCGGAACAGTTCCACAGTGATGCGAGTTTGGAAGCAGTGGACCGACGAGCACCGAACAACTCGAAAAACAGGCACTGGACGACAGAAGGTGACGTCAGAGCGCGATGATCGACACCTGCTCCGCATGGCGGTGAATGATCGCACAGCTTCCTCCAGGCAGCTGGCAGCACGTTGGTCTACTGCTACAGGTGTACAATTGTCGGCTTCGTCAATTCGTCGTCGTCTGCTGCGCCGTGGATTGCGTGCAAGGGTGCCTTTATACAGGATTCCCCTCACGGCGAATCATCGACGGCTGCGTCGGCAGTGGGCTCTTGAGCACAGAGACAGGCGAGCTGATTGGCACCAAGTTGTCTTTTCAGATGAATCACGCTTCAATTTGTGGACCCATGATGGCCGTGTTCGTGTTAGACGTTATGCCGGTCAACGCTGCCTTCCTGAGTGTATTATTGAAAGACATAGTGGTCGAACACCCGGAGTTATGGTCTGGGGTGCGATTTCGTATCATGGACGATCCAATTTGATACGAATTGAGGGTAATCTCAATAGCAACAGGTACGTCCGTGAAGTGCTACAGCCCGAAGTCGTTCCTTTCCTTCAAGGCATCCCTGGAGCTATCTTTCAGCAGGATAATGCACGCCCACATGTTGCGCGGACTGTTCGAGACTTCTGTTCAGCACAACGCATGCAACTTCTTCCTTGGCCTGCTTATTCACCGGATATGTCGCCTATTGAGCACGTGTGGGATATGGTTGGTCGGCGTCTCGCTCGTGATCCGCGTCCTGCAGTTTCCAAAGACGAACTTTGGTTGCGCATACAAGCGATATGGAATTCTCTTCCTCAAGCAGATATTCAACATCTGTTTGACTCCATGCCACGTCGTATAGCAGCACTTATTGCAGCGCATGGTGGCTGCACCAAATACTGATTTCGGACGCTTAATTTGTTTCTTTTGTTTTGAAAATTTCATCATTTATTTGTATCAGTACAAGTCGTTTCTGCATTAAATTTCATTTGATTCTGATGATTCTTTCATGGTGTTGCATTTTCTACAAACAGCAGTATATAAATATTTGAGTTCTTCTGGTAAAAAAGATGCTTTCCTTCTTTTATTTCTACAATACAAAACGCTTAACTTTTTTATATTTTGTACTTGTTTATAAAATGTAAGAATTGCAAATAAAAAGTGAAAAATATTCGGGAAATAAATATAATTATTAAGCTGACGATGTGACAGATATCCTGCAATGTTTAATACATCGGCCTCTGTTCATTTCATTTAAATAGTTAATAATCAGTGAAATCCAAATAAAAATATATAAGAGTAAAATAAAATACATTATTTATCAATGAAACGTAGATAAGGTGGCTCTCTCTCAACACCAATTAAGTCTAAATCTTAGACAGTGATTTAAGATTGTAATCTTAGCTTACCATATCACTCGTTCTAATTTCATTAACTTCCCATAAAAACCGATTCTTATCTTGTTTCTAGAATTCGCTTCAATCCACATAACTAAGATGCTTCATTCCAAATTATAAATCGCTATCATCCTACCGTTATGCTTAATCTCCCTTCAATTATATTTCATTTATATATCATTATCTCTAATTCAATTCTCTTCATCTCCATCATCATGTAATTTACCTAACCACATTTCATTTTAGTTGGAAAGAAATTGTAATTTTATGCAATTCAAATTATTATAAAGTCCCCGAGATTAATAAATAGAAAATCGACAACAGCTCATCTTCACAATTCGTACCCTGAAAGGAAAAATAATTACTCATTGGGATGTATAACCCATTGGTAAAGTATGGTTAAAATTTGGATTTATATAAAAGCCAAAATCTCTAGATGCATTAATTGACTAACTGCAGTAGCCTAGCTCACAAATTCTAAGCTACTTGGCTACCCTTAATTTTGTATTAACTCGCTAATTCTATCTAATTAAACACTCCTCAATCAACGAGTTGCGTAATAAACTTAACAACTTAAAGAAAAATCCTGAGAGAGCTTACAAAGATGGGAAATGCACACATTTAAAGTAATAACACGCACTTGGGGAAAACCACTAAGAAAAAAAAAACAAGTGATGCATTCCGCACAATAATTGACAATAATACAAGAACTACAATAACAGCAAAATATCTTTATATAACTTCTGTGCTAGATCTTACTATCCTTCAGTGCACTGGACTCCTCAACAATCTCTAATAAGAAAAATTCACATCGGCTTACTTCATTTTGTTTTCATCAGGGTCTTGGACATTGAAATGCACAATGTTAATTATCTATGTTAATAATGAATTTGAAAATCATTCCAACCACCACTAACATAATTATATATTTTCACAAAAATACAGAACATCTAAATAACACAATAAATTTATACAAACATCTTATGAGTTGAACCCTTTCTGATCAAGAGACGGATAAAAAGAAAAAAATTAACTTAACTCAGAACTAATTGCTTATATTATTCGCGATTCCTTTGTACTGCGCTGAATAATCAAATGAATGACACAGAAATACGATATGAAAAGTCTATATACAGACAATGCACAGTTTATATACAATCAATAACAAGACAATTTCATTTACTAAACAAGTTGATGGATAAACAATTGCTTTTCTTTAATATAAATATTTTAATTTTGAAAATCTAATTTTAAACCAAATTAATTACTTTCCCATTGGGAGGATCACCGACTTGGTGATTTACTAAATTTTGAAAAAGTTTAGTTCAAGGTGAAAACCAACGACTTATAATGGTAAAAAATATCTTGACATCTCTTCAGATGGAAATAGTAAGAATTAATATACTCGTAACCTGATATTTTGTCTTTATCATCTTTTTGCTGTCTATAACTTCTTAAAGAGATCAGGCATCTCCCTCCAGGCTTTCTGATTATTGTGCAGGTCTTGCATTCTATCTCTCTTTGAAGAAGTCTCTCCCCACCGGGATGAGAATTGTCAATGGTCCCATTTGCTTGGAACTTCTGATACTTAGATTGTAGGATCATCTTGCCTGCAATTGATAACATCTGGTGAGGATATCTCTGAATTGTTCATAATTTCTGGCTTTTGTCGACAGTATATCAGTCGTAGTGGTACCTTGATTCGCTTTTCGCTGTCCGATTGCTTCCGGAAACCTCTTGGATTGAGCTGGAGTACGTAGTGATGAAGTCGGCACTCTTAGCCTTCTGGGTGGTGGTCGATGAGGGGCAATTCTATTTCGAGGCGGTATCGATCCCTTGGAAAATGTCCGTTTTAAGCACTTAATCCTGACTGTGTCTTTAAAGACTGGTATATCTCGTCTACCGTTTCCATTGACGACGATGTTTCCGGGATCTATCACTAGTACTCGAAGACCTAATTTGTTTCGTGTAGTACTTGGTTATTTATTCTCGGAAATTATTGCGCCTGTACCGATCATAGTCTGTGGTTCCTTAAATGACTCTCATTTCTCGAGCTTCCTGTTGCGACACCCTGACTATTAGCAGGACTTCTTTATCTGCTCAAACCTCTCACTGTGTTTTCCTTCCTCTGATGGTACAATTCAATCTAGTCAATATTAGCCAACTTTTTTGGCTCTTGTTTCCAAATGACCACATTGTTTCTGAATGACAATGTGGTAATTGGAAACTCGAACCAACTTAAAAAATCTGTCATAATTGGGGTGAAACTTCGCAATCACCCGGGTCTTTGTTGAGCTAATTGGATGCGTCTCTACTAACATCGGACCATTTACCTTCACCATCCAAATACTTCATCTAACATTGTAGTATCATGTGTGTTTTCTTTATTGGCCGTTGCTTTCTACTGAACGTCAGCCAAAAGTTGCTCAAAGTTTTTGCTCAACATATCACCATATTTGGGTATGTGGACCATTTTACGGAGGGGAGTTATCAATTTGTATTACTGAAAATTTTCAGCGGGCGTTTTCCCTAGGTTTCATTTTCTGCGATTTTAACTGTATAAGCAAGCTCTTGAATAATTTGATTCCTAGTGATATGATATGATTGCATATAATTAAATATCCTGTGAACTACACTGTGATTAACTGTTTCTAAGATTTTGCCTGCTGACTGTAAGTAGTTTTTATGTGTTCGATACCAAGGTGAGACAAAGCTCCACAAAAATATTTAAGATGAATTGGTAACCATTATCACTAAAAAGCTTAACTAATTAGAGTTCTATGTCTAAATATATATATCCCTTAAAAAAGGGCCTGGATGACTACTTTCGCTGACGTGTTATGTAATAGAATTAATTTAACCCATTTCGAAAATTATTAATGATTACTAAAAGAAAATAATGCCTATCAAGCTATGAGGCTGGGAATAGTCCTAAAAAATTTCAGCGTTTTCTTCCTTTTTATAATTTTAAACTCAGCAGACATTAATTGTACAGCTGGAAGCACATTTTTGTAGATATAACGCTGACATGTGTAGCACGAATTAAGTGAATATGAAATCTTAACTTACTCAATCGCTCGTTCTAATTTCAACAACTTCAAGCAAACAGCCTAGTCTTATCTTAATGCTGGAATTTGATTCAATCTACAAAAATAATTTAGATACTTCAAACAAATTACATACTTCCATCAAAAAGGCGTTATTCATATTATTTCTTAATTTCCTTCAATTCTGTTTCACTTATATATCATATTCAGTTTTCTTCACTGCAATCATCATATAATTTACCTAATCACGTTTCATTTTGATGGGGAAGAAATTGTAATTTTATGCAATTTAATGTAATATTAGTCTCTGAGGTTAGTGAAGAGAAAATAGAAATAGCACAACATCACAAGGTGATACGTAACGCATCACGTAATTCGGGTGGAGAATTCTTTGAAAATGACAAACAACAATGTAGTAAATATTATAACTACATCAATTCAAGTACATAATTTTATGTTTAATAGTTCAGATACAAAAGAAAACCTTAAAATGTCCATATGACAGTAACTCGTCGATTGTAAAATTGGCCTTTAAAACCAATATGAGTAATTATTTTAAATAATAACATTTGACAAACCTTGAAAGTAAGGTATTTGGAACAAAACTGGTTTTTATTTTATTGTTCAATAAATATTTAAAAATTTTACCATTATTCAGTATTTTTTAAACTTATTTATACAGTATTCTTGAGTTTCATAAAATGGAACTCAAGATCATTTTTTTCCCTTTCATTAACATTTCTCTACATACTCATTTAATTTCAAACCTTTGAGAAAAAAGGGGTTATCGCTATATTTCAAGAAAAGCTTTAATTTATAAGACTACTTGAAAAGAGCTCATTAATGTTTTACGATCAAATTATTTTTATTTCAGTACCTTCTTTCAGATACACCTGACATTTTTTCCTGTGTTGTTCAGTAGGAACGCATTTAGCTTTTCAACATCTTTTAACTAGATAGTGAAAAAAAAAGCAATGGTATTTAGCATAATTGACTTCTATGATCGTACTTTTAATCATTTTTTTTATTAATCTTAATTTAATCCTGATTATTTTTCATTGCTATACTGTTTTAACTTTGCCTTGCAATGAAAATCTATTTCAATAAATATAGAAAAAAAAGTATAATTATTTATAAATTTTCAATAGAAATTCGATATAACTATATATAGATTAAATAATGTCTTATTTTGCGACATGTTGCTTCTATTTGAAGTACATTTAAATAGGCATTTAATACTAATTGTGTCTTATTTATTTTCAGTATAGTAAAATATCATATACTAATTTTTCCTTGCGGTAGCAATACAGAATCAATGCATGTAAAAATAAATTTTTCTTCGGAAAACGAACATTTGTTTCACATTTGTTTGGAAGTATTGAACATTGTGCATTTAATTTCTATTCAATTATTTCATAATTCATAATTAATTTTAGAAACTAAGATAATATTGAAAGATGTAATTATTTTTCTCTTGGTGAGAAATTGTCTTTTTTAGCAGATGAGACTCTGAAGGTTTCCAAAATCAGATAAGATAAATTATGCTGAAATTTGCGTTTTAATTTTGTTTCTAAATGAGTTTAACTAAATTTTGTTTGTGATGGTGAAATTAATGAATCTATCAACCGATGAACTTTTGCAAGCTTTCATTTTTCATTTAGTGGGGTTACAAATATAAAAAGCGAAAAACCAATTGTAGAACAGTCTAATTTATTCCACAGAAGCTTGTAAAATTTGGGCTAAATCAAAAATGGAGAATTTTTTATTAAAACTCTAAGTAACATGTACTTGAATTTAAATTAATAGAGACTGGAAACTGTTTTCTCAAAAAATTAGGGTGTTATACAATGCAAAATAACTTGTATGCTTAAATATTGATGAAGTATTTTATACGATTGTATTGAATTAACAGTTCATGTTAATGAATTCACTTACGTTCTATAATTCAACGAAAACAGCAACAGAAAAAATTTTTAAAGACTGGCACACACATGATAAATAAATGTGAAATCTGTCTATTCACAAAAATTCTATTCTTTACATAAAAATTAGTATGTTACATCATGTAGTAGAAAAAAGATAATTCCGGTATTAGAAATAATATTAACTTTAAATATAAATACCAAAATATAAACTCTAAAAAAATATCCTAATTGATAGAAAAACATTCCAATACAATTTTATAAAAGAATTTTAATAAAATATTATTTGAAATTTCTTTAAATTCTCGAAGTGTTGTTGAAATTTAGCTCCTAAGAAACTTTAGAACTAGCATAAAAATGTTTATTTTACAAAAATTATTCTATCGAAAAATAATCTGATACAAAATGTATTACAAATGTTGCTTTAGTATCGACGGCGTAAAGTTCATCGCAATATTCTTTAATCGACAAGTAACTTTGAATGAGAAATGTATAATAATGTGGCAAATAAATTCCATGAGCATATTTTGCTTGCTAACATGTGTCATTGTCTTAGATACATTTCTTTTGGTCGTAGGGAAATACAAAAATTCCATTGTGTTTTGAAAATGTCAAGTATTGTCACTTGCAAAAATGGAAAGAATCTTTAGCTGTCTTGTGGAATTCTCCAGGAGAGGCTTAGAAATGAAGGTAAAGTAACACAGCAAGGAAACAAATTTACAAAATTCAGAAGTTTAAAGGTTGAAAAGTAGGATTCTATTTTTCAAAATCTGAAATATTTGTCAAAATTTAAATATTAAGAAGTGATGGAGGAAATAAAAATTAGAAGCCATTAATCAGAGTAAAAGTCTAATAAATAAATGATAGTTTTAAAATGCTTGCTAATTCACAATTAATTATAAAATTTCAAAATTTTATTATAAATACATAAAATATTAAGAAATTTACATTGGAGTGTATAAAAAAAAGTTTTTAAAAATTAAACAGTAAATTATTAAGAATTTGAGATTGTATGATTGTATTGATATAAGAGTAAAAATGACTGTCTTAATTATTATGTGTCAATTAATCTCATTTCAGCTTGAATTTTGCAGAAAACACAAAATGGATCTATTTTTTTGCTCCTTACTATATCTGAGTCTATCAAACACATATTCATTGATCTTTTATAAACTTCACATCAGAAGAAACATAAGAGCTTATGGTAAAGGATTTCGTAATTTTGAACCACTGTTAAAAGTTGACACTT
>BMAW01045248.1:0-11542 GCA_019974015.1 Nephila pilipes
CACACACACACACACACACACACACACACACACACACACACACATATGTGTGTGTGTGTGTATGTGCATTATATTTAAACGTACATAAAATAACACTATAATACAAATTATAACCGCTAAAACTTCAATAAAAATTATTAGAATTAAAGACTCAAAGCTAGAAGACTACAGAATTAACTACAAAAATCAGTATAATAACAAATTAATTAAAAACCGAATAAAAAGTATTATCCTAAGTTAAAAATAAACAAAACATTCCAAAGAAAATAAGTTAAAATTGTTCTTAAATAATATTCGTATTATATAAATAATATTAATTGAATACAAAGATAAGCCATTGCCTAAAAAACGACAACCAATTTAACTATCAAGCAAGTTTCAACAGCATAGCAAAAATCAAGAGAAAAAAATTATAATTAAACAGAAATTAAGATAATGTAGTTTAATACTGCTCCATACTTTAAAATGGAAAACGTGTATCTAAATTAGATTATAGAAATACAGAAATATATATATTGAAAACAAAGAATACAAATAAACAATAATACTTTATGGAAAACAAAAAGAATCAAAATTTAATATTAAGCAGTTATAGTAAATTTTTAAAGAACAGAAATTTATGAGCTGTAAAAATTATTACGTATTAAAAATAAGAATTATTTAAATTAAATTATTAAATTTATTTAAGATTTATACATACATACACACAAACATGCGCACAAGTGTAATTATTTCCCAGTGCAACTTTCCCTGAAACAACGTTAATTAATTTTGATCTTGAACCATCTCGGGCGATACACTGGTGCTCACGTCAGAAATATACCACACCATATGACACAATATGGTAAACCAATGGATTTACTGAGTCTAGTCGAAGAGTTATTTATTCTTTTAGGAACATTCGAAATGTATATCAAAAAGACAGATTTCAAGTATAAAAGAAGTTTCGTTCCTTCCTCCTGCACTGCGCTTGTGTTGTCTGATTAAGTTTAGGTGATATCTTGCTGCAATGTCTATTAATGTATGTTGTTCCGAACTGTATACTTTTCCAGCTGAAACCACGCGACTCCCCCGCCAGAGGATGCTGTGGATTGGAGTGAGCAGCATAAAAACAAACTTTAACTTGAACTAAAGAACAAGAACGAGAGAGAATGATTTTTGCTCTACTATGTAACCTGTTTGGCGTCTTATAATGATGTGTAACTGTAGTAATTTTTGTATCTAATCAATACATATTTTTATTTGCAAGGAAGTGCAGAGTTTTCACTTGCACAGAGGATTTATTTACCATTATTGCAACTAAAGCTTAAACCACCAGCTCCTCTGAGCGACAGAAAAGGTATGTCAATTTTTGATATTCTTAAGGAATAATAACATACCTAATATGAAAAAACGAGAGACTTAATCTTAATTTTTTAGTTTCTTAGCAGTATGGTTTCTCTCCTTAAACTGCTTGTCACCTCACTATTCCAAGAGATGGCACGAACCACTTAGGCCTTCTGATCTTGCCATGAGGCGGCGCGTCGATGACTAATCTGTACATACGAATTACAAGTATTCTGTGTATGCACCTGCTGCATTAATATTTGTAACCGTAAGAGCTATCAGAAGAGCACATAAGCAGCGAAGGAGGAAAAAGAGTTATTGCTTTGCAGATTCGAATCACAACTGTCCTCTTCCTCTTCTGAACCTGTCCGGATTTCCTTCTCTCCATCGACAACTCTGACCAGTTTTGAGTTTACCTCGCATCATTAGAAGACATATAGCTCCGAAGGATTCATAGTTCCTCAACATAATCACAAATTTCTGTGGTAATTTGTTTGAATATCTGAATCTTACTCGCATTCATACCTAAGAAGACACTCGCAGTTTTTCATCACTATGTTCTCTTCAGTAATTAGTTAACTATTAATGTTGAAAATTCTTGCACTAACTTTGTGACGCCCGCCCGACCCGGGCTTCATCTTGTGCCATCACTAGATTCAATTATTAAACACTACGACACAATTATTAAAAAAAGACACTAGAACAATCTTTCAATAATTTATTAACATATATTTACTGTGACAACAACTCCCTATGCTCTCCCGGGTAATATTTCTAGTAGCCTCAAATTCACCCACCAATAGTAATCTAACAGACTCTTACCACTAATCCTTCCTCGACTGCAACTCAGACTCTGGATAAACTGTTCAGAACAACAGCAAAGTGACGTCCTATAGCAATCTTTAATCTAATCCTTTAATTCAATCAGCGTATCTATAGCTTCAGCTTCACTTCTCCTACATCCTCTCTCTTTCAACCTCTCTACTCCTTCAGCCTCTCTCACTACTTTCAGTCGGAGTTTATATATTTCCTAACTCACTTCATTTTCTACCTGCTTTCTATCTACATATTTTCGTTTCATTTTTGGTTGGGTAAAGGTTGTTTAGCAAAAGCAATCAATCTCAATTAAAAGTCCCCAAGGTTAGTGAAGAGAAACCGCGAATAGCCCAATGTCACAACTTCATTATTGCTCTATTTCAACGAGTGATATTTTCATGCACTATACTAACTTAAATGACAAATAAACATTAATGTTTTATTTATTAAATTGTTCTGAGTTATTTGCAACCTACTGATTTGAGTAAAGTGTGAAGTGTGGTACGGTTACGACCTTTAATTATCCTTTCAAATGTATGTACTTATGCACTTAAAATGGCACCTACAGAAATAAATCATTTACTTTACCCAAAAGCTTGAACTCTGCATAATTTCCTTTTAATTAACACTAGGCTGTATGACTACTTTCAAAATATAGGAATGGATTTCTTTTGGTCATTTTGAATGGATGGAAGAAGATTTATATGAATGCGATGGGTAGTGGCAGATGTGAGGTAAAATAGGAGCCTTCTATTGTGACCAAGCAAGTTGCCCCCTAAGTAACTGAAGTGGGTAGATGTAATATGAAAGTGTATTTTGTGACTGCTTCGAGAGGGAAAATACAACGAGCATCAAGAAACGTTGCGCCATCAAATTTTGTGCTAAACTGAACACATACTTTATGGAGACTTTCGATATTCAAAGATGAAGACGTTTAAGTCGATCAACTCTCTAGACGTTCGACATTAACCCATACATAGAACATGTGATCAAAATTCGACTGATTTAAATGTAGTATCCAGCAATGTCTTCGTGTGATATCAGAAAAGCTAAATTTAACAAGATCCAGTGGGAGATACCTATTTGCGATGTGGCAAAACACCAAATCATATATATATATTTCGACACTCTATTTTTAGCACCGAACCGAAATCATTACCAACTTTCTTGCGGTTTCTGACTTCGCTTTGCAAAGTTGCGCATTGGCGGAATTTCGGCATTTACCCGTTTCGCAGAGTACAAAAACGCATGCAAGTCGCAGACCGCTCCCTATTATTTCTTTTTTGTCCTGCTTCTGCTTAGCTAACCGGTGCGTTGTGTTCTCGTGATTTGTTTCGCTTCCCTTGTGATGTCTAAATTTTAAATGCCTTCAATAATAAAGAAAATGTTCACAATTCCTGTTCAATTTCACCACAATGAAGAAATTTTTTTTTAAAATGGACTGCAGATTTTTAGATGCCTAGATTTCCTCTCTTAAGTTCGTCAAAAAGTTCATAAACGCACGCACGCACGCACGCACACACACACACACACATATATATATATGTGTGTGTGTATGTATATGAGTGTGTGTGTATTCTTATGTAATTAAAAACAAAATAATTGAAATAAATTTAAAAGTTACAGAAATATATGTAAGAAAAACTTAAAAAAATTATTAAAATTACAGAGTAAACTTACATATATTTTCTTCGAATATAGGAAAAGTAAAAATAAACATTTTTTTTTATTGCAAAAACTAAGAAATGTAAAATTATCCCTCATAACAATTAAGAAAGTGAACAAATACATGAAATAAGTTAAACTTCAAAATATGAACAAATACCAACCTAAGCAAGAAAAAGAATAAAAACATTAAAGAAATAAATCATTATAAAAATGACATATATAAAAAGGAATCATTAATTAAAAGTTAAGTTTTTGCCTGATGTGCTCAAATTTTTACGAGAAAGAAAAGATAATTGATAGCTCACAACATGAAAAATAATATATTCATTACAACCAACGATGACAATCTATTCTTATTAATAATAAAATGATCCGTTTCTCGTTCACGCTGATATTTTTCGCATTTAAAGAAAAAAAGAGAAAATAAGAGCTGAAGTAATAGATGTACAGTACGATAACACATTCGAACCGTAGAACTATTTAAAGAAATTGCAAAAAATGGTGTTTGTGAGATTCGTTGCCTTATTCACTCTGGTTACGAAAGGAATGTCACATTTCCCAAAAGATATCTGCTTGTATGGATTATCTACGGAGTCGGCAAGCTCTCCTATATACTTTCCAGCTAAGATCCGGTTATTAACTTTACTTTGTATCACTTGTGATTTTAATCTCTTCTTTAGAAGTATTTTAGTTTTATAATGAGAATTTCGTTTTGAAACAACAATCTTTTCTGGTATCTTATAAAGTGATTCTCCTTTTCTTAACATAATAAATCAATTCTGTTATATTCTTCTAAAACACTTTCTACTAATGCGTTTTGCAGTGGTAAAAAGTGTCAATCGTACAAAATTAAAAAAATTGTAACACTAATACCTTATTTAAAAAAATCTTTTACTGAAACTAAAAAAGAAAAAAAAAGTTCTGAATAAATTGAGAACCTCCTAGGTTAAAAAATATTTGAAACATTATAACGAAAAAATGCCACAAATTTACCAAAATACTGTTATAAATAATAATAATTTTAATTCAAAACAAATATAAGCCATTAATTAAAAGTTACAACCAATTTAAAAATAGAATTACCTAAAACATCATAGCAAAAATCAAGAAAAAAATAATTATAAAAATAAAAGGGAGACAGTGTAATTTAAATACTGTAGAAAACGTTAGAATAGGGATAGTGTGTTTAAACTAATTTCACAGATCTACCCATCATCTCTTCTGAAATTGCATAATCATTAATGGTATAAACCAAGATTAATTAACAAAGAGAAATTCAACAATAGATAAATGAAAAAAAGAGAACTAATAGATTTCAACGAAATTAAATAAAATTAAACTTAAAAATAATCTATATCCATTAATACACACTTATGAAAAGTTTTTTTAAGCAAATCAATTTATAATTCTTATCTTTGTAACACATTTGTCGTTCACTTCTCAACACAACGTTGCACGACTAATTACAAAACCAAAATAAAATGATTTAAAAACCTGTGCCAAGTAATCATTTCAAAATTTAATTTTTGTACTACATAAGCCTATTAAATTTATTAGATCTAAGACTATTAAAATACGTAAGTGAAACTGTAATAAAAATACGTATCTACATCTGATGGTTAAGTTTTGAAATTAAAATTAAAAAATAAAAGTAAAATTGAAAAATTATTGTATATTAGTAAAATCACTACAAATAGGCAGAAAATCATATATATATTACAAATATTGTAAAAAATAAGAACATATTGAAGTGAAAAATATTTAAGTAAGCAATTAAATGTTTTTAAAATAAGTTTAAAAAATTTAAAAATAATAATAAAGTAAACTAAATTATAATAAATAAAAATTAAACAATCTAAAATTATATCTTTTAAATTTCTTATTTAAAAAAAATTAAAAATTTAAAACGATATATAACCAAAAAACAAGCAAAAATTTTACTAAATAAAAATTTAAAAATTAACTTAGTTTATTATTTTCATAAAAAAAAGTTTCTTTTTTTAAAACAATTAACAGGATAATCAGTCTTTACACAAGTAATTTTGAAATTATTCAATATATTTTGAAAATTTGGAGCAATATTGATATTTCTAAGTAAATAATTAAATAGAATATTCCAAAAAATTTAATGCTTAACCCGTTTCCGCCCAGCGTCATATTTATAGGACAGTTCATTTTCACCATTATAAATAAAACTTTTCAACGTTTTGCCGATTCTATTTCTACCCCTTGAAGAGTATTGGTTTCACCCTACTTACTTAAACCGATTTGAACCGGATGGAAGCATTTTTCAGCCAGCTGCAGACACCTAAACTTCGCCATTTTCATGATTTTTTCTTGCTGAATTTCATTGTAATCGTACGAAAAGGTTTTAAAGGTATGTTTAAATATTTTTTCAGAATTTATATTTCAGATATTCTATTAACAGATATCTTATAACGTTTCAGAATTATTTTTACTTTTATTAGTTTTAATTACAAATTTAAACTACTGTCCTAAAATAGGACGCTGGGCGGATTCGTTAAATTTTCTGATATTTAGTTTATTTCATAGGTGCTCAATATGTAGCGGAAAAAAAGTTTTTAAAACTGCCGAGGAAGCTGTAGAATATCTATTTTCGGAGGAATTAGAGTCTGAAATGATTTTTTTGCCTCCTGAAGTAGATGAATTGACAGATGATGAAGGTTTTGATGACTCTGAAACTCTTGACTCATCTGTAAGAGACGTAATTTGTCCTATAATATGTAAGTTGACCTAAGAAAGAGTGGATTTTGAGCAACAGAAACAATAAGAAGTGACAGAATACATCATTGTCAACTTGAAATTGATTCTACTTTCAAAAAGACTAGCAGTGGCTCACATGATTTCTACTTTGATGTGAAAAATAAAATTACTGCTGTAAAAGGGAATGATAGCAAATGCGTTACACTTGCGACAAATTTCGACAAATTTGAGCCACTAACATCTGTTTCAAGGCGTGAAAAGGGAAAAGCTGAAAAAAATATAATTGAACAGCCATGTCTCGTAAACAATTATAATAAAAACATGGGAGGTATAGAATCTCATGATTGGCTTGTAGAGAAACATACCATAAGAATCCGTGGAAAAAATGGTATTGGCCAATTATTACCCGAATTGTAGGCATGGTTGTTGCAAATACCTGCGTTATTTACAACATGGTAAATGCAGAGAAAAAGAGTATCAAAGAAATAAGGAGACATATTGCAATAGCCTATCTAAAAAAAGGCAACACAGTACAAATACAAATCGGTATACCAAGTTATACAATTTCATCTCGAGTGAAGGAAATAGACACTGTTAGACGTGATGGAGTTGGCCATATAATTAGTAAAAGAGAAAAACAAAGACAATGTCAAATGCAAAATTGTTTAGGAAACCCTCTTACATGTTGCATGAAATGTAATGTAACTCTATGTCCAAAATACCATACATAGTGTGAATATGTTTAAACTTAATAAAAAATGTCAAATTTATTTGTGTTTCACTTTATTTTGCATTAAATATTAAAATTCAGTTGTTTGGGAACAGAAACATAATCAAGTAATTAAAAACAAAAGAGAAGTACTAAGTGTTCAAAAACTTCCATATCCGCCCAGCGTTCTATTTATAGGACAGTAATTATCTCGGATCCTAAATTAATGGTGTGGAGTTTAATTGCATATTATATTTAATTTAAGTGTTTAGAACATAATTTCAAAAGTTTTTAACAAAATTTCAATTTTAAATTAAGTTGGGCGTTAACGGGTTAAATTGTATCAAATAATGGATCTTTATTAACAGGTAGACAGTGATTATTTCTCTTGTCAAATGCATTACTAAGAATTCTCTTATTATCAATTTTTTTATAGTTAGTACTTAAATAACTATTTCCTTTGAATTTACAACAATTTTAATCAGATTTAAATAGGAAGGATAAAACGATAAATCTGATGTAAAATCGGGTTGAAATTAATTTGAAAAAAAGCAAGGCATTAATATATCAAAATAACATGAAATTATTGTAGTCTAAAAATTGTGCTCGTGTAAATGAATATTAGCTAGACTATTACTTGCAGGACTCTTCCCTTTCACTAGATATACCTTTAATTTATTTATCTTACCTTTAATTTATGTAACTTTTACCTTTATATCTTTAATTTATTTATCTCGAGGTATACCTTAATATTTTTATCATTATTACTAATATAATTTTCATTTAAAATAAAATTAACAAGAAATTTCAATTTCTCAAAATATATAGATTATTGATTTCAAATTCTTTAAAATTATCGAAGATAACATTAATTAAATTCTCAATATCTATAGAATTAAACAAATCTTCAAAGTTATAACTATAAATAGGGTAAATATCTTTATCTTTCTCATAATTAACAGTTTCATAACTATTTTTTAATAATAACAACCTTTTTAAAAACTATCTATATTATTTTGTAAAATCTTTTGTAAGAGTTTTCTAGCTATAATAATATAAGTATTTGAACCATTAGTAGTAGTTCTAAATTTAATAGGAACTTTGTGAAATTTAGGAGCAAAAAAAATGTGAGTAAATTTTACCATATGTATATTATATCTTATTTTCTTTTTTAAGTTTATTCTATTGGTGATTTCTTTGACATTTGGTAACATTAATAAAAGCATTATTATTATTAATAATATGCTTATAACTCATAATAACACAAAGTGTCTTGCAAATAATAACAGGTACTTCACCAATATAACAAATATGTAACTTTTTATACAGCCATTTAGATCCCTAATCTTAGTTCTCACTTTAACCTTAAAATTTCAGACATATCTTCTTCAACATAAAATTAATATTCTCTGAAAGCTCCAATATTTAAATTATTTTTACTAACCAATTTAGTTAAAAAATGATCAATCTTTATTAACTTTTTCTTTAAAGTAATTAATATTGATAGAAATTATAATTCTGAAATCTGTACCTTTTTTATCTTTAACTTTCTCTGAGATTTTTATCTTTAACTATATTTAGATTATTTGAAATTGCATGTTGGTATTCTTAATTTACTATTTCTTTATAGTCCTTTATTTAAAATTATTTTAAAAAGCCTTTGTGCCTCAAAGAATAAGATAGTTCTAAGCTGCTTCAAGTTAATTTTAGTTGTAATTTCCCCGGCAAAACTTAATATATAACTACATTTTGAATATTCATTGAGAATGATTTTAATTCACAACTGTATAAACGCAAATGATGTACATGGTAAAAAAATCTATAAAAATTATACAGAATAAAAAATAATATTACTTTTGAACGATTGGGTGCTTAGATTACAATTTTCAAATATTTCCTCCGCTGAAAAATATTTTTTTCCTGTTTGAATTTAAAAACAAAGTATTAAAAGAAAGTGTCTTGAAATTTTAGATTACCATATTTCCAATCACTCATTCTAGTAATTTTTTCATAATATCAAATAAAGAAACCATAGCAATGGTCTCTTTGAAGCTTTTTCTGTTTTTGTTAAAACCAGTTCTTTCTTTAAGCTATTTATTAAATACTAACTATTGTTGGGAGAAGAAAAACATACGACGTAAAAAATTATATGTATTGATTTTTTTAAAATCTAAGCAACACAACATTTTTTTCACCAACTATTTATATTTTTTAAATGGCTTCTCTGTACATGCAGTTTTTACGCTTAGAGGTTTGGAAGCCAAAATGGACAGCAACACAAAGAAAATAGTAAATGCATATACTGAAACTGAGTCTTCATCCTATAATTCGCAGCCGAGTGGGGATGGTAGCGAGTTAGTGGCTGGCGTGATTTCAGTCAATTTATGGTTCGTGTCCTGATACCACAAAAAATCCATCGCGTAAAGGACTAATGGCCATTAAATCAGTCAAGGCTCCAAGTCCTCACCTTGGGGATACCAGCGTGAAGACCCGCTACCAGAGATTGCAGTAAGAGCTAAGTTTTCTTCCAATTACTTAACCGTTGCTCCAAATTTAGTAGGTTTGTTGCCAACATCTCTCGTGTTGCTTCTAAGCGTGACGTCAAAAAAAAATCAACATCATCAGTTTGTACTTGAATAAATTAAACTTTTTTAAGAAATCACAGAAATAAAAATAAATTATACAAACTCTAATATCACAAGGGGTTAAAAATACTACTCTGTGACAACACGTGGAATTACATACATCTTTTTTTTTAAATTTCTGATAGTTAGATTTGTTGTCAGAATTTAATGGTGCATTACATATAGTGCGAGAGCTATTTAAAGGTGCACAAGTTCCTGCAAGCCGCAAGTCGAGCAGACAGCTAGCAGCTTGTGACGTATTTTCTTCAATATTTAACTCTACAACCTAATTAAATAATCAGTGAACTCAAAATTCCATTTGATTATACGTAAAAGAAGGACAACAGACATGAATATCTATCAAAGAATATGAAAGATTGTTCTCTCTCGAATCCCTCTTAATTCTGTTAATACTATTTTATGTTCAAATAATGAAGTCTTATCTGACTAAATCCCTCATTCCAATTTTAATACTTCTCAATTATAATAGATTCAATTCCTGTTATTTTGATGGGGATTCATTTCCAACTGTTTTCAATACAAACGATTAATTACGGGGATTCATTGCAATCTACAACATCTATCAGCTCTTCATTATACTTTATCTTCCTTCTCTTTCATTTCATTTCTCTTTGATTTAAACATCACTTCTTCTAATTCAGCTAATTATACTTCTTTTACCTTCATTTAATTTACCGAATCAAGTTCCATTTTGTTGGCAAGGAGTTGTTATTTTCTGCAATTCAAAGTACAAAAAGTCTCCGGGATTAATAAAGAGAAAATCGCAAATAGTGCAACGTCACAAGCTTATCTCGCAGATGCGTAAAAGCTAACAAGCGATATTCATTCTCTTGTCGGTCTTTCGATGAATCCGAAAAGCATTTGGAGTGTAAACTGGAAAGGAATTCATGATTTTTTTCCTGCTCGTGAGCATCTAGGGGCGTTCGCCAACTTTATCTTTTGTTCTTGACTGCTTAATCTTTGTATGCCCTTTCTTACGACTCGTTGGAAAACAGTTCTAAAAATAACATCGACTATGGGCTCGCGAGCTGCTCAGCTCGCAGTTGTATATGTACTTAACAATACTAAGATTTATCTAATTAGTATGCTTCCAAATTAATCAATAAATATGGGCAATAATACAATACAAATTCAGCAATACTATATAATAACATATCAATCAATAACTCCGGAGACAAACCCAGAGATGGCGCTCGTAGTAAACCAGTAACCAGGTCTTTCTAGAGTACAAACCTTTGCTTGAAACGTGTCAAAATTTTAAGTCGATCGGACCAGAAACAGCTGAGTTATCGAGGTTGGAGTAAAGTCGTTTTGTAGTTTGTTTAAAAAATGGAAAAAACCGAGTTTCGTGTTCTGATAAAACATTGTTTTTTAATGGGTAAAAACACCGTGCAAGCGAAACAATGGATTGAAAAATGTTACCCGGACTCTTGTCCATCAAAAGCAACGATTTGTCGGTGGTTTGCCGAGTTTAAACGTGGTCGTACCGACACAAATGACGCGGAACGCTCGGGTAGACCTGTGGAAGCCGTTACACCGGAAAATGTGAGTGAAGTGACAAAAATTATAATGAAAGATCGTAAAGTGAAGCTCCGTGAGATTGCTGTGATGACACAGATATCATATGGAAGTGTATTTACTATCCTTCATGAAA
>BMAW01045248.1:17367-97517 GCA_019974015.1 Nephila pilipes
CAGTCTATTTAGGGCTGTTGAATGACAGATAGGCGATTAAATGGCAATGAATGCAGCTCAAGCTACGTCCCTCCGTATTCGTGAAACACGTTAAAAAATTGAGGAGATCAGGCGCGTAGTTTCGGTCTTCATGATCAAAGCGAAAGAGGAAGAAATTTACTTTACTTAGAATTTGTATGCCAAGATTTCTTTTGTTCATGTGGTATTGGATGGAGAGATTTCTGGAGTTCTCAGCAGGCAAGTATCAAAAAGTATTATGAAAATTATGTCTACTATTTCGAATCGTGGAATCATGCAGATTTGGTATGATCCCACGCTTCCCTTTCGATTTTATGAGCGCATGATTGCATAAATTAAAAAATAATTGGAATGGTATCAGGAAATAAGAATGGACTTTTTACTTTGAGTCAAAGAATAGGAAAAATTAGAAAATCAAATTACATTTAAATGATATATATTATATAAAGAAATATATTCTACATATACATATTATACATATACACATATATATTATACATTTATATAGAAGAGATATATTATATATGTATAATATATATATATGTATTATATATAGCATTTATGACAGTATAATATATTATACATATTATATATATTATACATATACATATATAGAAAGAAAATATATACATATATTATACATACATATATATATATATATGTTTAATTTTTGTCACAAAGAGTGTTTCACTCGATTATATAACAAATGTAAACGTTAAAACTGGATATGTTTACTACCGAAACACGTTCTTAGACCATAAAAAATTACGAGAAGCAATAAAGAATTGCATAATTCAATTTTATTAAAATGAAATTTTTCACTCTTTATTATATTTAAAATTCTCCTTACACTTCAAATTTTGTTAAAAGGCTACAAATTTCTTAAAAAATTTTACTGCAATATACAGAAATAATGCACATGGGTTTTGATTAGTTTAAAAATTTAAATTTCGAATATATATATATATATATATATATATATAGGTAGGCAGGTACGCTTATACTCATCAGTACTTTTTGAGAATTAGACATTTAAAAGTCTGTGGAAAAGAAAAAAAGGTGAATATACTATTTTCATAATTTGTATCGAATTTCTTACTCTTGTTGACCTTAAATAATTGGTGCCAGTTTATTTCTGGCCTTGTTTTTAGTTTAATGTTTAACTTTAGTTCAATTTTTTTTATCTTTTCCTTTAAGACAATAGGATGGCTGGAAATATGATTATTTCTAACTAAAATTTCTAGATGTTTTTTTCATATGTATCATAGTGTCGTCAAAAGACTCCGGAATAATTTCGAATAGAAAAATTGAATTTGAAGAATACCGGTTTTGGACCGTCTACTTGTAATAACCTCAACGCAAGATTGCTCAAGCTTCTGAGCCTCACTTCATATTAGATACTTATGCCGCAACATTGATAACAATATATGCTAAATGGTGACCGCAGTAGCAGATATTATCGTCTGTTATTTATATTGTCGTTCCTTCTTCTATTGTCTCTATTATATATCTTCATAGTGGCCACGGTAGCCTAGTAGTCATGGCTTCGGATTCGTGGCTGGTGGTTTTCGTTCAGTCGTGGGTTCGATCCTTGGCTGCTGAAGCCATATAGCCGGGGCTGATGCACGTTAAATCTGTCGGGGCCCAAATTCCTCCCGTTGGCGAGGTGTCGAAGTTAGGAGAGGGGTGCCAGCTCAGGTGTCGCCCTCGTTACTTGGCCGTGGTTAAAAATTACGAGGTCCATCGCCAATAACCCTCGTGTTGCTTCTAGTGCGATGTTAACTTAAACTAAACTAAATATATCTTTATAATAAACGACACTATGCAAGATTACCACATGATTATGGGCTTCTTAATTTTCAATACAGAAGTGCTTTTTACATTGGACAAGTACGTTAAAGGTAAGTCAATTATGTTCACATTAGTTCGACGCTGATGACATCACTCTCTAATTTTAATTCTCTTTGCAAATGCGGAGTGAAGGAAATGATTCCTGTACGTTGAAGTTTTTTTTTTCAGAGCTCAAAGAAAAGAGCAGGGCTCCCTATATAAATTATTATGCTCCAGATGAGAATACAGATGCTCTCTTATGAGATTTCACTAGATACTGCTTTGCTAACCACTACAGGTTTCGTTCATGGGTGCTTCTATGAAGAAGCAGTAAAATCTTTATAAAAGAGCTATCAGTGTAGGAATATGTTGTAAGTAACGCAGGAGCAGAAACATCCAATGAAAAAAAATCCCAATATACTATATATTTTTTTTCTAGGTATTAAGAGAAATGAAAGAGAATGTATTAGAAAAGAACGAAAGGAGACTGGAGAATCAAAAGGAAAATAACTAACGTTATGGAGTTCTTAATTTAGAAACAAATTCACGAAATTGTAAGAAAATATGAAGCAAATAAAAATCTATGAAATAATATCATTTGTAAATTTTTTATTTTAAGTACATGGTTAAAAAAAGAAAAAAAAAAACTGCTAGAAATGTTCTTGGTGCGTTTTGGAAAAGTTTAAAATCACGAAAAGGAGTCGAGTTAGTATTGGGTGTATTGGTGACCACTGTTCATCTTTTTTTGAACAAATTTTAAGAGTTCTTAGAGACTTTATGGATTTATAAGTGTCCAGATTTTGACAAAGAACATCAAGAAATCAGACTGATAACTTAATTGTTATCTTATTCATCAAATGAAATTATAACTCTATTTGTGAGGAAGAACAAAAGTAAGCTTCTAATGAAGTGAATTGAATATAATATTTTAAAATGCGAGAACGAAAATATAAGTTTCAATGATTAAATTCACCAATTCTAACCTATATTTAAATTCAATTAGCCTAATAAACAATCCTCTTTCCTCACAATTGCGTAGGAAGCAGACTTTTATGGAGAAACTGGAAGATACCGTTTGTTTCAATTCTTACCTTTTTGCACAAACCTTAGATAAGGAATATGGGATCCCTGACGAAAGTAGAATCGACAGAAAAAAATAAAATCCCTCAAAATGACAAAATAAGAACAAATGCGAAATTTAAAAAGTCTGAATCATTTTGAAATTCAATTTCAATTGGTTGTTCATATGATTTTCAGTTTTGTTTAAAGAAAGTAAATTCAAGTCCTTCTCCTATATAAGGAACTTTACGAAACTAACAAGAATGTTCAAGAAAATTTATTCTCCCTCTCATTTCATTCATTTAGCTGTCAATTTAGTCACTAACTAATCGCCTAGTTGGTGATCCTGATTAAATAAATATTCAGTGGTTAATGTAATTGGTTTCAACAGTCTTGTAAGACAAACACCATAATCTGTTATCCCATGATGCCTCCTGCTTACAAACCAACAATTGACTAATCCATTGACTTCTTTTGTGTCTGACTATTGTCCACCATCAATTACAATCTTTTTAATCCTAAGTTCCCACCTGGACTTGTCCGGGTTGCGTGCTTTCTATCGATGCTTGGGTCCAACAATTCCGCTTGATTGTTTACAAACTTTTTAAGCCTTTCGATTACTCAATGCAGTTACTTATGATATTCTGTAGCCTTATACTAGACTCTCGAGTCTCACGTTTATCGTCTTCAGCATATCTTATATGTATCTTATATGCTGGACGTTCAAATATAACTTTCATCGTCCTCAACGCAGCATTTTAGATATTTTCTATAGCATTGTGCTTAATGCTCAAAAACAACCTTTATTGTCCTCAGCACAGCCTCTATTTCTCTACAGCTTTGTTCTGGACTCTCGAATCCTACAATAATTGTATTCAGCACTCCTACCCGGACTTTTCTTTGACGTTGTGTTGGTCTTCCGAATGCCACAATTATTGCCCTCAGAATAGGAACCCAAACTTCTCTGTGGCCTTCTGCAGTACTCGTACGTGCCACATCCATTGTCCTCAGCGCAGTTACCAGTATTTCTCTATGTATTTTGTGCTAGACTCTTCAATTCGTTACTGTACTTTGTGCACTAACTCTTTATTCGATTTATATTGGTCCGGTCTGACTATTGAATTCTTACTGGATCCCCCAGTCGGATTTTGCCCGACCTTCGATTTCGAAGGGGAGTACTGTGACGTCTGGCGATGCTTTCACGCTGACTACTGTGAATGAGGGCGGCCAGAAGTGGAAAAGTAAACCAGCCAAGCTCGAATAAACAGAAATAAAGATGTGAATTATAGTTCTTCTGTAACAGCTATATAAATTATAACTTCTAGCTTGACTTCTTTATTTTAGATGTTCTATAGTCAAAGGATATTCTTTGTTAACTTTAATTTCTATTAATTGCCTTAAATAAGTTATTATTTGTTAAAAGGTGGTTATTGATCATTAAACCTTCGGACAATATATGGGATTTGTTAGAGAATAAAGGTGGACTTCACATTATTTAACTCTATATAAACATTATAAGGTTAAATTAAAGAGTTAATACGGTCACAAATCCAATTGATGAGATATCAGAAAAAAACGACACAATTTATTACCTAGTTATCTTTGCACAGAAAAAAAATCTAATTTCACTCTCTCGCTTTTTCTAATGCTTTAACTCGCTTAAATCCTATCTTATAATTAAACAATGAATTCTTAGCTTCCAACTCACTCGCAAGACACTTCTTGAATGCAGCAGTTTCGACTCCTGTTACTCTAACCAGGAGTCACTTCTACCCACTTTCACAGCATACGATTAATTACAATGAATATCTCTAATTTACAAACTTCTATCAGCCTGTTGTTCAAATTTTTCACTATCCCTAGTTTAATTCATTACACATCATTTACATCTTCATTTAATTTGCTTAATCGTGTTTCATTTGGTTGACAAGGAGTTAGAATTTTAAGTAATTCAAATTACAAAAAGTCCTCAATGTTAGTGCAGAGAAGACCGCGAATAGCTCACATTGATTTATCTATAAATCAATGCGGCTTTTATTTTTGTATGCAAAACATATTATGTCTGTCGTGTATTAAAGTGACATCTTAATGTACAATAATATTTTCAGATGTATAGCTTAATATACATTTGAAAATTAATTTCTTTCCAGATATTATTTAACATGTATGTATTACCTCATATGAAGCCATATCACTGGAAGCTAAAAGAATGTGATATTATCTTGGAGTACTTTAGCTACATAGCCATGATTCAACTTTTTAATAAATTTAATAATATTTGAAATGCTGCGTGAGGATTTTGAGAATAGATAGAATTGAAAATTACACCCTCGACCTTTGTCATGTTCTGTATTTATAATCAGAAGTTAGGTTTTATACATCATTATTTCATGCCTGGACATAACTTCAGATATTTGTTGCAATCATACTAAAAAAAAATTAGGAATTATATCTTACATAATTATTTTTACTGTAAATAAAATTTTGAGAATTTAAATTTTTTTATATATTTAAATATACATTAGAAAATATGATTTCATGAATAATATTTTTCCCTTTTAGGGTAGTGCTTTAGATTTAATAAAAAACTATAGACTTTTTTACCGTTATTTTTAACTTAACATATGTATATGAAACTAAAGCTCAGATTAAAACCAAACATTTTTTTGCTCATTTTAAGTTAAAAGAACACTTTCTATATTGCAAGCATAATTTTTCATGATCTAGGCAGCTCTTTCCTTTTATTGTGTCTTATTTTTGTTAAACATTGAAAAGGACATTTTCTCCCGCTAATATTTTACGAGTTTTAATCACATAAAAAGGTTTTGCATTATTTTTAGCCATAATTACCTTCATGAATTTAGGCATTACATCACTAAAAAAATATTTCAAAGTTAAATATGGCTTAATTGTGCATTAAAGATTATAAATATAATTCGCTCATCGATTTCTATGTATTTTTCAGGGAAATGTGCTTTCATTAATTTGTATATAAAGAATTTTCTTAGCATTTATTAAACTTCTAGGGAAAGTACTAACATTCAGGGGTTATGAATTAATATATATTATTCTAGTTAATCATTAATAAATAATCTTAAATTATTCAATTAAATATTAGAATTAATGCAAACGATAAAATATTTAAGTGGACAGTAATATTCTTTCAGGTATTAAAATTAAAGCAAACGATGAATTATTAAATTGATTATACCTTAAAATGTTTACATACTGCCATGTAAAATAAATTAATTTTATGTATCTTATATTTCAATCCTATGTAAAAAGTTAGGAGAAATTTATTATGACTTATTATATATATATTGAAATTAAGTTCATTACTGGTGAAATTAGACATCTAACATATACGCAAAAACTTTTACAATAAAAATTTGAAATGCGATCGGACTAAAACAATACTTTCTTTGGTAGCTAAGAAATACAATTCATAGGGGGGGGGATAAATTAGCTAATTCACTTACTTTAAAATGAAAAGTATTCATCTAACATAAGTTTGTGTCACACGTAGACGAAAAGACATTCTGAGACAAGACACATTTCTGCTTTCGTATAATGACTGTTTAGAAGTATATTTGGAGGTTTAATTTTTTAAAAAAAATATATTAAGTTAGTTAACATTTACTTAGTATAAAATCCTATTACCTGGAATATTAATTATAATATTCAAAAATTCACCAGTTTTTTTCATTTATTTATCTTAGAAGATTTCTTACTTTTTAATTAATTTCAGAGGTTTTTATATGTTAAATGTTAAATGTATGTTGTAAATTTCATTCCTATTTTTGGGTAGAAAATTATCCACATTTGACATAAATAATGAACAAATACATTTTTGAAATTCACTCAATTTTAAATTTGTATGTATAATTAAGTCTAGAAAATAAGTTATTTTTAGTACTTAAGAATTTCTTTAATTTGTGATAAGATTAAAAGTAAATTTATTTTTAGGAGCTATTCCGTAAATTATTGAAAATATGCCTTCTTAATAAGAATTAAATATCATTTGACATAAATAATCATGAGACAGAAAAATAATCGAAAAAATGTAAACAAAAAATACAATAAGTACGTAATTTTAGGAGAAAAGGGAAAATTCAAAGTGAAAGGGGAAGGTTTATCTTAAAGGAAGTGAAACCGTTCGTACTCCACGGTATTCGATTTATGAATTCAAAATAGAATTATTCTGTTTTGAACTGAAATTAAATACTACCAATATGTTTCAAAACGAAGACTTTTAGTCTGAAAATCTCCATTTTAAATTTAAAATCTAAAAAAAAAAAAAAAATTGCATAAAGTTTTAATAAAGAATTTACTTTAAGTAAATCACTGTCCAACAAATAACAGTATTTGGTTGGATCGAGATTTAAAACCATATCTCCCAGTTATTTTGTTTTGAAAATACTTTAACTAAATATATAGTTTGTATTTGTTAAACTAATTACCATGCATCTTAAGTTGATTTAAACTCAAAGACACAGTTTATAATTTTACTATTATTTTCAATTTTAAGAACCTATAGTAGGCACTATTTGATCCATTGTTTAATATAATAGCTATAATTTAATTAATATTATCATTAAAATTAAATTTGAATTTTGCGTAATTCAACTCCATAATACAAAGCTGTGCTTGTTTCTTTATTTCATTACTATTATCATTTTCTCAGAAAACGCAAATGCAAGCAAGGAATGCAATAAATGAAAAAAATTTCCAAAAATACTTTTGCACAGAATTTTTATGAATTTGATTGCCTGAAACCTTTAATTATAATCTTTATAGAATTAATAAGAAAAGATATAGATGACTCGAATGTTGACTAATAAGTAAAATTCCTGTGGATACCATAGCGACTCGTAAACAAGACCTGCGTCTAACAAAATTGCTGGTCTCGTGATGAAATTCCGCTGTTTCATGGATCTCTTCGAGAGCCTACTTGTGGTACATCTAGCGTTTCTGGAATGTTGGATATATCCTTACGACTGCATCTTGATATAGTATGATTGCAAGTAATAAATCAATTAACTTTCGAGAATAACTGCTAGCCAAATTAAACGTTAATAAGCACTTTCTTACTATTTTAAAAGCATCATTTGCAGACAAATAGGAGAGGAGGGGCTCAATACTTTTTTACTTTATATAATAACACACATGACTTGAAAATAAAGCAACTTCTAAATTATTTTCAAAAATCCTTTAATTGCTTTATCATTATATTAATACAATAAAGTTGTACAGTGTTTGGTAAAGTCATATTAAATGGTACCGATTTTGGTAAATAAATGTAATATACAAAAAAAAGTGTAAGTAAAATAGAAATATCTTTAAAAAATTAAAAATGTTATTTTAAACATTTTAGTGTGAATCATTAACAATGAACACTAAGTTTTCTTTAAAAAAATAAAATAGCTTAAAAATGATTTACAAAATTATTAATAAATAATTCGAGATAAAAACCAACGTTTTTAAATGGTGGCAAAGTTTATTAAAAAAATTATTGACATATTAGTTAAAACTTGTCGCAAATGTCTAAATATTGCATTGTTAGGCAAGTAAGAACGGTTCCCAAAATTTCAGGGCCCTAGCTTGATGGGAAGTTGGTTAAATGAACGATCGAAAATTTGATGACACACACACACACACCAAGTGAAATACATAATAATTCGAAATAAAAACCAACGTTTTTAAAAACAACGTTTTTATATGGTGGCAAAGTTTACTAAAAAATTATTAAAATATTAATTAAAACGGGTCGCAAATATCTAAATATTGCATTGTTAGGCGAGTAAGAACGATTCCCAAAGTTCCAGAGCTCTAACTTGATAGGAAGTTGGTTAAATTAACAATAGAAAATTTGATGACACACACACACACCAAGTGAGATACATAAAAACGTTGTAAAAATACTTGGAACTGTGGTTAACTTACTGTATTGTATTACACATTGATAAAATCTAATTTAATTTTAAGACTCTAACGTTATTTACTATCTCTCAATGAAACTATTTTATCTTATATATAAATAAAGAAAGAATAGAAATAACTTTACATAAATTATTCATTCAATAGTCTTTGAGATCTTTTTAATATTTCATATGAATAACATTTAATATTAATGAGTAATAAAAGACGTTAAACTGAATGAAATAAATGAAGATAATTAAATAAGAATGTCATAGAATCAGAATATGAGCATATCTAATATACTACACACCAAGAACAAGTACACACCGAATACTTACCTACAAGTCAAATCTTTACATACCCAATAAGATCATGCGATATCACCGGGAGCGATAAGCGTGTCGACATTAGTGATTTAACTGAACCCCATGCAAGGGACCTAAAATAGAAAATATCTCCTTCTCACTTCATAAGTTCTCTAACTGAATGTCCAGTCAATGGTCAGGGGCTCTAAATCATTTTTACGACGCTCAGTTTTACCGCCCCCTAAATAAATAATAATATACAAGTAATATTCCATTTGGAATGAAGTTTTCCTTATTATAAAAGGTGTCCAAAGCAACCTAGCAATCATCGTTGCGAATTCGCGGCGTGGAGTCATGGGTTCAAGTCCTGATTCCACTAAAGACCCCAGTGTAGTGGGGCTGATGCACATTAATTCTGTTGAGGCTCTAAATTCTCCCGAAGCTTGGTGTAGAATTTTGTAGAGAGAAGAGTTAACTCAGGTTCACTCTCGTTGCATGGTCGAGGTTCAAAATTGCAAAATCTGTCTCCAATAGTCTTCGTGTTGCTTTTAATTGTTACGTTAATTAGTAATCTAATTCAATAATTGAGAAAAAATTTAAATCAAGGTGTGTGAAAACAAAATCGCAGTTGAGTTATTTGTGGGCCTACAAGAGACGGTTGTCAAGTATTTTTAACTATTACAAAGCGATAAGGAGATACCTCAGAGCAGATAATGTTCGAAGATCGTTCTTTTTTCAACTTCCGATCGAGCTGCTAATTATCCAGACAAATGGTAGGATGCAAGCTGGGGGATTGCACATCTTTATAACTGTAACCTGTTCTATGACCGACGCCAACTAACAATTTCTATCTGAGCTCTAGGCACGCGAGTATAGGTAGTACAATCGATTCTTCTGCCAGGTGTGAGTTGAATAGTGTTATTCGCTTTTTTCAAGCAAAAGGGAATAATGCAGTCGATATTCACAGAAAAATGAGTCGCCAATACATTATGAGTAATAGCGGAGGCTGGAATGGTGTAGACAATTTAAAGATGAGTATATTGATGTTCACGATAAAAGAGGTCAAGAATGCGTCTTTTCAAATAAACTTTCAACAGCAGAAAGTTAATGGCAACGGGTTTTGGGGACCAAAAAGGTACCTTACATATGTTTATGGATCCGGGGCATCGATTAATGCTGCTATATATTGTCAGAATTGACGACGACTGAGGCCATTTAAAACAAAAGAAGAGGAACGGAGTTTCGAAACAAAAGGCAAGTCTGTCTCACATTACTGGAGGCAACGTTTCTCGAAGAGGGGGACGAAGTGCTCGTCCACTGATATGAGAAATGTCTGAATCCTTACAATGATTATGTCAAAATGTAACCATATTTGTACATAGCTTTTGGTAACGAATTCATCTTTTTCTGCACTCTTGTCTTTTTTTATGATCCATTGGAGGTTGAAGAAAAAACAGCCTTCGTATTTTAAGAAATTCTGTATCATATTATAAAAAAATAAAGTATCTTACATTTTCACCAAGTCCCATTAATTTACATGATGTTAATTGAGAAAGAGATCTTCCAAACCCCATTTTACGATTTTTAAGTTTCTTAAATATTTTTCATTCCAAATTCCTTTGGTCAGAAATATAACCAGACCCCTTTTCTTGAGAGATTCATTGTCATACATCTTTTCTACTTTGCTCAAGTGTATAAAACGAAGCTAGCTTATTACATCGAAAAGCAATTAAAATAACGAAAAAAAAAACATCTTTTATATCATTCTCTCTTTAGAATAATAAAAATAAAAAATACATTCCATAAAAAGGAAATTCCAAAGAAACTTTTATTTATTCAAGACATATCAGACTGAAATTTGGGAAGATTTAGCGTAAAGAAGAAGATTTACCTGCTATATGGTCTTTTTTACCGAGACATGCAACCTAAAGAGAGTCCAGTGTAGTTCACAAACTTATAACAGAACTTGAAAAAACTCCAAATTGTTTAGCACTAAAAATAAGTATTATTTTTTTCCTCATCCGTTACAGTGAATACACTAAAATTTTTCTCCTTCTAAGATCGCGTTTGAGTGAGAATATGTTTATGATTTCATATATATATATATATATATATACGGGAATATTTCTTTCTATAAAATTCAAATTTCAAGTAATATCAGTTTCCCGGAAGGACAATTTCTTATTCTTGCCATGTGATAATAATAAAAGAGCAATTAATACGATAAGGAAGGTCGATAATGAAATTAAATGTTAGAATGAGAGAGATAAAATCTATAAGTGCGTATTATAGAGACATTGGAAAGTATTGTTAATGTTTAAAGTATTGCAGAGAATTATTTTTCCTCGTATTAATTTAAAAATTGCATAATAATGTGTAATTTTAAAATCACACAATTTTATCCTTTTAAGAAATTTTACTATAAATTTATACTTCAATAAGTTCATTTTTTTAAATTAAAACACTAACATCGATCTGATATTGATAAAAATAAATTTTAGTTTTCCCTGAAAGAGATTCTTATTTAAGCTCAAAGTTTTCACTTGAATCTATTGGTGGACTACGTTTTTTTGTTTTTGTTTTTTTGTGAGACATTTCTTTTCACACCCTCACAAGCAAATACTTGAGCTGATTTGCTTTGAAACGACAGCATTTTAAACTTGTAACGCTATTTCACAACCATTCTAAATATTTTAATTTTTTTTTAAATTTAATTACATTTAAGAGCAACAAAAACATCGTGACGCTTTTCCTTCGCTATTTAAAACTACAGTCAGCTTAATAATCTAATTAAATAGTCAATAAGTTCAAAGCTTTAATTAAAGCAACACAACAGAAGATTAACATATTTTATGTATTAAAGAATATGCAAGATCTCTCTCTCTCTCTCTCTCTCAAATCCCTCTTAACTCGGTTAATCCTAGTTTATATGCAAATAATAAAGTTTTAGCTTACCAAATCACTTGTTCCACTTCAAATAAGTCCCCTTTGCAGCAGAATTTACTCTTATTATTCTTATTAGGGATAACATCTAATTACCATCAATATAAACATTTAATTACGAAGATTTACTACAATTTACATCATATATCAGCTTGTCTATATCCACTGTCAAAATTCTCTTCCATTTTAATTCTATTTCGCTTCTATATAACTATTTCAAATTCCCTTCATTACACATCCTATTTTCATCCAATTTATTTACTCAAGTCTCATTTGAGTTGACAAGGAGTTGTAATTGTCTGTAATTCAAACCACTCAAGCTTTCAGGAGGATATTGAAGTGAAAATTGCCCTAAGTCACAGCATTCGTACCTCAAAACTGGAAGGGAATATTTCAAACTGAAATTCATCTTTATATAAAGAGATAATTTTCAATGAAACAAAAACATATATTTGTAACTAACTTTTTTCTTTAATACTTGCTCAGTAAAATTTGTTTTTCTTATTTAAGGCAGCTGAAAGACTTTAAAATGCTTCAAATTTTGCATTTTTCGTTCTTAGATTTCAGGAAGCGATTCACTGATCCCATGGATAAGTTATTTATGTTTATGAAAATGTAATAAATAGAACAATAGAAAATTGAATTTAATGTTATGAATAAACATGCGGTACCATAGAGAAAAATATTTTTAATTGCGTTTTTGTGAAAATATATTTTCCTTAGTACACTGGTACATTTTCCACAAAATCTATTTCATTCTACTGATGTTTTCCACATTATAAAAAAGGTTATTTCCTACTCAGTGGAACTTAATATTTTTAACAATGAAATTGACAGATGTTACACACACACACACACACACACATATATATATATATATATATAAACATATATGTATAAAATTGAAGATAAATTTGAATTATAAAATTGAAAATTTTAAAAATTTTATCACATTTAAATTTTCTGGTATTACAATTATGTTCCCTGCTCCTTCCACTGAATTGCGAACTTCTGTGGTCCACTCTCTTTTTTCATCTAATATAAACACCACTTGATGGACCACACCCACACATGCTTAGTATGAGTCCCCTGGACTGTCCTTGCAGTGCTCCTGTCCAAGACTTGCTCAGACCACTCTATCTGGACTTAGGACTGGTCACATTAAAAGTCAAATTTTCAACGGAAACGAGATGACTTATGCTGTTTGCCGTTGTTCTGCCATTGCTTCTCCCTTTCATATCTTAAATTGTATTGATGCCTCTGTGGGGCAGCGGTTGAAAGAAGGGGTTGTCGTTTTTGATTTAATTGTGCGACATGGTCTCCTGGATTTGGTTTAGTTTTTCTAAGCCAAGGGGGATAAGCAACAACAACAATTATATTAAGTGTATATAATGTTATATTTATAAAACCTATGTAAATTTTCAGAGTTATAAAAGCCAGGAGTAATACAAGATGTACTTAAAGTAATATTGCTACTTACAAATGTAAATACAACCATTGATTATTAAATGCTCATGCTTAATTACTATAGTTTTAAACATAGTTTTTTTTACATAAACAAATATATAAGTATATAAATATTTCTATTCTAAAATATGAATTCCATTACTTTTAATTTAATATATATATATATATATATATATATATATATATATACATATATATATATAATTACAACGTATTATAAAATAAGATTATTTTTCCATATTGAAATCGTATCAATTACCCTAATTTCAATAAATCGATAGATAATAAATTATAAAATTAAAAAAAAAAGTTGGTGGTGTCAATGTAATAGACAAGAATTTGCGTATATTATTACTTCAAAAAAGGATGAAAATATTTGCATATGAATACTGGATATTAATTAACATACATTTTTATATGTTTAAAATTTAAATTATATCACATTTCCTCTTTTGTCTTTTTAAAATTTTGTAAGCAATTTCTTAAATACTTCGATTTAAAGAAAATTAGGTTATTTTCGAAAAAATATTTTTAAATTCTTTTCAAATGAATTTTTAAATTAATTATTAATCGTTATCTCCGTTAGATTCAATTTTATTGTATTCTCTTTCCTTATATCTTATTTAAAGGACTTTTATGTAATTACAGTATGTATTCCTGGTCATTCACCTTGAAAATCTTTTAATGAATTGCATTTTTATTTTTGCATTATTTTATTGCTGTTTCCTTTTCCTAAAGGTCAAAATCCATGCCAATAATCTTCAAAGAGCTTCTTTTGCCCTTTTTTTCTTCTGTTATTTTTTTTCTCTTTCGTGCTCATCGGGCAAGGGAAGTGCAGAATTTTCCCCGGGGAGATAGCTCAAATTAAAACCGTTAGGGTATGTCTTTGTCACGGAGTAAAAAAAAAAAAAAAAAAAAACTGTTCCTTTCATTGCTATATGATGTAAGCGTGGTAAGTTCTAAACCAGCATCACACCAAGAAAAATATAACGAGCTTACGGATGTATTCTATGAATTTTATGAATCAGAAGAAAAATGGGTTCATTTTGATAACGAATATTATACTTTCATTCAAAGCCTCCATTCATAAGAAATCATGTAGCCTTAGAAAAAACAAATAAATTATTATGTATTAATTTCAAACTTAAAGGAAAAAAGAATTCTTTACAGAAATATTTTACACAAAAATACATAACGATTGAATTTTGCGCTGACAATACGACATTTTCAAGAATAATCATTCTTGTATGTTTTATTAATAATACTGATAATACATTACATTATTTAAAATTTATATGTGTGTGTGTGTGTGTACCATATGAGTCCGAATATAACGTGATACTTTTTGATACTGTAATAATTTTCCGTTATTAAATAATAAATGAAAAATATCAATAACCTGTATTATTAATTATTTTAAATAAATGCTTATCTGACTCAATTATATTTTCTTTGAATTCTTTTGTGTAAAATGAAGAGATCGCATTAAATTTATAATTTGTTTTTCATTTTACAAAAAAAAATTAGTATCGCTTTACATTCGGACTAATATGGTATGTATATATATGTGTCTATATATGTATATATATATATATATATATATATATAGATTGAGAGAAGGGAATTGAAATGATCCTTTTTGCCTTACACACGTAATATGCATTTCATCGTAAGTCTTATTTTAATGGCTAAAATATAGCTAAGTTCACAGAAAGGTAACAGTTATTCTCATATTAATTCAAATAATTTCTAGGAAGAAATTTAAAGCCTTGTATCGGAACAAGAATTTGATGATTCATGCCAAGGTCGCCCTTTCTCGTCAAAAACGGATGACAATATCGAAAAAATTGGCAATCTGGTTCGATTAGACCGTCGGTTAAGTATTCGTGGTGAAACTGTAGGTGTTGACAAAGAATCCATACGGAATATTTTTCCACCGTTACAGTGCATCGGATTAGTCCGCAGTGTCTGTCAAGAAATTTCTAGCCAATTACAGCGCCATCAATTACAGTTTGACTATTCTACCCCATTTGCCGGAACTTGAGCCATGCGACTTCCATCTGTTTCCTAAGATGAAATCTGAATTATGAAGAACTAGTTTTCGTTGAAGCTGTGGAAGAGAAAGCGACACGCGTTCTGAAAGATCTGAAGAACACTTCCAGCACTGCTTTGAATAATGGGAGATTCGCATGGAGTGTTGTAGGGATAGAGGAAGTGCTTATATTGAAGGTGATAAGTAAATATGTATGAAATTAAAATAAAATGTTTTGCCGCGTCTGTCCCGTTATTTAATAGCCAGACCTTGTATGAGAAGAATATTATCAAATTTCTAATAGTTTATGAAGGTATTAGAATGATTTTAGAAATCTCTAACTGCAGTCAAAACGGCCAAAGATTGCTGTACTATTGGTAGTAATATCTGCATGCGAACTCTTTAGTTTCCTATGTTTATTAGGACCTTGAATAAGCCCTAACTGTTTCGTAACAGATGGTATTAGCCGGATTATGTGCATATAATTTCAGATGGTGATGCATTTACAAGGGAGTATTGTCGGAAAACTTGAATTTCAGCGTTTGTTAGTTCACCAAAGTGTAAATAACTTTTTTTTTTTTTTTTTGGGGGGGGGGTGTCTAAAAATGTCAAGTATTGTGCCAAGTAAAGAGTATTTCTGGGGAATTTTGTTGCACTATTTTATTCAAATGAAAAATTCAGCTGAAGCACACAGAATTCTTGTTGAGAATTGCGGTGAGTATGCTCCGTCGTAAACGACATGCAGAGCCTGGTTTTGATCTTCAAAAATAATGATTTTGACATTGGAGATAAAGAATGCTTCTCCTCTGCATTTGCTGGGATCAGCATGATGTAATTTATTAAGACGTTTTTTAACCTTACGAACCTATCACGGGAGATAGTTATTAACTGCAATTGATGCGTTTGAGAAGAGTGCTAAAGGACAATCGGCCGCTAAACGAGCGGAGACACAAGATTACTTCGTTACATGACAACGCTCGGTCACATGTTGCGAAATCGGTGAAAATTTACTTGGAAGCGCTTGATTGGGAAATTATGCCTCATCCACCGTATTCACCAGATATAGCCCCTTCCGATAATCACTTATTAAGTTAGATGGTACATGGCCTAGCCGAGCAGCGCTTCCATTCTCAAAAGAACGAGATAGAGAGAAAAGAAAATGAAAGAAGGAAAAAAAAAGGGGGGTGGGAAGCTCAATTCTTGGTTAGCTTCAAAAGGCGTGTCGTTTTTCCTACGTGAATTTATATGCTGTCAGAATGATGGGAGAAAGTAGTTGCTGAAAGTAGTTGATGGGTAGTTTTTAGAATTATTTATTCTTTACCACATACTTTAAATAAAGCATTAACTTTCACAATGAGAACTTATTCAAGGTCAATATTATTTATAGTTTATATTATTCTTATTCAGCTCTTTTTCATCATACTTTATTTTTTTATTTTTTAGTATCTAATTAACATATCACCGCCCAGACACAGGATTATAAGGAATTGGAATCAAGAGAAAATGAGTTTCGCTTCTTCTCTTATTTACATTCCACTCATTCCAATTAAAAATAAAGTTGTCTTCCCAAAAATTATAAAATTGTGTATTTTTCCCTGTTTTCTTCCCCATTTTTGCCCTTTTTGCTAAAGGGGGCAGTACCCTAATAATCCCCAAATATCAAAAAAAAAAATTTACTACCTTATTTAAACTATATGAATTTCCTTAATATATTAACAGAATTTCAAGACTCTAGCTACATTAGCGAACTATTTAATTTTTTTCGTTTTTTTTCCAAATGATTTCACTAACCTTCTAAATTTTAAGTTACTTTTTCTCAACATTTTATTTTTCTTGACGGTTAGGCATTTAAATTGCTAAGACTTTCGCTTGTTTTCCACATAAAGTTTTGGAATTATTTTTTGTGGTTGCCTTGTATAACATGCTTGATAACTATGTATGAAGACTATGTTTTAATTACATAGTTTTATTCTTTTTTAAATCCACAAAAGTTCATATGGTTGATTTTTATTGTTTTTTTGTAGTGTTTGATAGAAAATATTTTTTCGGCATTGGGTCTTTTTCACCCCTCGTGGAGAAAGAGAGAGAATAGTTTATCTGACCTTGGAGTGCCAACGTCGTATTGAATTCTGGACCAGTGGGTCCAAAGAAAAGTTCACCGGTCGCTGTTTGATGTGCTTTTATCAACCAGACTAAAAGAGACGCCTCTCTTGGTCTGGTTATTAAGCCACTTTTACTTCTCGCGTTGTTGTCAAAGAGAGCCGCTGCACTGAAAAAAAAATTACTACAACTGAGCATCTGCATATAATTGTGAGAACCACTTCTAAGAAATTATGGAAAGCAAATTGTTTACAAACAGTAGCGTTTGTAGATGTAGCAGGAAATTTTCAATATTGAAATAAATTGAAGAAAACTTAAAATTTTAAATAATTGTTCGTATAAAATGAAGATTGTTTTTTGAATATGGTGAATAAAAACCTTTCCTATAAATTAAAAGAGTTGCTCATAGGACCTCTGTCTCCTTAAGTGAAAGAAAACTTGCTGAAAATATTTTTATTGGAAAAAAAAGGAATGTGGCTGTATTATCTTCACTTTCTATATTACCTGTTAAAAATGTGTATTGTAAAATTTTAAATATGAAAGGGAAAATTTAAAATTATTTTTATAAAAGTGGAAAGATTGCACTAATAGCTTACATTTTCATTTTTTCTTAAAAATTTTATTCCGCCCACCACAATTTCAATTTGAAATAAGTCTGATCGTATTAACCTCGGGTATCTCACGTGTCGCGATTTAGAAATAGAAGTAACGTATTTAGGAAATCATGCCATGCATAATTTCAATTCTGTAACAAAGTTTCAATTTACTTATCAAATCCACAGCATGAAAAAGCTAAGAATTAATAATATTCAAGATTTACGGTAATTAGGAAGGAAAAAAAATTGCTCTAGTTAATATGTTTCTCTCTGGAAGAAATTTTTAGGGCTATATAACATTTATTACTGATTAAAGATTTCGGAAATTAACATTCTTAAACGGAAAAATAGCAAATGCTCTTATTTGTAAGAATATATAAGTACCCCATTAGAAAAAAAAGGATATATTTCGGTATGCGTACCAATACTCCCCAGAATGTACGTCGACTACTTCAAATGGGTCAAAATATACTACAGGGTAATGAATTCAAAAGCGTACCTGTTGGTTTTTCTTATTAGCCTTAAATCTGACGAATGTGGCTACTATTCTAACACTGAAACATAATTGTTTGAACTTTGTTAAAGTTTGGGAGATGATTCCCAACATTGTTGGACTGTTACAACTTTATTTGTGGGGTAAAACAGAAAAATGGAAACCCACAATGATACTTAATCCAGTAATAGTTTTATTTTTGAAAAATTAAATTAAATTAAAATTTTAAATTTAATTAAAATTGTTACATTGACATTTCTTACAGCAAATGTTTAAAATGCTCTCTATCATTTTGAATGGAAACACGAACACGTCGAACCAAGTTTTTTGACACACTTCGCAATATTGTTGGTGTTATTTACGAGATTTCTTAAGTTATAATTTGTTTTGCATCATCAATGTTTCCAGGACTTCTCTAGAAACCCAAATCTTTGACATAATGCTACAAAAAAATCTAATGGGGGTGAGGTCTGGTGATCTTGGTGGCTAGAGACCTATTGAAATTAAACCATCACAAAAAAATTCTTTTGAAATCACTTTCATTGTCAGGTGTGACGTGTGTGGAGTGGCTTCATCTTATTGAAACCAGCATTAACTGTCCTGTATCTCAAAGGAAGCAATAAAAGTTGGAATTATGTTTAATTACACTTCGGAATTCATTAAAATCAAAGGATTAGTTCAAGCAGACGATTCTTATTGTTACCATTTCTAATTTTGCGAAATGAACTCTCATAAATAAAAATAATAATAATAATACGCTGAAAGAAGCTTGTGATTTACTCAAATCATTTGCGCAAAATCGGATTAAAAATTATTAATGATGTTCACTCGAATTTAGGTTCAGAAAACGAGTTTCCACATTTAGAAAGTTATGAAAACGGTACCCGCACTTTAAATATAGACATATTAAATAAGTAATGATATTGAAAGTTTTGCTAAAAATATTATAGATGTGGATAGTACAAAAAAGAAACTGGTACTCTTTTAAAGTGATCATCCTGTATGTGTGTTCCATGTTCTTGTACAGAATAAAAGTTCAAATTACACGAATAATTTCTCTATTACTTGAAATAGAATAATTCAGTCAAATTGGGTCAGAACACAGTTATATTTTACTAAAATTTAAGTTTTGAGGAAATATTTGGAACTCGCCCATTTTTTCAAACGTTATTTTGGTTATACATCTATTTTCCTACTGAAATACAACTCACTCTTCTTATATATATATATATATATATGTATTGATAAAGCACTGACAGTGCCACTAATCATAACGACTAAGCGGTATTGATTAAATTTTAATTTTTGTTCCATTTTATACTTATCCAATTTTATAAATTTCAAAATACTGCATTCTTACAGGATTACCAGGGTTAAAAAATTCGAACAATCCAGTATAAATAAAATTAAAAGAACAATAATAATTTAAAGAATATTTGAATTTCTTAAAGTTCCCCCAAACATTGGAATGTTTAAAAAAATACGCAGGAAAACATTTTTTTTGTAAACAGTGTATTTTAAAAGAATATATGATATATAAGTACCTTTGCTAAATCAAGATTCTAGAATATTCTCTTCTTTCCTATAGGTTTGAAGAATTGAGGTAAAATAAAAGAAATTATGTTATATACCACGGCCTCAAAGTTAGAAGTATATCCTACGAACATTCCTACATAGCTGTCAATCGTCCACAACGCGTCCTTAATTCCTGACAGTTTTCTTCTCCGTTAAAAACATGTGTCAGTTAAGAAAAATAGTTTCAAAGCCGGGTTTGCGGAAAAAGCACAGGTCTGACTTGTATACAAGAAAAACAAACTTCGCAGTTTGCCAAACAAGCAAAACATGGAAATCCATAAGCAATAGCACACGCCATTAACAGGCACCTAGCGAAGCTGGAAATATGGTACTCAGACTGGAAAATTGCTCTGAATGTCAGAAAGACCGATACAGTCTTCTCCAAAAATCGAACTAGGATAAACTTGACACTTACCTTGAAGAAAATGAAATACCCTGATCCCCACTCGCCCAATATGTAGGTGATACATAGGATAAATCCTTGATTTTCAAAATACACGTTATTCAGATTTAAAAAAAAATAATTCTTAAGTTTCTTCCGCAATTTATCGGAACTCGAAATTAAATAAAATAAATAACTCCTTACATTCTAATTACACTCTATTTATGCTCTGATTCTCATGCGTACGCTTGTCCATTCTGAATTCATACGGTCAAAATTCATATTAATCTTCTCGAAAATGCTTAAATTATCATATTAAATGGATTTCAGATATGCGTTGATATATGAGACATGAAAATCCCAGAACACAAGCACGCACACACGCACACACACACACACACACACACACATATATATATATATATATATTTAATGATCTCACATAAAAGTAACTTAATCTTCTAATTTCCCCCATTCTATAACCCTTTAGTAAAGAGTTAATCCTTATTTGCTGATACAATTTCAAATTATTCATTCATTTATGCGATCAAGCGCTCAGAAAATCTGTTAAATCAACTTTCGAAAAGTCATAATTTATTTCGGAAATAATCCCTAATAGACTGATAGACTTCATCAAAATCCCTCAGAATTCCTTCAGCTTATACCACATGACCTGGAGAAATCCCTTCCTATATATTGGGAGATAAAGTATAATTCTTTCTCTTCTGCTGTAATCGAGGAGACGAATATTAGTCTCTTGCATAATCCATTTTAATAATTTATATATTGATTGCCTCTCTCTTTCATCATAATGAATAAACATTTTTAATCAGAAGAAAGGGTTCTCATTACAATCCTTAATCAGAATAACCTTATCAGAACTCAAATTTAATACAAGCTTCCCCAATTCAAAGCATTTTTATTACTATTTTAAAATATAAGTTGATCAAACCAATTAAATTTTTGAAAAGAAATTAATACACATATACACATTTTAAAAGCAAATATAATTGACGTATTACATTTAGAGAATGAACTTTGTTTTACCTTTCTTTCATTTTTATACCTTGAAAATTAGTTAAAAGGATTCAGCTTACAAATATTTTTGAGAACTACACAAAAGAGGCAATCGTTTTTTCCCCTTACGTCTATTTTTATTCTTAAACTTACATAATTCGTCAGGAACATCAAATTATTTAAACATGAAAGATCTTCAGAATTCTATAACTAATATTGATTCCAAGGTCAATGGGACGTTCTAAAATAATAAGAAAACTTAAGATTCTTAATATTATCAAATCCAGAACCTATGTGTGAGATTCTGTAGCACATCAAAAATAATATTTTATATTTTATCAAAAATTTACCGAATGAAACCTAACACATAGATAAGTCGAATTTAAGCATTTTACGATGTTTCGTTATAGATTACAGATCAAGAAAAGTAAACTGCTCGGAGCATAAGTTACAGCTCTTAAGTTATGCAATTTAAGATGAGTTCTTTTTAAAACCATCGATCAAACCCCATCTCGCAATTTCTTTGATTCAAACACCTCCCCCACTCCCATCAATGGGCATCTCTTTCATTTGTGATTACACATCAAGGAAAACGAGAACGCATCATCCAAAATCACAGCCCGACACGAACCAAGTGTCTACTTTCTTCATCTAAATAAAATCCCATCCATCACACACAAAAACGATGGAACTCCCCAAGCTTTATTAAGAATCGTGATTGAGGTAGTTTTATTTTTTTTTTACCTTTCATCGTTTTCACTCGGGATAAGTTTAGTGGGTGGGGGGGGATAGGGAAAAATATGGAGGTTATATGGAGAAGATGTAGCTATGTGTGTGCCTGATAGATCCGATCCTTTTCCTTCCCCTCCTCCTCCTCCCAGGTCATCAGTCGTCCAACATCACGTGACCAACACCGAGCAGCAGCACCCCCCCTTCGTTGGGCAGTCGAATTTCCTACCCCCTTCCAACCCCCCTTCGCATTTTGGAGAGAGCTGAGAGCTTTCTCAGCTGGTCCTGTTGCCAAGGTGGAAAGGAAGAAAGTGGAGGGGGAGAGAAAAAAATAAGGCACACAAAAATCGATTATATCGATTGGGAATATTTCTTTTTCTTTTATTTTATGCCCGCCATGTAAATTTGACCACGCGGCGGAGCAGTAGTAATGGCCGATGGCTACCCGGCCATTCCTCCTCGCCACACTTTCAATCTATTCCGTCTTTCTCTCTCTCTCTTTCTCTCTCTCCCTTTTTTTCCAAGGCTCCCCCTTTTTATACTGGGGGCATTTCTTTTTTGCATATGCCACGGTCGGTACGCTTCATCACCATAATCTTGAATCCACTTGCACCATCTTCTTCCTACCGGTTCCTTTGTCTTTATTGATACCCGCCATCTTGGTTTTTCAGGAGGAAGGTAAGAATTGGATGTATATGCATTTTTACCATTTTTAAGTTCCTTGTAACGAGCCTCCTAAGCCTTCAGGTGTTTCAATGAAACTTATGATTGAAGGATACTTCTTTCTTCAATGCCTTATCTTGGTCCTTCCTGACTGGATTCACCATCTTCGTGACGAATCACCGAAAACTTTAACCAGTAGTTTTCGAACGAACTGAACATATTCTCGATTTTAATTTAATTATCCTGAATCGTTAATTAAAACAATTTAAGAACATTAACTTTATGAACGAAGTTCATTTGCTGATTTGTCGAGTCTTTGGCTCAGCTATTCTTGCTCGATAATAATGATGATTTCTGTGAATAGTATAACTAAATCAGACAGTTAACTGCATTAAACCGCATTTTCTAATGGAAATTTATCCGAATATTGTTTTAAAAATTAAAAATTAAAAGGGGTTGACCAATAAGTCCTATTTGCTAAATTAAGTTTTTATCTCATTCATAATAAGATAGTTATTAATACTGATTTGCAATTTATAGAAAAAAAGCGCCTTAATATGTCTTCAATTCCAAGATTACATCAATTCGTAAGCGAATTCCTCAGGACATATTCATGTATTCTTGACTTTCTTCTGGAGTGATGAACGAAATACTTTTTAAATACGTATAGTATTTTAAAAGTATTGCGTACAGATAATGGAAAACTTAGTTGCTAAAACTTTCCGTAAAATGAGTTTGAAAGTAGTCATAAAGAAGTAAATTCGCTTTATCAACTAACTAAGTTTGATCTGTATTTTAAATTTCCTAAGCATTTTAATGTTTTTGTAGTTTGATTCTTGAAAAATAAAAAAAATGGAATCAACTATGATATAGCTAAGTTCAACGAAGGCTTTGGATAATTTGAAGCCTTAGCTCAGAGAAAAAAGATATTTTCTTAGTGATTTTTAAATTTTGATTTTTTCATTCTACATTTCCAGTGATAAAATATCGTTTTGAATTTTCTTTCTATTATGAGTATTATTATTACCTCATATTAATTGTTAAGTATTTAAAAAAGTTAAATTATACAGGTAATGGAATCACTTAATCTTTAGATTATATAAGGATTTTTTAATTTCTTGTGTTTCTATATTACTGTATTTATATGCATTGTAAAAGTATGAGTTCTATTCCATTTTGATAGAAAACAATATAAATTCACTTTACACTTGATCATTATTCCTGAATTTTCTATATAAGTGAAAAGAAAGTTATAAACAAGATTAAAATTTTCTAAAATATTTATCTTGTATTTTCTAGTCTTAATGTCTAGTCTAATAATTTGTTGTGTAGTCTAGTAAAAATTTAAAAAAAAAAATGCTTGAATTAAAAATGTTTGTAATGAAAATCCATTTATGTTAATTAAATTGAAAATGTTTCGTGTAGAGAGTTTCTAATAATCTTGAGTTACATACAAAATGTGTGTTGAATTTATCATTAACCCCAATCCTTTACTTAAATGCTTAAATATTGTTAGGCTATTGATAAAAGTTAAAAGAAAACCATTATTATTCTAATAAATTCAAGCAACTTTTAAATTATAGATTCATTTAGTGCTATAATATAATAACATCATTTCCTAAGTAACGAGATAAGGTAGAGACAATTTACTTGAATCAAGGTTGTAAAAAACCAACTATAAAGTTATTGATTTTTATTAACGGCCGCTACAACTAACGGTTTTGTTCCTTCGATCCATCATTTTTGAAAGCCCGCAGAATGAATTCAAAATTTACTGTAAAGATAAAATGATAAAACTAGCATTCGCGAAATATGTGTTAATCACAACAAATGAAAGTTAATCTTTCAGGCTCAAAACACTTGTGACAGGCGCAGTTTTTCCTCCCATAATTCACCTGTTCCGAAAATTTAACTCTGTCCTGTTTATGCGAAGTTCTCTGGCGTTACAGTTATAATTAATAACAAATTTCGATATAAAATTAATGTAATTAATTTGCTGAAACGATTCGTTGTTATAAGTTCCTCTTTGCGGAATATGTCCATTTCCAGTCTTACAGAGAAAAATGTTTTCTCACATGTACGTTTACACTTATATTAGTTTTATTTCTGAAGAGGGGTGACCGGGGATGTGAGAATTACCAACACGCAGTCACATGTCGTTTCCTTTTATGATTATTTCCCCCTCTCCCAAGGGTACCATTTGTTTCAAATCCAGTGTACTTCAGATTTTTTTTTCTACATCGGATACGATCCATTCATCACGACTTCCCATGGAATTTTTATTAGGAAAGACGCCAAAAAATGGGAACGCGTTATCTTATCTAGATCCTTCTTTGGGAACAAAAATGGAGTATTTTTTCGCCAACCCCTAATGGCTTAAATACTCCATCCTTATCACTTTGGCGCCTGCGGTGAAATTTAAGGTATCTTAAAGGTATCCACTCTGCCTAATGATCGTCACCCTACCCTTCCATATTTTATGCCGACGGGGGTTGGAGGGAAAGGGTGTGTGATCGGAAGCTCCTGATTGGGCAGAGTGAAAGTCGTTTGCAGCGAACCCCTTTCCTCCCTCACGGCGTAATCTGCGTTGCGCGTAATTTTTACCGCACTTGAATTCTGTTGGGAGAACTTTCGGTGCTCTTGCATTGGCTGTGGTGCAAAGGGTTACGGGAGAGACGATCCGCCCCCTTTTTCCCCCATCCCTACCGTAGGGATTTTTTGAATGTGCGGGGTGGATTTTCCTGCATAGTAATAAGATGCTTTACTGGATTGACGGAGCTGGTTCAGCCAGTCAGCGGATTTTTCCATCTCTCCTTCTTTTCCCGTTTTTTTTTTTCCTCTTTTACTCTCCTCTTCTTCTCCTAGCTTTAATCTTGGTAGGATATTCTCCTTTCGCTGTTCGTTTTTTTTCTCACTCCTGTTTTTTATGCGCATACTTAATGTGGGAGAGGAGGGAAAAAAATGACCATTTTTTGAAGAGAAGTGCGATAATTTAACTCAAGTATACGGCGACAGTTTGGAAGAGCTGAGCTTAAAGTTTTCATGCGTTTCTTTGATTTTTTTTTTTTTTTACTTCTTCTCTCTTACCTCTCTCCCCGGTTATAGGAAGATGGAGATAAACTTCTCAGGATGAAATCTCCATGCTGGAAAACCCATCCTCATGAGGATATTATTTATGTAATGGAGGCTCCCTTTTTCGTATTGCGGATAACTTGGGGAAATTATACCGAAAAAAATATGTAAAATCGAAAAGATTAAATGAATATCTCATCTGAAATGGGAATTTTCATTCGAAGAATATATTTTTTCAATAAAAATTGAACGAAATTAGAAAAGTACAATTTTAAAAAGTATTCATTTATTCCAAATCTATCACTTCGTAGAAAAGTTCTTAAAATTATTCTGTGGAACTCTAAAATATTTTAGAAATTTCTACTATGCTTCCCGTTATTTAATTCACACAACAGAAGTATATAAATTTCTCAGCCACATTGATCTATGCAAATATTTTCAATTTTACGAGCAAATGCTTAATGTTTAACACAAAAATATTCAATCGTTTTTATTAAAATTAAAAAGTTTCTACATCTTCGACTACTCATGATTTGTTCCATTAACTTCACTAAATAATAAGTCACTTATGAGATCAGTCCGGAATTAGGGATTCTTAGATAAGAAATTCTTATCTAAGAAGGATTAAAAATCAATATTGGTATTATAATTGCGTCGATGAAACTTTCTCAAGATCTCAATTAAATATTGATAAAAAATTCTACTTATCTTAATAATTTCTTAAATGGATCCGAGTGAGGAACAATCATACCGGATCCGAATTCCTGTCTCAGTTATCAAATGACCGATTAGTCTTCTGGCAATAATGCTGTGTGCACAAATTTCTCTCAGCATTGAAATATGTCAATCTCCCTATCTTATTTTTCCCCCTGTACTTCTTATTTAATACTGCTAATTTGCATAAATCTCGGTTTATTCACAAGTCCAAGATGTCAAAGAGAAGCCCATAGGTTAGATGAAGACCAGTGAGAGCCTCTTTACACATCCTGCAATTTTTTTGGATGCCCTTTTCTCTATTTTTAATTCTCTAATGTAAAACACATGCGCTTCTAACAAAAGTTGCAATTTCGTAAATCCATCCGAGTGTTTATACTATTAGAAATGCATATTTAATATTAAAATGATTAAATAATTAATGAAAATAATGATTAATAAACCTAAGCGGAGTTTTAACAAAAATAAATTCTTTTCATATTAACTATAAACGGATAAATCAAAATTAAAATGTGATGTTTAAAAGATTTTTACATACATTTGAGTCCTTTTAGTTTCTATTATTACTATTTTTTCTCATCGTGTTTTACAATAAGTAACATTTCATGTATTTAAGATTTAAATTCTTACAATTTTTAGAAAAATTAACAATATTTACCTATACGCACGATGTATACAAGTTTACTTCGATATTGAATGTTTGCTAGAAATTCATTTTATTTCATTAATCCGAATGAAATTACTTTTTAGAAAAATTTCTCATGCTAATAATTCAGTACAGTAACAAGTATATTTAAATTTATAGTCACATAGTATGTTTTCTTTTCAAAAGATTTGAATTTATTGCCTGAAACCTCAGAAATTGAAATGATTAAGAATCGTTAAAGAAATCTAAAAAAATAGTGTTACAGAAATTCATAAAACCTTTTTGACATGGGGTTTTTCTACTAAGCTAATAGCTTTAGGAGTATAGTATCCTAATTTAAAAATATAAATAATTATAATAAATTGATATTTTAGTTTTACAATTTAAAATACATAATTAATTAGACTATTTAATTTTTATATATTAACGTCAAAATCCATTACATTAAGAAATGATATAAGGAATTCCTTATGTGAAGCTATTAGCTTTATGTTTTATAAGTAAACGGGGGGAAAATCTGATACAAGAATATAAAGAATAAAGTAAATTGAGGTTTTGATATTTTACAATTTTAACACGAATTATTAATCAGATCGGTTGATTCTTAAATTCTGAAATCAGAATTCTTTATATCAATAGTGATATAAGAAATTATTTATGTCAATCTATTCACTTACATTTTATAAGGAGAAATTCTTTTATGCAAGCACACAAATAAATTTAAATTAATGTTTTAGTATTTCAACATTTTAACACAAATTATTAATTAGAGTATTTAATTTTTAAATATTTGCCTCAGAATATTTTATTTCAAGACTGATATAAGGAATTTTTTTTATGTAAAGATATTCGCTTACGTTTTATAAGGAAAAAAAAAAAACTCTGATACAAGTATATACATAGTAAACCTAAATTAATGCTTCGGTACTTTACCATTTTAATAATTTAACAAACTATTGATTAGATTATTTAACTTTTAAGGCTAACATTGGAATTCATTATGTCAAAACTGACAGGAATATTTACTGGTTATTTTTAAATAATCAAATGATTTTTCTTAAGCTTCTATAGACGCAATTAAGAATGCATTACCTGTATTGATTCATTATGAATTAAATTGAATTCTACGCTAGCGTGATTCTCTTAGAACAAACATATGCATTATTTATCAACCATGGACATATTTTCTTTTCCAACAGCATTGGTGGTTTTTTTCAACAGACACCCAGTAAAGGTCTTTATATTTCTCATCCTTTTTCCCTTTCCACAACAGCACTAAGACCTATAAAGTTTGACAGGAATACCATTCCATTTTTAAAGCATAAACATCCCTGACACTTTAAGATTCTTAACTTGTGATGTGCATAAACTGTCAGCGAATTCCACATCCAGACTGTACACAAAGATAAATCTATGGCGAACGGATCTGAAAAGACGAAGGTAGCCGACGGCTATTTCTCCGTGCCCTAAGTAAGGTCTTGAAATTTTTACAACACGTCTTTCGAAAAGTCCATGAAAGTCAGCATGTCAACAGCAATTGCTATTTGCAAATATTTCGGTTCGAGGGCTTATCTGCCTAAAATTCCACTGTGTGCCAACGGTTCTTAGTGAGAAATCCAATATGGCGCCCGTCAACTCTTTGAAGAGTTTCTTTGGTGGTGTTCTATGGCATTAGACGAAGTTGCTGTCGTGTTCTTGGGGAAGAGTATTACGTGACTCTTTTGTTGTCTTATTTCGCTAGACGAGAAGAGTTGAGTTGCTTCGGGAAAACAGATCATAAAAGTTGACGAGTACATTTTGGTGAGTGAAGGGACTGAAAATTGCTTCTGGTGGCTGAACTAAACAAAGAATAAGAATAAAAAATAATCTAATTTTTGCTAACCAGTATGAATAATTTAGTAATCTTTGACAGATTGCTTAATAATTTGTATACGTAAGAGCGACGCGGTGCTACAATGTTATAATAAACAGAATTGAACTCAAAATGTTACCAGAAAAGCATTTAATTTGTGACAAATGGAACTGTTTAATTTTACTGCATTTAGTATGAAATTTTTAAATTATGAAGAAATGATTATGCAAAGATACATACAAAGTATTTCCCATAGAAAAAATAATCTAATTTTTGTTCTTACCGGTAGGAATAATTTAGTAATCTTTGATAGATTGTTTAATAATTTGTATACGTACGAGCGACGTGGTGCTACAATGTTATAATAAACAGAATTGAACTTAAAATGTTACCAGAAAAGCATTTCATTTGTGACAAATGGAACTGTTTAATTTTACGGCATTTAGTATGATATTTTTAAATTATGAAGAAATGATTTTGCAAGGATACATACAAAGTATTCCCCACAGAAAAATAATCTCATTTTTGCTTACCGGTATGAATAATTTAGTAATCTTTGATATATTGTTTAATAATTTGTATATGTAAGAGCGATGGGTATGACAATGTTATAATAAATAAAAGTAAACTCAAAATGTTACTAGAAGAGCATTTAATTTGTGACAAATGGAACTGTTTAACTCTCTGCATTTAGTATGATATTTTTAAATTATAAAAAAATGATTATGCAAAGATACATATAAAGTATTCCTCGTAGAAATTTCTGTATTAATGAATAACACATTATCATTAGTTAAATAGTAACTTATAATAAATAGTAACTCGTAATAGTAAAATAGTAACATGGAAAACTGTAACTTAAAAAATTTCTTTTTTAGGCATGATATGAATGTAAATAGGGGCTATGATACTGCTAATTGGAAATAGCATTCCAATTAAAGGAACCTTTTAGAGAAGTAAAGACATTTCGTCGAAATTAGGATGATGAAAAATAATTTTGAAAAATTAATGTTATGTTTATTTGAATGAAAATATATAAACAATTTTTGAGCTTTGATGTTTCTGAAAAAAATATTAACACACGCAAATAAAATGAACTTTATTTAGTTCAGTATGATCATTTTGTCTGTATACAAAATTTGACTATGTTCTGTACTTCGAGTTACGCTTACAGAAAGTAAATATTTTTGAATTAAGATTTATAAGAAAGTCAAACTATCCGTTAAATTTAATCTAGGCTCACAATGTTTCTTACACATATTATTTAATAATATTTATTTAAAATATGCATAAGAATATTTATAATAATTTTTTCTAATTATTTATTTCTTAGAACTGTATGATGATGAAAATGATGACCGCGATAGCCAAGTGGTTACCGTCACGGACTTAAGGCCGGCGTTGTTTTTGTCGATCTGTGGGTTCAAGTCATGATGCTACTAATGACCCGCCGTCTAGCGTGAGATAATACTCGTTAAATCATTTAAAGTAGTGAATCCTCTTCTTGGCGTAATGTGGAAGTTTAGAGAGGGAAGTGCCAGTTCAGGAGGGTGTTGTCCTTGTCACTTGATCTAGGTTCACTATTACGAAGTTTATCACCAAATAATTCTCGTGTTGCTCTCGGTGTGATATTAATAAACAGTCACATCATTCACGAAAAACGTTCTAACATTTCTACGATTCTAAAGCTTTTTCTGATTATATTCATGGCAAATAAAACATTACCTTTAACAGTACATTACTTTTAAAAATCTTACATAATACATATATTTCAAAGACCATTTTTCATTTTTTACAAGAAGATGATTTTGTATTTTTTTACACAACAATTCAATTTCTTACTGATAATTAAAGTTATAAAACTCAAATCGACCAGACATAAAAAAAAATCCTATTTTGAAGAGCGACATGATTTTAAAAATTTAGAAATTTCTATCATTAGATTTCAAAGGATGAGTAATCCCGAAAAGAACTCTTAAGATCATGAAATTCCTCAACTTAGATATTTAGAACGATTGTAATAAATAATGTAGTGTCTAAATTTTCATTTGAACAATTTTCGAACAATGCTACAGAGCATCTAAAATAAATTTATCCAAAAGGGAAATAGTATTGGAATCAATTTTCCGACATCCAGTAATAATAGACTAGTATATATATCATATATTTTGATGGGTATGCAATTAAGAATATTCTTACCAAATGTTTTCATGTAAGCCCTTTATAATATATCACCAGAGAAGCCTCTTCTAATCTTACAGCGCTATTTTCCTCACAGAGCCATTTATTATGAGGCGTAATCTAAAGAACCAATACAATTTCCTTTCGCGTTAAAAGAAACTAAATCTGCTGTAAATTTAAAATCCTTCGGCCTTAAAGAAGAACGCAGAAAAATAAAAATAAAAAATTATATTTATACTTGAGCAAAATGACACCCTCGCGGGCGTCGTAAAATATACCCTAGGAATAAACCCTGCACAAAAACAAATAACCAAACAAAGCTAACCTCAAGACATATCGAATAAACAAAGAACGCTGTTAAAAAAGGGAAACTCCTGGCCTGTGAGGGATTAGGGAGTTGCTTCACAGAATGTGATAAAAATTCCCATTTAGATAAGTATGTACGGATGTTGTTGGAGTTTATGTACTCCGGGAGGGTGGTTTATTAGATGGCTTTTTAAAAAAATGGCCCCGAATTCTAAAGAAAGCGAAATCCATTCAATAAAGATATGCGCTTATTATGGAAGAATGCAGGATGGATATTGTGCCCTCGGGAATCGATGGAATAGCGCTGGATTCGACAGATTGGATTTTAATGTTGGGAAGTAGCCACCATACCTAGTTAAGAGCTCCATTTAAAGTAAGGTAAAGAAAATTCGACTGCGCTTGCTCCTTGATAAAGTCCGATTACCGATTATAGAATAAAATAGATTTCATTCTGTTATGATATACTTATCATAGCTCTCCTATTACCATAATTAAAAAGAGCAATGGTAACACACTATGTAGCGTACCATTATTTCTACCCGACTCTTGTGCCATAATACAGTCATATACAACTAACTCTAAAAGTTAATAACTTACGCAAAGGCACGCCAGTTAATTCTAACACAACTATTTATTTATCAATTACTGTAATATAATACCTAAGGAGTTCTCGCTCTTTGTGGGTACCTTTGGATTAATCCACCTATTTAAATATTATTAAAATAATACTCTCTTACCAAAGCCTTTCCAGTTGAAGTTACTTTGATTTATCGAATCCTCTGCGACAATTATCGCCAATAACAACTTTTGGTGTTATGGATCTCTTGCTGGGTATACACTCAGAGTTAGCCACACTCGTCCTCTATCCTCTAAATTTCCCGTTTACTTATATACCGTCATATCCAAATCACTTCACTTTATTTCCACCTGCATCTAATTAACATAATCGTGTTTCATTTTGGTTGGGAAGATATTCAGGCAATCAATCTCAATTAAAGTCTCAAGATTAGTGAAGAGAAAATCGCGAACAGCCCAACGTCACAATTATCATTATCTCGAATTTTGAGACTGGGTGGTTTCGTATCCTTAATTTAAATCTAATTATAGCCAAGGCAATCGTGTAGAATAATACGAATTGATGTTATTTGACTTTATTCACTTAATACGTTGTTTTGTGACAGTTGGGAGAATGAGGTATAAAAGCTTCCACATAGAAAAAAAAAGAGAGATAATGTTAATTAACTCAAACTGTGACGTTTGGGCTATTCGCGATTTTCGCTTCACTAACCTTGGGGACTTTAACTGAGATTGATTGCCTGAATATCTTCCCAACCAAAATGAAACGTGGTTATGTTAATTAGAGACAGGTGGAAATAAAGTGAAATGAGTTAGATATGACGGTATATAAGAAAAAGTAAATTTAGATAAAGGATAGAGGTCGAGTGGGACTAGCGCTGAGTGTATGCCTTACAAGCGATATATGATATCAAGAGTTGTTACGGGCGATAGTGGTCGCAGAGGATTCGAGAAATCAAGACAGCTCCAACTGAAGAGATTCTGGTAAGAGAGTATTAGCTCAATAATAGGCGAATTAATCCAAGGGGTCACATAGGAGAGCAAATATTCCTTAGACATTATACTACAAAATTGATAAATAAATAGTCGTGTGAGATTTGACTGGTGTATCCTTGAGTAGGTTACTGACTTTTAGAGTTAGTTGTATTTGACTGAGTTATGGCACAAGAGTCGTGTAGAAGAGGTGATTCGCCACTAAACTGAATCATAAGCACACAGTTTTGTAGTTGTTGGGAGAGAAAGTTTCTTAGATTGTCGTATAGAATGATGAGAGTTGATGTTATTTCAATTTAACTGTGTCACTTAAGTATTACATTGTTTTGTGGTTGTTGGAAAAATAAGGTACAAAGGCTGTCGCATAGAACAATGGGCGTTGATGTTATTTTATCGGAACTCAATCACTAAGTTTTAACGCGCAGTTGTGTGGTAGTTGAGAGAGTGAGATACCAAGGCTGTCGCGTTGAATACTGAGTGTTGATGTTATTTAACTTTAACACTTAGATCTTAGCACGCTATTTTGTGATAATTTGGAGAGTGAGCTACCAAGACTGTCGTATAGAATAATGGGGGTTGATAATATTTAACACTTAGATCTTAACATGCCATTTTGTGATAATTTGGTAAGTGAGCTACCAAGACTGTCGTATAAAATAATGTGGGAGTTGATATTATTTAACACTTAGATCTTAACACGCCATTTTGTGATAATTTGGAGAGTGAGATACCAAGACTGTCCTACAGAAAAATGAGAATTGAGGTCATTTAAGTTCTGCCATGCTGTATTGCGGTTGATTCTTACAAAACTTAATGTTCAAAATTGCAAGTATTAATACTGATTTGTTTAATTTCAGAACGCCGTAAAATGAAATAACTAGCAGTGTTGTAAAAGTTTAATAAATATCTCGGACTACCATAAATTTTTCATCATTATTAAGAATAACTGAGATAGAAACTTATTTTTTATTTACTGTTCTTAAGACTTTCTACATAGTCATCATCCAGAGTTATACTTTTCTCTCAGCTTATCTTGACCTTGCGAAGGCCTTCGAATTCAGCAGATTGAATTCCATCATCTCCATACTGCGGGTCACATCAATCTAAGGCTTTTTGAAACCAAACAAATCAATATGAATAGCTGTAATTTACAACAATATATGCATGGAGATAAGCTAATGTGTAGAAATAATCTTATCCAGATAACTCGGTTTTGTCTTAGTAAAAATAACCTTTACGATACTCTTTCAAAATAGCTTACTGAATTGTTTGAAGAACTTGAACATAATAGGTATAAAAATACGATTTATTTATTGCTCTATTAGCGAAATAATTACGCTACTAATTATAAAAATTTTATTTAAAAGGACTGAAATTATCTACTGTTAAATTCACTTATTATGTACTTTTAATAACTACCATAAATAGTTCTATCTGCCATTTTTACAGGAATTATTGATGAAGACGTATTGTTTTCAATTTAAAAGAACGAAATGACATTACTCGAAACACTATTTTTTTTTGTAAAACTGAAAATTGTAAGCAAACCTACCTTAATCATCTTAAAGTCTCCAAACAAAAACTAAGAATAATAACCTCTAAAGAATATTTTATAAATAATAAAAGGGATTTGAATAAAGTTTATCGATAATAATAATATTAGCGAAAGAATTTGACTCTTGAATGATTCTTAAATAAATTTCTTTATTAAACTCCTCGTTAACGAGTTGAAACACAGGTGCACAAAAGTTAACTTTTATTTTATTCGAAACATTAATTAGTATTGCAATATGTAAGATTACTAATGTGCAATTATGTACTTGCTATATACATTACGAATATTTATGCATAAAATGTCTTTTATATTTAATTCTTTTAATAAATTTGAACTATTTTACTCAATGATCAAATTGCTTCATTGCAGCAGGACCAGAATCTATTTTTTAGCGAGTCAAACAAACCGGCTGTTAAAATGGTGTCTCTCTAAGCCATAAATATAAGGCATCCTTCTAAGATGGATTAAGTTTTTTATTCTTAAAACCATTATTAGGACAACATACCAATTGTTAATTTATTCAAATACCACGTGACCTTTTAAGATATTTATGAAATAATTGGAAACGAAACATATTTTATAAAACAAATAACACAGTTTTTTTATGAATCAAAAAATGAAAACAAAAAAAAAAAATTATGATTCTCAAAGAATGAGTTGAATTGCACCTGACCTACCTGTACCTGACCGTATTACTGAAAAGAAAAACAATATAATTCTGCAGAAACTCTAACATTCCAACTTGAAATGGTAAGTATCGCAAAACAAGAAGGAAAAGAGAGAGAAAAAAAAAGAGCAGATTTCCCGTTTGCTAGTGAAGTTTAATATTGCTAGTTGCAAAAGAAATAAATGTGGGGATTGCGAAAAAGAAACTTTCCCTTGGAAATCACTTTTGGAAAGTTTTCATAAAATCGTTAAGATGTGAACTACAAGTGTAAGGAGGAAATGTTTGCCCTACGAGAAACAATATTTGGGCGGGTGAAATAATAAGAATTTGTTTCGTCGCAATATTGAAGAAAAGTTTCGCGAGTTCTGATTCCGGACGAATGAGCAAAGTATCTAGAGCAGGAGAGTTCAGCATTAGTGACTAACTTGGCCTGGCTTCATAAGAAGAAAAGAAAAAAATGTCGGGAGGGAGGAAGTATTCCGTGCAGTTAAAGGAACTTTTTTTTTTCATCAACAACTTGCTTTCTAAAGAATTTATTAAAGTCATTTTGTTTAAGTTTAAATTAAACAATCAAGTGTATCACTTAAGTTATATAGTGTATAGTGTAAAGCTTTAAGAGGACTTAGTACCTTACGAAATCAAAAGAAGGACATTTTGACAATCTTTTTTCGATTCATCATAAATCAACAATTTTTGCTCATTTCAGTATGAAACTTTGACAGTTTGTGTAATAAAGTATATAATTTAAAGTATTGGGTAAGGTTTTGCTATTAAATTAATATATTTTCTTAAACAACATGAAATATGCGTACAAAAATTTAAGAAATAAATTAGCTTACCCACAAGATAACATTTGAAAGATGTACAGTAGAACCATAATTCTTATACCAAATCAAAGCTAAATAATGACCTTATTCTGTAAATTTCAAATTTTAAATTTATCTTACATTAAAAAAATTGAAAAATTAAAAAAAAGTTATCAAGTTTGTATTTCGTAACTTTTTCTTCATGTATCAGGTTATAAAATAAAATCTAATCATCCTATTGACAAAATTGAGTTTCACAGAATAAAGATCTACAAGTACAACACTCATGTAAAATTTTACAGCTCTGCATGCAAAGCATTTTTTTAATCCTGTGGGAAAGTATGAAAATAACAAATTGAGAAAAAGAGGTTTGTTTACATTGCATTACATAGAACAAGCTACTTTAGACATTTATATTTTTTGTTGCACAGGGCGTAATAATTGTCGGATTTTGACGTGGTTTGCTTTAAAATGTTCCTAACATTCAACACTATTTTTTGAAAACAAATTTGAAAAATCGAATTTTTGAAGGTGCAAAGGTACTAAGTCCCCTTAAGTTGTTTAGTATATATTATTTTCAATTAGAATATATAAATCTTTAGTTGCATCAAATTTTGAATGATGGAGTATAATTTTCTACTTCTTTATGGCTGGATGCTCTATTATCTTTCAGAATTAATGATTGAGTCGTATTTAATATTACTGAGCAAAATACGATAGTGGTTCGAAAAGTATTTGTATTTTAAGACAGATGACAGCATTAAGGTAAATTTTTGTTACCATTGGGCTCTGCCATCTGTTAAAAGGAGCCAAAACAACTTTGATATTGATTCATAAGTTTTTATTTGGTAATCATTTGCAATCAAATGAAAATTTGATTGCTGCTACGTTGAGCTGTCTTCATCAGTGATACATGAATTTATCATCAGGCACCGGAAGTCAAGCAAACATCAACACTTTGGGTTGCTTCTGGTGAATCTCTTCCAAAAAAAAGGGAAGATGAAGATCGGTCGAAAAAGTCAGGACGAAGAAATTTTGAGGTGCGAAAGGCGTCACGTGATCACGAATACGAATAACTGAAATTTAGATAGCTGTCTAGTGAGTTCTGAAACTTACTAAAAACAAGCCATTTTCGAATTTACTAGAACCATATCTTGGAATTTCTATGGACTTATTAAAAGCCCTTCGTAACTAAACCAAGAGAAGTAAACCTTAGCGATATCTTGACCTAGCTTCACTAGATAGGGAAAAAATTGTTAGGTAGGAAGTCAAGTTCAGGCAATTAAAAGAACTTTTTATCGGGAACATGTTTCATTAAAAATAAACTAAAGCTGCTGAGTATGAGTATAAAGTGAATAAACCTCGTTTCAAGTTATAAAGTGTATAGTTTTTGGAGTTAAATCTGTTAGGAATAAAATTCATTTCCCTCTAGTGAATATAAAATAGATTTCCTCTAGGTTTATCAAATTTTATATGATGAAGTATAATTTTCTACTTCTTTTAATAACTAGATGTTCCGTCACCTTTCAGAATTAATGCAGAATAAATCTTATTTTAAGTGATACAATATAAAGCTTTGCTTACATACAAGTATTTGATATAATTTATATTTTGAATTAGTAAAAACAAAACAGTTGAGAGAGAGAAAGAGAGAGATCCTTAGTTATCTCAGAATTTAAATGAAGTACAATATTCTATTTCTGTATTAGTGGCATACTCTGTTCTCTGTTATATTTCAGAATTAATAAATGTGTTTTATTTTATCTTAAAATCCTGAATCTCAGTCAAATGGCAAAATATCTAGAGCAGGAGAGATCAGCATTTGCGACTAACTTGACTTCACTAGAAGGAAGAAAAATGTTGAACACAAGACACAATTATTTGTACAGCTATAATGACATTTTATCAGGAGCATGCTTTCTATGGAATTAATTAAAATTGTTAAGTATAAACAAAAATTAAATAATTAATATAAATTTTGATTTAAGTTATGGAATAAAATGTTCTGCTTATGTTGTCTATACAGTAAAAAAATTATTTTCTAGTAAATATAAAATTGATCTCCTGAAGTTGTTTCAAAATTTACCGAATGAAGATTAATTTTCTGAATCTTTATTTGACTAAATGTTTTGTTACTTTAAGATTCAATGAATAAGTTTTATTTTATGTTCAAATTCTGAATATCAGAAGCATTAGTAAAGTGTAAAGATTATTAGACATTTGCAATAGCAATTAACCTCATAAAAAGGAGCAGAAATATTAAGTGGGAAGTAATAATATTGATATAATGAACATTCTTTTGTCAAGAACATTTTTCATAAAATATTTGGTAAAATAAATTTTATCTCAAAATTAACAATTCACTTTCTTAACTTTATTCGATTTTTTTAAATGGATGCATTGAACTCTGCCACTTATTTCCCAATTGATTTGATGTAGAATTATTTTTATTTTTTCTTCACTAATCTACTGTATATTCTTTTTCTTTATGCAATTACTGAGTTTGATTGATTTGAAATTAAAATTTCAAGTATGGAATAATCAAGCAAGGATTCAATAACAGAAAAATAAAAAAAAAATGGCTACTAAATTTGACTAGCATAAAATGAGCGAAAAAAAAGTTTGCAGTGATATAGTTGTGCTCGTGGATATAGAATATTTTTGAATCTTCTGAATTTCCTTGCGGATTATATGAAACATGAAAAATAATTCAGATATTAGAACAAAAAATCATTTAGGAAAAATATAAATACCACTAAATCAAAATTTACTTTGTGACTGAAAATGAAATTTACATTTTATAACATCACATAGGATAATCATTTTAAATATTATATTGATCTTTAACACTGCCTAACACATTAAATTTTGCGAAATTTCAACATTAAAGTTAATTTTTCTGTCTAAGATAAATTACTGATTCTCAAGCGTGAAATAATTTTACATTGTTATAAAAAAAGAATAATTTTTCGATTACACTTCCAACAGATTTATTATTCTTAAGACCTTACATTTCATGTTCTTTCAATCTTCAAAATGAAAGATTTTGATTTGATAAATATACAACCAACATAATTATAAGAAGGAAATAATTAAAGTTTAATATAAATTAACAAAACTTTATTAAAAAACTATAGAGTGAGAGAGAAATAAAAGAGAGAAAGAAAAATAAAGAGAGAGTGAGAAAAAGATAGACAAAGAGTGAAAGACACACATATATAAGAGCATAAGGCATAATTTTTCTAATTATTTGGGAATTAATACATTTAAAACACATTTAAAACAATCTATAAGGATACTTCATTTTAAAAGTGTTGTAAAAAAAGATCATAATATGATAAACTAAGAAAATAAAAAAAATGGATCTAAAAATACGAATTTCCCAGAAACCTACTTAAGAAATATCATTTATTTCTTCAGGAAACTTTTTCATATTCATATTCTATCGCAGAACATGGTAATATTTAACTGATTCATTATAATTTAAAATATTTCTTCAAAAGTGTCTGAAAAAATGTATTATTAGATGAATTTAAATAATCTCAAATTCAATATGACACTCAGTTATAAGTCTAAAATTTAAATTGAAGTTAATTGTTGCCTAAAAAATAAAAATGGGACTTTATGTTTTTAAATAAAGAATAATGAAACATTAATTAAAAAATAAAATATCACCGATGACATTAATTTTAAACAGTTGATGTCAAAATTAATATCTTCTTGATAATCCTTCATTTGAAGAATTTAGTAAATTTTAACATTAATTAATTGAAGTAATTGAAAATTAATTTTTGTTTGAAAGAACGAAAAATGTTTGTAAATTCATGTTAATTAGGATGCAATAAATTATTTTTTAATCTTTACTAAACACTTTTGAATGTGGTAAAATATTATTGGAGAATAGCTCTTTTCTATGTCTTTAAGTTGAATCAAATGATTATTTTTCTCAAATCTAAATTTTAATGCAGTAAACGGGATGCATATGTATTATGTTTCAAGGAATGAGTAAACGTATTTTATTATAATATGATACATATGATACAAAATTTGCTGAATATACATAATGATTATTTTAAATGTTGATTCAAAGGAGTTAACGAAACAATATATTGGCTTAGGTATTTTTGATGATGATCATTTCAATTTCAAAATGCGAGGAATAATATTTTCTTAACAATAATTTACTTATGGATATGCGAAACTTTATATATATATATATATATATATATATATATATATATATATATAAATTATCTATTTAAATTTAATAAATACCTCCAATCATTAATAAAAATCAATAAATACTTGTAACTCCACAAACAATGAGCTTCTTATTAATCTTCCTCGGAGATATCTTGAACATAAAATCATACAGTTAATATTGTTATTTATTATTTTTATGCATTAAAAGTTCCTGTAAGAAAAATAATTTAAAATCTTAAACTCTGTGTAGATAATACATTTGTGAAAAACTGGAGTATATACTAATGTTGTAAAAGTGGAAAGCTTCATGTGTAACTAATGCTTAAAAATGGAGAAGTCCAAATTTTGGGAAAATAAGGATTTTCTGAGAAAAAAAATTAAACGATTTCACTACCAAAAGCTATTTGTAACAATAGTTATTACCCAAGCAATAATGATTAGCTTATTTAAATGTGCATGAAATATAATCTGTTTCTTAAAAATATTACTTAAATGAATTATAATTTTAATGAATACTTTTTTATTACTTTCGCGAAACCAAATTTATATCGCTCTACCACGTTGAAAGTTTCGTACAAAAAATAGCTGAAATCCTTAATAAAATAACATTGACAAAGCATCTTTGAGTCGAAAATAAGCGATTTTTCATAAACGTTGTGCAGTTAGGAATCCGAAAAATAAATATACAGAAAAAATCGAGTATAACAAGATAACCCTTTTGAAATCGTTTCGCATGGGAAAAAAACTGGTTTATGTGAAAATCAAAACAGAAAACAAGGTGATGGATTGCTATTTTTTTGTGAAGAAACTGAGTTTTCCGAGAAATAAACTAAGAAATAACAGTTTAGAGACTAGCTTCCAATAAAAGCATTCTCTCTTCTCTGTTCTGTGTTATTCTTTGATCAGGCAACATAATTGCATTTATTTCATTCGCTCGAAAATCAAATATTTTATTTGGATTCGTAACTTTTCAATTTCAAGCGCAATATATAAAACTGGTTTTGAAAGAGGCTGGTGGTGGAGGTAAAGTCGAGAACACTACCCAGAAAGAAAATAAGCTGAAAATACAACCTTGTACATGAAATAAAAATAAAAATAAAACTTCCCAACAGGCTAAAAAAAAGAATTGAAATGGTATTTCTGTAAAAAAAGCGACTGTTACCTTTATTTACTTTATTTTTTATTGTACTTTTTTTCTGGTTTTTACCGATAAATGTCCAATTTTTGGAAAACGCCGTGTACAAAAAGACGGCTTTCCCCACCTCAAAAACAACCTACAGGGGCAATAAAGTACACCCAATACTATACTCTCGGTATCATGGTCGTTATATATAGCCAACCAATGCAGTAATGGATAGCCCTTGGCGATTTTAGACTCGGAACCGGAATATAGACTACAAAACCCTAAAAAATGATTTCGGCAAAAGTGAAGTAACTGTACTGATTCTAAATTTAATTTTTTTTTTCAATAAGTGAATTAATTTTAAATGCATTGTTTGGTAGTAACTTGCTTCAAAGTTAGGTACATCGTAAGATATTAATATCGATAGAATGCTGAACAAAATTAAGTTTCGCAAAACTGAGGTAACACATTCTCTTAGCATATTAAAACTGGCAATGAAAATTTCAAGAAATCCCCTCCTAGAAAACATGTTATTGGCTAAAATTATATTAATAGTAACTATAGTGAACAGAATATATTCTCATTAATATGTGAAAAAATTAATCATACATTCGAAGATAGTTACTTCATTTTAAACGGTTGAAATATTACATTTCTGAAAAGAAAGACAAGTAATACTTCAAAATATGTAGTACAATTACTGGAATTTTAAGTTACAGAATTAAAAGATATAAGAATTCACTAAATAACTTAGAAAAGAAAGAAAAAATATCTAGTTGAGCTTATTAAAAGTAACCTTTTATCGAAATTATTTCCAATCCTTTAGAAATGATGCCTTATGCGGAAGGGAAAACGATGTTAAATTCCAAGTGCTAAAAATACACAGATAAAATTTAACATATTAGGCTCCAACAATTTAAACAGTGAAATAGCAAAATAAAATTTTCAATACAAAAAAATAAAAGCACAGCCATGGTTAAAGTATGATTCTACTGACTTAGACGCCTTTTTCTGAAAATAGTTTCTCACATCTAGCTCTGACAGAGCAGCTTCTGTGTTCTTTGAATATACTGTAAAATCAAGACCAACGCGAAAAGGTTTGAACTGTACGCGGAGAATCAATTTTGCTCTTATATTTATTTCCTCGGAAGATATAGGATATTAACGGTAAAGTTTAAGGTCATTAATGATAGTGTTGGACCGATTAAATGTAACTTGTGCTTCCAGCTATTTTTAGATAAAATGTTCCTACATTTTACGACGTCATTTTATCAGCACAGGTTGGTCGAAAAGTTTTTAATTTGTAGTGATGCTTCTTGCAGATAAATAAAATTCGGAGCAATTTCAAATACACATTTCGTGAAGCATTAAATTTCTTTAAAGATAATAAAGAATATTTTATTCGTTGAAAATTGTGATTTTAACGTTTATTTATGTAATAAAAAATCCGTAGTGACATTTGATCCGTATTCAGATATTAAATTTTAAAATTAAAAAGTGGCAACTTTTAAGATTATGATAAAATTATTACTGTGGTAAATAAAAACACTATTTCTCTCTTTAAATTAGTACTGGAAAATAAATTTTAATTATTTCATAGCTCCGAGAAAACGATTTTCTTTTCCATTCATCAAACAAAACACTAAAAATAATAAAATTATCACACAAATACATGCATTGATGTAAAAAGTTATTTTAAATTCATGTTTAGATACTAAATGATATTCATACTGTTTTAATTACATTCTATTAAATTCATATGCATTGATAAAATGTAGCAAATAAATACTTAAAATAGTAACATTAATTAATAGTAAAAACATTAACCGAAGTGGTGAAGAAAATTTTAACTCCGAATGCTATCATTAAGAAGCAATTAATATTCAGTTTGAAAAAACTTTTGTCATAAAATATATCTATGTAATAACTTGCTTTATATGGTGAATAATAAGTATTTATAATCCTATATCTATCTTAATTATTTAAGAACATTCTAGTTATTATTTTTAATATAGCTGATAAATATATTAAAAAAAGCTTGATGGTAATTTTGTCAGTACTTTTATTTGAATTATTTGCTAAATTATTTTCCTTGTCTTACATTCAAGTATTTATAAAAGGTTTATTGAATTTTAACAAAAGTTGATACATTTGTTTTTACTTGAATGATATTCATAGCACTATATTTCAAAAAATCTGTGTTACTAATATTAAAGTCCTAAGTCTTACAAATTCTTTCTTGGTGTTATAAAATACTTTTTAGATTAATAATTAAGTTGTAAATTCATGATAAATGGAAAATAAAGATATCATATATTTTCATAACAACATTTTTTTAAAAAAATGTTTCTTTTATTAAAAATTTCTGTAGTTGTAAGTTAAAACAAAATTACTTATGCACTAAAAATATTTTTTTATTATTTGTAAAATGCATAGAGAAATAATGTTCATTTCAGAAAAATATTTTTAAGGCATTGCTTTATTTTAAGGAGAAAAATTAAGCGGACATTGAAGATAAAAATAAATTTAAAGAAGAAAAAGAAACTGTTAAGCCGTACACTAAAAGAGAAAACTTGAAAAATACATTCAAAACAACCATAGAATTCTTCCAAAATTTAAAATTGCTTCTTCAATGAAAATCAAAATAGATTAATGTGTTAGAGAGAAAAAATATTGTTGATTCCTAAATTAATAAATAAAATAAGGAATCTAAAATGTTTAGAATTAAAGGAACATTACATAAGACTGTGTTATTAAAAAGCCTTACAAATATTTCGTTCTGAAGTTTTCAAACATTATTTAATTAAATTCCAATTTCACTGAAATTTTTTTTTTTGAAAAATGCAGCTGTACTAAATTGCATAATAAATCATTACAATAGCATAAAAATTATGTAGTTCTACTTAAGCGAAAATAAAATTTTACTAAAAAATGGAGCTTACTTCAATAATTCGAGTTATTCATCACTTTTATGTGACATCTTACCCAAACAGAGAAAAAAGATGACTTCATTTTGAATATTGCGGCTAATTTTGTACATTCCACGAGAAATTCCCCATCCCAAATTAACATACTTGAAAGATGTGCATCAAGCAAATTGTTTGAAATATAAATTCAAATATTTCACCAACCACATTTCTAGAATAATGCATTTCGAATTAGGTTTTGATGTTCTAAAGTACTTTCATAAAGCGAAAACATATGAATAACATTTGCGTAAGTAATAAGTTACGTCTCTAACCCTTATTAGTTTAGTCATTTGAAAAATCTTCATGTCTACGAGAGATTAATAACTTTTTTCTCCTATATTTTTACTTTGTCTGGAAGGACTAGGATATATCCAGTAAAAAGACTTTTTTTGTTGCTCATGCTTAAATATTGACATTAATATAAATATGCAAAAATTGCTCGTCAATTTAAGTTTAATATATTAATGCAAGTTAATTGTTGAATAAAAATTTTAATAAATGCGCTAGAATTTTACCATAGATTTAGATTTATAGATTTAAAAATTTTGTTTCTGACATAAGTTATTTAATTTAGAAATTAGTCATTTGAAAAACCTTTATATCTAAGATATGTAATTTTTGCAATAAATTAATAACTTTTTCCTCCTATTTTTTACTTTGTCTGAAAGGATTTGGATATATTTAAAAAGACTTTTTTTTTGTTGGTCATGCTTAAATAATGACATTAATATAAGTATGCAAAAATTTCTCGACAATTTAAGTCTAGTATATTAATGCAAGTTAATTGTTGAATAAAAATTTTAATAAATGCGCTAGTATTTTACCATAGATTTAGATTTATAGATTTGAACATTTTTAATTTGTTTCTGACATAAGTTATTTAATTTAGAAATTAGTCATTTGAAAAACTTTTATAGCTAAGATATGTAATTTTTTCGATAAATTAATAACTTTTTCCTTCTATTTCTTACTTTGTCTGAATGGACTTGAATAAAACCATTAAAAAGATTTTCTTCCTTAAGCTTAAATAATGACGTTAATATAAATATACAAAAATGATCGACAGTTAATGTCTGCGCATTATTAAAAATTAAAATCTGCATAAACCTTTAAAAGATATCTTAGTAGTTTAATATAGATTTTAGATTTAGAAATTTGAAAAAAATATTATTGGGGATGTGTTTTAAACCCTTTATCATTCTGTTCTAAATACTTGAAATCTTATTGATAAAATTTTAAGTATGAATTAAGTACTTTAATTTCGAAATTAGTCACATTTGAAAAATATTGTCTTTGATATGTATGTTTCTGATATATTAATAACTGTTTTCACTTATCTTTTTACTTAGTCTGAAAGGATTTGTCTGATTCAATAAAATGATTTTTTTGCTTCAGTTTAGATAAAGAGGTTTGCTCAAGGTATCCGACTATGTTCGGAACCATGATTTTGAAAAAACTTATAAATCGATAATTTTTTTGATATTTAGTATCATTTGAATTAGAATATACATAAAAAAGCATTTCAAAAGTTTTATTACAATGAAAAAAATATTAAAATGCAATTTTTTAGCATTAAATAAGAAAAAAATAGCACATTTTCAAAATATTCTCCTTTCATGAAACGTCTTTCTATAACATTGTTATTCAGCATATGTATTGATATGACACCTGTACAGAACCTGAACTAAGAATTCTTAATAATTCACATTATTTGCAGAGTTATTAAGAGTCGAAGTAAGAACACGCATTTTTTTTTAAAAAATTCCTCTATTCTTATGCATTAAAATGCGAATAAATCCACTTATATACACCATACATTACAAAAATCCTAGTTCAAGATCTTAAGAATAATATGAAAAACAATTCTACCAAATTCTATTTATATATAGAGAAAAAAAACATTCGAGTTATTATCTTTCAAAAATTATATTCTTCAGAAAATTGATTTAAAGTTAAAACTTGTGCAGAAAACAAAGGAAATGTCTGATATTAAAATACTTATAACTTGATTTCTAATATGTACCGTAGCTATAAATGGAAGGTAGCTTTAGAAAGAGAAGATTTCAAATATTTTAATGGATGAATAAAAAAAAATGCCGTATTTTCTCCGAAAATCGAGTTTTTAACGTAGTCGGATACCTTAAGCTTAAATAATGACATTTAAATACCTGAAAATGCTTGTCAATTTAAGGCCAGCGTGTCAATGAAAATGAACATCTGAATAAATATTTTAATGAATGCTTTTAGTATTTTAGAATGAAAGCAATGAATGCTTTTAGGTTTTAAATTTGGAGCTTTCGAAAGCATTAATCATTTATGATTTAAATACTGTAATTTAAAAATATCAAACTAATGAATTTTAAGCGTGCGTTAGTGTAGCCACCATTTTACTTTTAGTTTAAAATACTTTATTTTTTTTTAATTAGTTAATATTATAATTAAAACAAAATTACTAAGATAAAAGTGTATTAAAGTATGTAATGGTTATTATAATATTAAATAAATCTAATGAGAGGGCATGTTACTGTTAACGAATCTATAAATTTATTTAAATAGTAGACATTAATTAAATCCTGTGACATGGCTTATTACTGTAAACAAATTATTAAATTGATTTATTAATGTACGAAAAATAAAATATTTAAGTTAATGATCTTTTTTTGTATCTCTATTTTGAGCCATTTTAATTATTCAGTAATTTGGAAAATAAATTGGTGTTTCTGATTAATTATGTCAATACAAACTCATTGCGAGTCGACCTTTTGAAATCCGAGAGAGAAAGAAAAGTAACGAAGATATATCTAGTAATATTTTTTTTGTATTGAAAGATTATCTTATTAGTATATAGTACATTTATATTATTATGTTAATTTACGAAACAATGAATAATCTATTTACGAAGCAATAAACAATAAACCACGCATTTTTAAATTATAAAAACAAAAATGAGCTTAAAAATTAGTTTTAATCAATCGTTTCTGAAACTTAAATAAAAAGAACAACTTACCACTTGCTAAAATATTTTAATTAGGAAAAAATAATTAAAAATAACGTTAGGCGTTCTTTACATACGTGTTACCACTACCCTACTTATTCCAAAACACATTTCCACATGAGTGGACAACCGTTGAAATTACATCTGGTATGAAATGTGAGTACCCACACTAACCTACAGCCCCTACCACCCACCGTTACTACATCAAAATCGAAGTCTAATTAAAAAAGGGGGGAGAGCAAAAATAGGAAGAAAAAAGTTCACTGCTCCCTACCAACGAAATACGCATTGTCGATAAAGAAATACAGCCACAAATAAATAATGTTTTGAAAACCTACTAAAACCTTTTTCTCGAATTGGAATAGTAGGGTTCACCCAGATTCACTGAACTTTAACCCAAACGTACATTTCCTTATTGACTATAAAAAATGCCTACAACGTTCCTTCCTAAAAAAAGCCTCCTACAAGCACCAAAACTACACGAGTGCCTTTTTTTTTCCTACCGTGGTCTATTGTAAGCAACTATTATGGTAAAAAAATGTGACACTTCCCCACACAAGGGATCAGTTCGCCGACCCCTAGGAGGGTGGAGGAGACGTTTTTCAGAACGTGCAGTACTAGTTAGTGCAAGGGGTGGTCTATTACCAGATGTTTTTTTTTTCTGTCGCGTGTCTCTAAGACCCATGGAATGGATACAACGGATTTTTTTTACGTTCGCTCTCTCTCCAAATAAAGGGGCAATAACTTATGTAGGCGAACAGAAAATGGCATTGAAGGCTCGTGCCAAACACAATCCAGGCATTTAAAGTGAGGAAATAGTTAAATGCTAACGTTTTGAGGAATGGAATCGTGCGATGGATCTATTAGAGAGATGAAAGGTAGGGTAATTGTTTTGTATTTGTTGATAAGTATCAATTGGTGTCATGTATTGATAGGCTTTGTCAGAAAATACGTATTATATATTGTTCGAATTTTTTTAAACCCTTTATAAATCGGTGTAATTTACGGGTGGTTTAATTACGTTAATTCTTTACTGACATCTAATTGATTTAGATAACGTAATTAAATTTGTTATTTTTTGAATCTAATAAGGTGTGTTGTAATTAAAGATTTTTAATTAAATGCAATTTTTCGAGCTTGGATATTTGAGGTTATAATTTTGTTAAGAAATTAGATTGAGTATTATTTTATTTTTATTAATAAGTTATGGAATATCATTCGTGCTGATAATCAAATATATATTTTTTTAATTAGAATAAAATACCTTGTTTAAAACATCGGGATCAATAAAATAAGTTGGTGTGAACGTAGTTTATAAAAGGGATTTTATATAATTATTAACTGTAAGTTATTCCATAGGTTTAACAGTTTTCTAATATCGAAGGCTCAACCAAATTTTAATAATTTTCCTTTTTAAATTACAAAAATTGAGCTGAGGGAACCAAAAGCAAGTAAATATAAGACAAACAAAAAATGGCGTCTTTTAAGCAAAATTATCTTTATTTTAACTTTGCAAGGCTTTAATAGCTTAGCTTTAACTATAGGAAATTAGAAACTTAGTTCATTAACTCACTTTCTGAAGAATTTTATCAATTTCTAAGCCGTCATAAAACAAATATCAAGTAAATTGTTACATGTACTATTTATTATATATATAAGAAAAACGTACCCGAAAAGTTAACTAATTAAACACATGCCTGAATGAATGAACCTCATAATTAATATCATAATATTTTATAAAATTATTATTAAACAATATTAACATGAATGCTTTTCATAATTATTCATTATAAAAAAAACTTTGTTTTAAAATTAAGTCTGTAATAGATGTTATTACCAGAAGTGATAATATGTTCGAAAGCTTACTGTATTGTAAACAAACTTCATATTTTAAATCAATTCTGTAATGGTTGTTATGACTGGAAGTAATAATATGTTAAATGTTTTTAAAGAAAGTTTGCTGCACAGTAAGTTAACGATTTTTAAGAACTATTTTAAAACATTACCAAAGAAAAAAACTCTGAAAATATTACATGAAAAATAACAGTAGATATTAACGCATTTATTTTACCTACGAAACTGAACAGGGAGACTTCATTGATTTCAATTGTATAATTCTATACTGAGGATAGAAAAAATACAAAAAGGAATAAGATGAAAAAGGAACTATTATAATGTAAGAATCATTAAAATGGATAAAGTTTTAACCAATAATTTGTATGAAAATGCAAAAATAATTAAATGATAAGATGATTGTTTTATCCCATAAAGTTTAATTTCTAGTTTACGTACAATACGCAATTTTTTTTTTATAATTTTAGACAATAGGTTTCTTTAATAGATTCTTCAATTTAGAAAATGTCGATTTACAAGAAAGACAAATACAAACATGTTGCCACTTTTATCCGCTGCACAGATAGCCATAGTTCGATACTATGCATCGATTAAATCAAATATTTTTCGTTCCGATGTAGCAGCGATGACCTTTTTCGCACCCCTGCGCCTGCGATATCGATTAAAAAATCGATTCTACAGTGACAAAAGAATAATGCGAAAATTCGTCAATATTGGCTTGAGATTCAAAAGGTTAAAATAGAGGTGATTTTAAAGTTTTTTCCGTTAAACTAATGTTTTTTTCTTCCGGGACATTTAAAATTAAGGCTGCTAGCTTTAAAAACATATTAGGTATTGATCGCATGATTGATTTAATTACTTAATTATATTTTTGAAAAAAAAAAAAAAAGAAAAGAATTTCAAAAACTTGATTCTTTATTTCATCAAATTAAAATTTCATTTTTGAGTAAAATAATTTCCCTGGATTTAAAGTCTTAAATTTTAATTTTAATTCAAATTTTGATTCAATTTTTAAAATCGTATTTATTATTTTTTTTATTTATTTCAGAAGTATGAAATAATTTAAAATCTCTAGAATCATTCATCGATGCTATAGCTATCAGGTAAAACATTCATACATATTGCTTTATTTTTTAGTATGAAGTAAAGTTACAAGATCCTCGAGTTTAAATGAAACTACTTTATTGTACTCTTCGTTCCTTTACTCTTTGAAAGCAACCTCTTTTCACTAACTTTTCCATTTCATGAATCTCTCCTCTTTCGCACTTTTGTATTAAAAATTTAAATCTTTCAAATAATTAAAATTTCTTCGAGCTACTTACTTAAATAAATATTTTCGTTTTAAGAAATTTACATGAATTAAATAAAATCAATGGAATTACCATATTATTAACTAATGATCTCATATAAAAAGTGAATATTTAGCTTTGGTAATAATTAAGTACCATTCCGACTATAACAACTAACATCATGGATTTAATATTTTGAGCAATTTTTTTCATTATAAAAATTTGCTTTCGAATATTTTAATAAATTTCTATCTAGAAACTAAAATTTTAAACTATTTTCAAAAGTTAATATTAATGCAAACATTTTCAAATGTTTTATTCGTATTTTTATATTTTTCTTTTTTATGTGTCGATGCAAAATATCGAATATCGTAATTTTTTAAAAAACACACACACTGAAAATAGAAAAAAAAGTAAACTCTTAAGTAATTTTTCTTAGTTTCAGTAAAATGATACTAAAAATATAAATCAGTGTTTTAAATAAATTATTTATGAAAACAGGTTTTATTTTGTAATTAATGAGCATTAAAAAATTAATATTTTGAGTTAAGGCATTTTAAATAAATTTCATATAAAATTTATCTGGCTGTACTTAAGACTTCAATTCTGAATTCATAGCAAAAAAATTACATCTAAAAAAATTCGGTATCAATTTTACAACGTGTTACAAATTTTTAAATCACTTAGAAAAATTTTACTCTTTCTTTATTCGAAAAATACCTTTTCTATTTTCAAAAGAGTTTTCCTCATATGTAATCCAAAAGAACTTCACGTGAATAAAAATTGCGGCTTGAATTACAACAATCAGATAAGTTTTCACAGTTTGCACTCTCTTAATCTCAGCTATCAGTTTTATCCAAATCTTAAATATAAACGCGACTCAACGTTTTCTGGAGAAGGAAGAGAGAAAAAAAATTTCACGACAACATATATTTATTGCCTAGCAAACAGCTCTTCCTCGTATCAATATTATATACCCTCGGACCTATCCAGCAACAAAAGAAAAAAAGGGAAAAAAAGAGGGAAAAAAGTAAGGAAAAAAATCCACTCTATTCCAGCTTTAATACTCTACAGAAATCTTAGTTATAGGCAGCGGCACTACTTGATGACCAGTCGTCCAGTCCTCTCCAATCAAAGTAAAGTTAGCCCGCTACACAGTGACAGATTTATATATGTTTGCGGTACCAAAAATTTTGCGTGCTGAGGTTATTTTATTTTGCTCTATTATTTATTTTTCTTGCTCTGTCTCAACTTGAAATCGCACTCAGAGGCCTCTTGTCAGTTGAGGACTGGCAGTTCATTTATTTGGGTGGAAAAATCCATGATAAATTTAGGAAGAATTTTTTTTCCCTATGGCTTTTCGCTTTCGCTTTCGTTTTTTTTCCCTGTCTCTCTCTCTCTTTTCCCTCTTCCGCTCACTAAGAGGAGAAATGAAGAAATAAATAGGATTTTTGTGACGAACGACTTTTATCAACGTCTTTTCTTTTCTTTTTTTTTAAATTCATTTTCGGGATCCGTCATTTTTAATTCATCAAGCCCTCGAGATTTGAGCTCGAGGTTGTTAATAAGCTTCGAGTGTTATTTTTTCGTACTCCTCTTTGCTTTATGTATGTTTAAGTTGTCCCTCATCTTTGATGCTTTATTTTTTTATCGCTTCGGGATTGATGATTCTTATTATGAAAGTCGCATATGTATATATAAATGGGATTATGTACTTTAAAAAATGGATAAATCAATGAATATTAATCTTAAATATGCAAAATTATATCAAACATATGTAAGAAGTGAGTTTCTGCATCACTTCTTACATATGTTTGATATAATTTTGCATATTTAAGATTAATATTCATTGATTTATCCATTTTTTAAAGTACATAATCCCATTTATATATACATATGCGACTTTCATAATACACACACACACACACACACATATATATATATATATATATATATATATATATATATATAGGACGATTATGAACTTTAAGAACGTAAAAAGAAGAGAATATTGTTCTTAATTATGCACATTTTTTTTAAACATTTGTAAGAAATAACGTGTAGAGAAAATTTTATGATTGACGGTTCTTATTGCTCGCTCATGTGTGTATCCATAGCATATTATACATTAAAAAATAGAAAAACTAAGCAAATATTGATCATAATTAAGCCCAATTATTTCAACCATTTGCAAGAAATAACTTGTAAATGTTTTTTGATTCATCGTTTTTATTATATTAAAACTTGCTCCATTTAGATAAGGTTATGTTCTTTAAAAAACAGAGAAAAGTAATTAAATATTGATCTTAATTATGTGCAAACATCTGTACAAAATGAATTGTAAAACATTATACATATAAAATATATAACGCAAAAAAGACTGAAAATTGCAGTTATATATTTAACCAAGACTTTTGTGTTAGCGACCTATCAGGAAACGCACACACATGAAAATTCGAAATTTATTACATCTTTTATATAATGTTTAGCACATGTATATGCATCAAACCTAAAGTTAATGTCTTAAATAATCCACCGGAAAGTGAGTAAAATGATTTAGATGTCTTGTTAATAATGATTAATGACAAATATGTTTCGAATAGTGTTAATTTTTTGAAGACTTTGTCAGAAATACAGATTATCATTTATTCAAATTTAACTATTTGATTTCTACTAAAACTAAATACCCATGAATTTTCAATGACATAATATTCTATAAGAGCTATTTATAACAGGGAATTTTAAATAATTTATCATATGTTTTCACTTTTATATCACTTTTTTTATAACCCTTTTTTTCAAAATCAAACCAAATGTCTTGAATTTTTCTTTACAACAGTGTAAAAATAATGTTTAACTGATATTGTGAATTGAAAGTTTATGGATGATTCATGAAATTTACAAATTTAACCAGACTTAATTACTAAATTAGACGCCCAATAAGCTTTGCAAAAATTGATTTTTTTCTTTTATTTAATATTTTCTTTCCATTATTTCTCTCGTTTTTGTATTTATTAATTACTCAAATGAATTTTTAAAAAAGTTTATTTATTTAATTGCTGTTATTTATTTTTTACAGTATATTTATTTAAAATTAATCTTTCAACTAAGTTTTAAAAAAAATCAAAATTTTTTTTTAATGTACGTAATTAGAACTTTATTATTAATTAATTAGGTATCAATTGACATAAAATATTTTTGCTCATTTGTCTATTGGGAAATATAAAAACATACATAGTATGTAACATGTAATGTATTCAAAAGTCGAAAAACATATATGTTCTGTTTTGTAGCTATCATAATTTTAATAAAACACCACATCATTAAAAATATTTAGAATCTTATAATACTATTATTTATTTATTATTTTTTTTTTGATTTTTTTTTTTCAAAATTTACGTAAATTTTACGACACACACAGTCATTGATGATCAAGGTATGAATCATAATGTCATTCTATTTATGAAAAGTATACACTAGGATAATTACTTCCATATAAAGAACTCCAATAGAATAAAAAAATTTAAAGAATAATTTGCACAATAGTTCACTATGGAAACGATTATTTTAAAAAAAAGTATGGAAAAATGAGTACATATTTTGTACTTGAAATAATAAAAAAAAATTGTTATTCATTCAAGTAATTTTCGTTAAAGATGTATGAAAAAACTAAGTAGCCAACAAATGGTTTTAAGAAATTACGAAAGCTGAAACACAATAGTTTTAAATCAAGCAGAAGGCAAAGAAACTTTTCTGTTTCTAACTCCTACATCTAAAGTCTTAGAAAAAATACCTTTAAGGGGATATTGTTAAGATTAAATTATTATTTAGAAATAACCGAGATATCGGGTAAAAACTACAGCAATCTGAAGTTTTGATTATTATCTAGGGCTACTGGAAAAATTGCCAAAAATTACAATCGGGATTATTACTCAAATTAATCAAGATTGAAACAATTGTTATTTATTATTCATAAGAATTCTCTACATAGTCACCATCCAGAGTTGTACATTTCTTCCTGCCTTTTCTTGATCTTCCGGAGGAGGTCATTGTAGAACTCAGCCAATTAAACTCTATATTTTCCATAATGTGATTTACTTTAATTTACGGCTTTCTGAAAACCAAACAAATCAGCATTAGTAGCTATAATGTACAACATTATGTACCTAAATATCAGTTAATATGCAAAATAAATTTTATGTAGAAATCTTGGTTATTTTTAGTAGTAATTTTACCTTAATAATAATCCTACATAGATTAAGATTTAAATGTTATGTTGGAAACTGAATGAAAATTTAAATTATTTCTGTTAATTAAATTTTGTTATTGTACTTTATAATTTGAAATAAGTTAACAAAAAATTTAGAAACTGAAATATTAAATAAACAAATAAACACTAATGTTTAAAAGAAAGCGCGCAGTTCTAAATTGAAAGCAAAAAAAAAAAAGAAAAAAAGAAACATCTGAAATTCTCAATTTTTTAAAATTAAAATTCTGATTTAAAGGGGGAAAAAGCTCCAAATAACTAATTTTTATAAAATATATCTATTATTAAGAAATAAATTTATGAATGAAAAATACTTGCTTTTCATAAGAACTAATATAACTCGTAGAATTCTAATTAAAATACCACAATTATTGTTTAGAAAAAAAGATATTAATCTGAAATAGAAAGTAGTAATATTTTTTTTTTAATTCTTAAAGAAATTCAGCTAAAACAGATATGTTGAAAAAGATAAATTTCAGAAATTAATACTATCATGGAAATTATTATTATTTTTCACACATTTGTTTTCCTTCCCAAAAAATGATTATTTCTTAATTGCACGCACAACTTATCTTTGAACATATTTTAAAATCCAAAATAAAAATATGTCTACACATAAATCTCAAGTAGTGAAAAAATTGATAAAAGATAATTGCAATGACTTTTTTGGTCAACAATGTTACCTTCCCCTCCCCTAAAATAGAGCTATCTACTTTTGATTTTGAAACATGGATTTAAATAAGAGTGTTTTGAGTAGTTTTAACGTATGCAATATTTTTAAACAAAGGTATCATTCCAAAGATATATTCTCTTATTGTGTGATGTCCTTCCTTCATTAATTAATTCTACTATTCTTTTTCAGTTTAGTTAAAAATTCAGTAATTACCAAACTACATCTGAAGTTACGTAAGAGCAAAACAAAGTATTTTTTTTAACTACCCAAGAAATTGATACAGTCTCACTCTCTTGAATCCCTCTTAACTCGTCAATCCTAGATTATGCCATAATACATCAGCCCAAATTAATAATTACACCCAAACACTTTTCACAAACAATCGATTATTGTCACAGTACTTTAACTAAGATTCGGCTTCAATCCAACAGATTAATTACAATGCTTCATTCCTAATTAGAAATATCTATCAGCATGTCGTTATCACCTCTCTCCCTTTCCTTCCTTTAAATGCTATTTCATTTATATATTAATATTTCTAATTCAGTTCACTACACTTTTTCTCTTCCTCTAATTTATCGAATCACGTTTTATTTGGGAGAGAAGAAACTAATTTTACGCTACTGAATTAACCAAAATATTCCAAAAGTTACTGAAGAGAGATTTGCGAACATACCAATGCCTTCATTGTATCATAATTCTTTTTAAAATTATATTCAGATTGTTCAAACAAGAAACAAATTATATCTGTCACAAATTAAAAACATCAAAAAAAACATTAACTGAAAAAAAAAAGACGAACCACTAAGTTATTGCATTTTTCTAAGCAAACACGAGCACAAAAGTTGTTAAGACGTCCCCCACATAATTTTCGCCGGAGAGAAACACATACACACATTTCACCATTACGCACCCCATCACTAAGCCTATGCTAAGATCCTAAATCCCCCATTCGTCCACAGTGAAACCCTAACTAGTTAATTACCTATAATCACTATCCAGGTCTAGCCTACGACATAAAAAAAAAACCGAAAATCTCCCTCCGATTTCTATACGTAGGTCGAAATAAGACCTCTCCTTGTTAGAAAAAGGAAGAATAGGCGATCCTGTGCGGATGTAAAAAAGAAAAGAAAAGATATATGAGCGACTTAGGAGAGGACTTCACGCCTTAACGAGGTTAGTCGGTGGTTTAGATTCCTATCCAATTTACTTTCTTCTCTGTGGCGTTGGATGGTAGACTAGTGACCGCACAAAATGTTGGGGGGGGGGGTGTCCAAGCTCGGGGAGGGTCCTGGGGGGGGGAGGGGCCATTTATCACGGAAGGCCCAGGGATGGTGTTACACAATAAACTGGTCCTGGAGTACTCTTTAAGGGGGAGAGGGTTCTAGAGATATTTATTGGGCGCTCCTTTTATCATTCTGTCGGAAGTAATTAATTGTAGCTAAGGTTTGTGCTAGTGGAAAGGTGGCTTAAAATTTAATTATTGGAAGCTAGATTGGAATTAACAGGGCTGGGGGATGAGAGATTTGATTTGTGTTGTTTTGTTTTGTGCTCGGGGTTGTAGATTGGTAAATTTTAAGTAAGTATATTAAATAAATATCAAGAGGGTTGTTATTCTCTAAAAAGGAGATAAGGTGATTTTTGTATCACACACGTTACGAAAGAACGAAATTTTATTGGCTGATTAAATTAGGTATATTAAGCTTATATTATGTTTAAGCGTATGGAATTAAAAGAAAATAATTTGGAAACAAATTTGAAATGCGAAACAAAGAGAATGAAATGTTGAAAAAAATGAAGTATCAAAGTTTTGTAGTTTTTTAAACTAGAAACTAGTCAAGAATACTTAATGTTTAAAGCCATTAAGTGAAAAATAATTTAGAAACAAATATAAAATACGAGTCAAAAGAGAATAAAAAAAATGAAAAAAATTGGTTATCAAAAATTTCCAGCGTTTTAAACTAGTAACTAATCTAGAATTATGGATGCTTTTAATGGTTTTGTAAGAAGTGTGGGCGCGTGTAATTTTCAGAAATTTTGTTCAGATAACAATGTTATAATTACTTATCGAAATCAATGTATGCAAATATAATTTAAATTTAGATAAATCAAATTCATTTAAAAAGGCTAAAAATTTATTTACTTCTTATGTTTTTCGTTGCAACAATTAGTGATTCTTAAATAAGTGAAATTTTAAATAAAAAATCACGTTAAAATTGTCATTAAAATATTTTGTGTGTGTTACACTAAGTATTTTCATCTGATCCTTCAAAAATGAAGTTAAAAATGTTTACATTAGTTCCTTAGTTAAAAACTTGTGAATTTGAACTAATTTATCTAATAAAATCTCGAGCAAAATTCGTCTAATTAACCAATACTTAAATTAGAATTTGGTTAATATTTTAAGATACTTGATTAATATTTTCAGATACGATAAGAAAAACGTTTCCTGAAAGAAATACTAAAAACCAAAGCTCTGAGTTTTCTGTTTAAAACACGTATGAACAAAATAAATTTTTATTCATAATTCGTCGTAATAAATTTGAATCCAATGAGATTTTTAAAACTATTTATATGATATAAAATCTTCCTACGCTCTATAACTTTGTTTTTCAGCTATTTTACTCATAATTCAAGCACACAGAAGGTTTAATATAACGAAAATGTACCATATACATAAGAAAACAAAAGAAGTAAATGAATAATAACTGAGTAGGATCTATTTTTCGAAAGAAAAAAAAAAGATGTGATAAGATGAACAGAAGAGCAGTTAGGATTTGACAAAATATAAAATATAAATAAAAAGAAAAATTCAGAGTTTAAAAAGCTTCTATTTTGATTCTTACTGTTGAAAAAGTAACAACTATAAAAGTTTAATTTATAAATTTTTAAACCTAGCTCAAAATATTGATCGTCGCATCAGGAGAGACGGAGATGGGAAATGCCGAGAGAGCACCGCACAACCTCGGCATTGATCGGCGAAATTTATCCGTACTCGAGGTTAGGTTTAGTGGGCGTGGAGAATTTTTAATGCGTGTTTTGCATTAAAGCGCACGATACCGCTGCAAATCCGGATTCAAAAACGGTAAACAAGTTTTATGTTATTATTATTTTTTGTTAATGTATCATATTTTATAACATTTAAGTACTTTTTAATACCAGTTTCCCTGACATAATTTTAAATATCAGTGCAAAGATTTGACAAACGAAACTGCTCTTTCCGACGCGAAAAGTAAAGTTGTTTTAAACTGTAAAAACTTTAACAAAGAAACTTTTGTCAGTTATGGAATTTCTTTTAAGTGATTATTTAGATTTTGTTGTCGTATTAATTGCTTGTGGATTTTAAATATTATTCATTTTATTGATTTACGTGCTTAAAAATAGATGAAAATTTTTAATTAACATCTAACTTAAGAACACTTTTCCAATTTTATTCATTTATTTTTATCTAATAATTTAATCTGTTTTTGTGTGTAAATATATATTATATTAAATTGATTGTTAATGATGCACTAAATAAATTTTGAAATTAAAATGAATACTTTAAAAAAAGTTATTTGTAAAATAATTTTCTTATCGCCTTTAATTATATCATCAATGATATTTTAATTAGATATTTTACTCATAGAAAACGCGACTTCAATTTTCAAAGTAATGTTCATACTAAAAAATAAAAAATAAAGTTATCATAAAATAATTCTCTTACAGCAAAATGAAATTTTTAGTGTATGTATTCAATTTAATTTTTGATGCGATAAAATGAATGAAAAAAAAAAACATAGCGAGTTGACAATATACATAAAGTGTAAATAAAACAATTATACTAACTATGAACGAATTATTCATAACATATAACTAAAACAATAAAGAATGTTATACTAATATTTTCAAGGTAAAAATTCCTGAAGAAAGTCCATTCGTAATAAAACTTTGTAGTTTTACTCATAATACAATGAAATCCATTTTTGTTAAGATGTAACTCATTTGAAATTTATCTTTTTACAAAAAACATACTGTGCCTGCAGATATGGCTGTTAGAAAACTACATTGCAGCGAAGGTTCCTGAAAGTTGTTTCCTCATAGACTGATAATGTTTTCTGAAAAGCAGAATTGACAGGGGTAAACGTAGGGATTTTTTCCCCCCTTAACGGATGAACTCATCGCATCGGTGAAGTGGTCAGGGGAAAACCCACGTGGTCATTCAAACCTCTGCTCTTCCTGGAAAACCTTGTATTAAAAACTCTACTTTTATCAGCCCAAATCAGCGTTGATGGGGGAGGAAAGATTGAAAAATTATAATTTTTCTTTAAAATCTTTGCACGCGCTCTGTATTTTACTTGATGTATTAATCGGTGTTTGTGTGTGGGATACAATATTTTCTATTTAAATATCCAAGAATTAAAAAGAGGCATATGACTTAATATATTAGTAAAATGATAAAATGTATTTCAAAATGATTGCATAATTATTAACTTAAATATGGTAACATACAAATGGAAATCGATATTAAGTTCATTCTCATAAATGCGTTTTTACAGTAAATGAAATAAATAAATTCATTATTTCAGCGAACTTTATTTTAAATATTTTAAAGTACATTGTCCGTTATTGATTAGAGAGAGCTTACTATAATGCTATTAAATAAGTTTATAAATTACAAGAATATATTTTGTACTTTCAGTAATTTTATGATGATCGATGCGAATCTTTTACTTCTTACAGCTTTCAAAGTATTTAAATTACTTTTTAAGTAAATAGTGCCCCCAGAAGCATAATTTTTAGCTGTATTTTAAGTTTTTATTTTTGATTATTTTCAAAAGTTAAAACGTGTTACAACGCCGAATTAATAATAATCGTTAATTTCCATTTGTCACTACGGGACAAAGCAAATAGTTAAATATATTTAAAAATGTTCGATCATTTTGACTTTTTAAAAACAGAAAAGAGACAAAAAAATACTTTTGTCATTGCATTTTCTGTTTAGTACTGTCAATATCCTTAAAATGACTATCGTATTATAGATATGTGCTCTTGATTTTCTGCATAAGTTGCATTTCTTCCTGTTGTTGCCAATTACAATTTTACATGTTTTTTTTTTAAGTATAGCGATCAACTCCGTAAACGTTATTATCTCAACCAATATTCAGTGATTTTATTAAAGTTTCCTTGACCTTTTAAGAGAACAATTTGAAATGGAGCACAACTAACGCAAACAATAGTCACTTGCGCATGCGCAGTGCATGAGATGAGCATGTAATTAACTAGAAACGTGCCCAAACTGAAGAAGTAAATGACGAATCATTAATATGACATTTCGCAGTTAGTTTTATTATTTAGGAGCCTCGCTAATGGAGCTCTTCCTGAGCCCACGCTTCGCGCGATCGATTGGCCAAATACAATTATGCTGAGAGGCCAAATGTATGGTTTTTTTTTTTCGATATCAATGCATCATAACAACAACGTGAAGGAAGTAAGAAGTTATTGCGATTCTAAGAAAACTACCCAGTTTGCACGGTTCATTTATTTCGTAAGAGAATAGCTTTTAATATAAAAATAAAACTGTTCGATTTCATCAGAGTTGTTTTCGCGATTTTGTTATACGGATATTGTTAAACGCCTATTTTAGTTATTATTTGAGCTTTGAATTCATCAGAATTGTTTTTGTTACTGTTATAGGGATATTGATAGTTGATTATTTTAATTATGATTTTCACTTATGGAGAAAAATAATGTTTCAGTGATAGAGATTTCAACAATATTGGCGATATGAAAGTGATTTCAGAGATAGTGATGACGTTATGATAGTGATTTTAGCTATTGTGATGACGTTATGATAGTGATTTAATTAGAGTTATGTTGATATTTTTATGTTCTTTTAGTAATTATTCTTTTCACTTGTGAATTCATCATAAATGTTTTTGTTACAGTTATAGCGATGATGATAAGTGCTCATTGTGATTATCATTTTCAGTTGTAGGTAAAAATAATGTTTCAGTGGGATAGAGATTTCATCAGTGTTGATGATTCGATGGTGATTTCAGTAAGAGCAAGAACGATATGGTAGTGATTCCATTATAGTTGTATATATATTGTCAATTACTTATTATAAATATCATTTGCATATTAGTAAATTCATCAGAATTATTTTTATTACTATTATACAGATGCTGATGAGTATATATTGCAATTATAATTTTTCTTGAGGGAAAAATATTGCTGTATCAAAAGAGAGAGCTCATCTAAGTTGACGATTGTGATTCCAGGATAGTAATAATAATACGATAGTGATAGTCACCCTATTAGTGATTTAATCAACCACGATAGTGATTTCATCATTGCGCAAAATCAGTAATTATCATTTATTACATTTGCGCTTAAAATAATATAATAGACATCTCCAAGATAGTGATTTCATTAGATAATTATCAGTAATTATCATTTACATTTGTACGTTATATAGTTTAGCTGACCACAATAGTTATTTTTGTCACAATATTATCAGTAATTATCATTTGCACTTGTTCGCAAAAATAATGTAATATGCTTCTCCCTGATTGTGAGTTGTTTATAATTTTAATCTTATACTATCAACACCTACAAAATGTTTCAGTTATTACTAAAATTTACATTACTGCGTTGTATCATTTGATTACCGTTACATTCTACTGTTAAAATTTATTTATAGATAAGATTTCTCAATATATTACATTTATAAAGCAACCCCATTCAAAAAGATGTTACTTGACGATTATAGTCTTTCAGATTCTCTATTGGTTTTCCTTTTCGGTTTTTAATATTTTTTGCAAGACTAAAAATCTCGACTTTTTGAAAAAGTCCAGATTTTTTTCCCTGGACTTTCTTTTTTTCTCGACTTTAAAAAATTGTAAGACCAAGATCCTTGATCCTCATCTTTAAATGTTTTGTCAGATTAAAAATATTAATTCTTATTTTCAATACTTTAAAATGTTAAGATTATTTTATTTTTAGTTTTCGGTGATTTGTAAGATTAAAATAATAATTTAAGGAATTACGTCTTCAATACTTTTTGTAACATTAAGAATTTTGATTTTTACCTTCAAAACTCTGTAAGATTAAGAGTTAATAATATATGAGATTAATTCTGACACTTATGTTGTTTCTGAGTAAAAATATTTTACGCGTAATATAATGTAAATACTCAAGTGTTTCGATTTTCAAGTGTTCATTAGAAGAATATGCAGCTTGTTGTATAATTACTTATTTTGAAAAATTACTTAAATTAAAACATTAAAATCTAGAAATGAAACTTTAAAGGCTAAGGAAAATATAAATGAATCCATTGCTTAACGAAAATGCCTCAGAACTGAATAAAACTTAAAATATTTTTCTAAATTTTACCTTCCGAGCTTGTGACATAAATAGACATGCTTTTCTAAACAGCATCTTTTTCCATATTTTTTATATGAGTGTTAAAAGGAATTTGGTTTTCTTCTTTAAAAAGCGTATCAAAATTTATATATTTTGTGGATTTTTAACGCGTTTTCAAAATATTCAGTTTTTATGAACTCAATAAAATTAAACTAATTTTTAAGTTGAAACATCTGTATTGTGATCAAGTTGATTTGAAGAAAGTTTTACTTTTTATTATTAATTGCCATAAACTAATCGGATTTTACAATATATTCTGAAATCTGTTGAAGCATACGGTAAAGATATCTAAGATATTCCAGAAGAATGCAAAATATTTTGTATACCACCTAAAAATTCCTCCTATCACTTTTTTCTCTTCTTTTCAGCTAAAGTATTTCATGGATTTTCTTTCAGTCTTTCATAAACACAAAAGGAATATTTTCGGAGAAATAGAGTTAATGTTCTGAAACAACACAAAATAAAAGAAAGTGTAAACGTTATCGTTAAAATATAAGTCTGATACTGTTATTTTTCTTAAAGGTATACTATTTTACATTTTTTACCTTAAAATGGAAATACTTTCATTTCATAAATAAAGGAATAAGACTGAAAGAATTTTAATAGAAAGTTCGTTATAATATCAAAAAAATTATTAAAAATTCTTGTAATCGTTATTTTATACTTGTTTTAATCTTATAAAAGTATTATGTTCGAATGAATAACAGAAAATCCAAGGGACATAGCTCCTTTAACTTACTATACAAGCACTCATTTGTCATTATTTGTTAATTGATTTTAAATATGATTCCGAGCAATAGTGCTTAAATAAATCATTATTTTCTTTTGAAATTTAATAAGGGTCTTTATGATGTTTATAGATATCTGAAGGCATAGGATAAATTTTATTGCATTTATTGAGCTGTAGATTTTGAATTCCTGTATATTAATAAATATATTTATTTTTGTAGGCCTCTCATATTTCCTTATCAGCTTGTTCATTCAATATTACATTTTCAAAAGTTTTAAGACAATTTATTATGAATGCATTAGATGCCAATTTTAAAGCTATTTAAAAACCCAACAGTACGTATGTTTTTATGCATTTCTTTTTATTTACTTTTATTAAACGCTAATTATTTAAATTTCATTTTATGAAACAATGATTATTATTTTTAGCAACAAAAAGGTAATTAGTATTAAGGCTCCCGTCTACCCGCCATTTTGATTTCGTTGACGTAATGTTAATCCTATGGAATTTCGACTTTAATTCTCACATCTTTATTATTTGATCTATTTGAATGCAATAAAGTGCATTTCAAAGAGCAAAAAATACTCAATGCTTCTGTGGAATTACTTTTTTCCTAAGATTTTTAAAAATATTTTTACCCCTATTTTAATGATTCGTTTGTGAGTTTTCCGGTATTTAAAGAAAATTTTCAAATATTTTTAAAAATCGGAGAAAAAAAATAATTCCACAGAAGCATTCATTATTTTTTGCTCTTTCAAATGCACTTTACTGCACTGAAATAGATCAAATAGTAAAGTTGGGAGAATTCAAGTCGAAACTCCATAGGATTAACATCAAGCTGATGAAATCAAAATGGCGGGTAGACGGGAGCCTTAAAAGACAAAATTAATAAAATTCATATTTTTTTTTCATTTGTGGTTTTGAGTAAAACATTTCTACTATAAAAATTTTCTTAATACTTTGGCTCAATAATTTGGCTTTTTCTTAATAATTTATCTCATAGTAGTAATTTTAATTTTCCAATAAATCCTCTTTTAACTGTCATTTTTTTTAACAATTACTTATTTTTTACATTTCTTCACAAGCATGGATTATGATAAAGTGAGAGGATCAAATTTTTCATCTGATTTCCGTCGCACATCCGTAATTATAACCCAGAACCACTTACAGTAAATTCCCTTTCATTCTTGTATTCTTCCAAACGCGAAAGAGACAACTTCAAATTAAGAAAGGCATCCATCCCCCTGCTCATCCTTCAAAATATAACTACTACTCAGGAGGATAAAGAAAGGATCCCTCCACTTCGAAGCACTCCAAGTAATTCAAGAATCTAGACAAAGCCCTTGCATTAGAAACTGGATATAACACTTCACCGACCCGTCTTAGTTAACTTTAAAGACTTCCTTTCTCTTTCATATATAAACTTCTATATAAATCTTTTTTTTCCCTCCCTTTTTTTATTATTAGTATTTTTCTTTCATTCTTTCTTTTATGCTTTATTTTTCTTTCATAGTGGTAGAAGGAAAAGAGTCGATGGCCAAAGTAAAAGGGGAAATTGACAAGGATGAACTGTCCCCTATTCTTCTGAAGAACTTTATCTTTTTCTTTACGTTTACTAAAAAAAAAAACCTTATTGTGATTGGCAAAGTAATTCTCTTGTCGTAGCCCTAAATGGACAGGGCGGTGTAAGAGAAGTGTCAACACGAGGGCCTCGAAAGAAAGGAAGTTGAAATATGAGCGCTGAGAAAAGGGGGGAAGTTTTATTAAATAGCTTAAATTTTGTTTCTTCTCCTGTCCCCTGGATCTAGGTTCATTCGGGAGATTAAAGTTGGACAGCGAAAGCAATTTCCTTATATTAGAAAAGCCAGAGTCGAGGAGGAGGCATTTTTTCCCCTCCTTATCCTCAAACTTCCTATATGCTGTAGCGGAAGTAATACCGTGCTAAGAGTCTCGCGTACTGAAACGTGAAAAAATAATGAAGTGTTGAAGTATAAAAATAGCTAGCATCATTTTTTTTATCAGTAAAAATGGATGATAATATCAAAAGAATTTAAATTTATAATAATCCATGCTTGCTTTGTTATGTAAATTGAATTTATACATATTTCCGATGTGCTGCTGTGGAAGTAGTACTGTGCTAAAAGCCTCGTGTGTAGTAGTTAACATAAAATAAATAATTCGAGATAAAAACAAACGTTTTTAAATACAACGTTTTTATATGGAGGTAAAGTTTATTATAAAGAATTATTGAAATATTAGTTAAAACTGGTCACAAATATCTAAATATTGCATTATTAGGCAAGTAAGAACGGTTCCCAAAATTTCAGAGCTCTAGCTTGATGGGAAGTTGGTTAAATAAACGATAGAAAATTTTATGACACACTGATACACACACAGACACACACACACCAAGTGAAATACATAAAAACGTTACAACTAACTAAAATTAATTAATTCATCCGGTAAATTAAATGGTTGGAATGCAGTTTAACCCAATCACCCTTAACAACAAGAATTATTTGGCGGTATTTTGCCAAATGTGGCTTCCCTGGTCCGTTTTACGGACTTAACGTTCAGCCCAAAAAAATCGCCAAGTTTGGTGCCAATTTTTGAAATCGCGCCAAGTGATTGGACTAAACTGCATTATTAAAGAAAATATTAGTTAAAACTTATCGCAAACGTCTAAATATTGCATTGTTTGGCGAGTACGAACGATTCCCAAAATTTCAAAGCTCTAGCTTGATGGGAAGTTGGTTAAATTAACGATCGAAAATTTGATGACACACACACACACATACCAAGTGAAATTCAGAAAAACGTTTTAAAAATGGATGATAATATCAAAAGAAATTAAATTTATAATAATCCATGCTTGCTTTGTTATGTAAATTAAATTTATACATATTTCCGATGTGCTGTTGCGGAAGTAGTACTGTGCTAAAAGCCTCGAGTATTGTAACATGAAATAAAAATTGAATGAAGAGTTGAACTACAATAATTACTAGCAGCATTTCTTATCTGTAATAATGGATAATAAAATCAAAAGCATTTAAAGCAGAAGTAATAGTGTCGGAAGTATAAATATCTCGTGTAGTTTTAAGTACAGCAGAAGTGGCATCGTGCTAAAATGTCTCGTGTAGTTTTAAGTACAGCAGAAGTAGCATCGTGGTAAAATGTCTCGTGTAGTTTTAAGTACAGCAGAAGTAGTATCGTGCTAAAATGTCTCGTGTAGTTTTAAGTATCGGAATTAATATCGTGCTAAAATGTCTCATGCAGTATAAAATGAAAAAAAAAAATGAAAAAGAGTTGAAATATAAAAATAGCTAACAGTTGTTTTAATCCATAATATTAGAATAAAATTAATGTATTTCAATTTATAATGATCCATGTTGTCTTTTTCGTAGATTGAATTGAATGCATACTTTTCGTGTGTTATAGTGTTAGTAATACTTTGCTAAAAGAATATTGTGTGCGTTGTACCATGAAAATACAATTAATTAAGTACTGAAATTTAAAAATAGTTAGAAGAATTTTAATCTGGAATAATGGATGATAAGACCAAAAAAAGTTTTTACTTCTTAATAACCCAACTTTTCTTTGTTATATAAATTGAAATGAACGCATTTCCTTTGTGATATAGCGTGGAAGTAATACTAGTCTCGTATACTATAGCGTGAGAAATAATGTGAATGAAATGTTACAACATAAAAATAACTGGTAGCTCTTTTTGTATCAATAGTAATGTAGAATGAAACCAAAAATGTAAGAGTTTAAATAATCTACGCTTGCTTTGTATCATAAATAGAACTGAATACATATTTTCTGCATGCTATTGCGGAAGTAATACTTCCCTAAAAGTCTACTGTTTTATAAACTGAGAAAAAATGAAAGAAGTGTTGAAATATAAAAATAGCTAGAATAATTTTTAATCTGTTATAGTATAAAACCAAAAATATGTTTTTTATAATATAGTAATTTGTAACAATGTTTTACAACAAAGTACTATTGAATACGTCTTAAGACCTGTTTCAAGTTAGCATCTTCCATCGAAAGTATTCTAAAAGATACACATTTTTGTTCTTTATATTTTGAGTTAATTTTTCTTTATCTCGCAACCAAATTTATTGTAAATCTAAAAAAAAAGGTTAGCACTTTTTCATAAATTATTTCCATTTAAAAGTAAAAGAAAGCAGAATATTTGAAAATGATAGAAAAGGGAAAAGTAGTAGAGGGGGGATAAACTGAACAAAAACTTACCCTCATGTCTATCAAGTAATATGGCGAAGAGAGTGAAATCTTATATCAATGTACTTTCTGTTTTTAAAAAAACAAAACTAGTTGTTTGTTAATTTTTTTCATTTAACTTCTAAGAGGAAAATAATGCATTGATTATTGTTTTATTACCAAGTTATCGATTATTTTATCAATGACTATTTATTTAATTCTTTGGTCGTTCTTTTTCAATATTAAATACAGCTAATCAAAGGTAAATATTGTATTCTAATTAATAGTGACTTTCATTCAAAGATAGTTTTTTTTTCTATAGTGGAGTAATCCAATTCAGAGAATTAGAATAATATTTTATGCATATAAAGTTTCAAAATTATTTCGAAACTAACTCTACTTGTAAAGAAAAGCAATAATAACAGTCACTTATAAAATATCGATTAACATTTAGTATTTACATCATTTTTAAATTTCTTAAGAGCCATTTCGATTTGATTAAAATTCAGTCTAATGCTAATGCAACAAGAAAAGAAGAATTATAAATAACGCATTAGACAAGATTTATAAATTACATAGTAGACTATAATTTTAAATTGACTCAAGCATTTTTGCTTAATTTTTAAGAATGTGTACAATTAAGGCAAGAAAATAGGAAACATCTCATGATTCTTTAAATAATTCAAAAATTCGTGAATTTACCAAAAAATTTACAAGTAATCACAAAATAGTGGCTCCAGTAAAATTGTAGAAAATGAAAAAAAAAATATTTCTGCAGATAAAGTTAATTTATAAATGAACTCTCTGACATTGCATACATTTATGTACGAGTACTATTTTCATCGAAAAAAGGGAAACATGTTCTTTTGAACAGTAGTTCATTCAAATGAAAAAAAATGTATTATTTAATTATATTACATCCGAGTATTTTGATATAGTTTTTTGACAAAAAAAAGGGCTTTAGAAATTTCGTAGTGAATCAAAAAAACTCCAGTAATTATACGATAACATAAATTATTAGTTGTTTTATTTGAACTATACCTACCTATAATTAAGACGATGTTAGAAATAAGAAAAACACACGTAATCAAATATTTTTTTCCTCTGAAATACTGTGTCAAATTTAATTTCATAAAGTATTAAAAACATAAATCAAGATTTTTGATCTTACAAAAAAAAAATGAACACAAGAACCAAAATGTTAATATTATAACAGAAATCAAGTTTTTACTCTTGCAAAGGATTGAATATATAAATCAAAGTTCTTTATCCGACAAAACGTTGAAAATAAGAAACAGGATTCTTAATTTCACAAGATATTGAAACCCAGATGATCCAGAGATCTGACAGGATATCGGACCAGAATACTGTCGGATTACCGAAAGCACTGTATTACTAAAAATATTAATTATACTGCTTTTAAACTTAGTAATTAAAGCGTCAAACGCACGAAATAACTACAAAAATTGTGCTTTTTTGTATTGATAGACTACATTATTTCAGTTTAGCCAACATTATAACTCTCTATGAACCTGTCAGCTTGAGTAAAAACAATGGATTATTGGCAGAACTGGAAAGATGAAGAGTCGGATTATAGAAGGAGGGTTGTGTTTAAAGAAAAGAACGAAAATGGGAGAAAGATATGAAAGATTATAATCTGCAACTGACTATTTACAAATGGGATGCTTATAGTTGTTGTACCTATTTATTAATGTGTAAATATATGATGATCTAAAATCTTATTAATAAATAAATTGCTGCAATAGAATATTATTTTAAGGTATTCGTACACCTTCAGAGAAAATGTTTTGAAATACATTAATATTTGCTATCAAAATATTTTCAATGCTAAAATATAACTTAAAACTAAGAAAAACACATTTAGTAATCTTCTTTTAATTCAAAAAAAAAAAAAAATTGGAGTGGAAAACATGGTGAAAATAGTACATAAATTGATTATCAAAATAACGCTCATAACTCAAAAGTAAACAAAAAATATCATTATTCCGTAAAGTTTATTTTATTCATCATAACATGTTTTGGGACTGGTACTACTTTCACGATGAAAATCATAATACTACAATTTTTATTGTGTCTCGAGTCAAATAACAATGAAAAATTAATAAAAAGTTATAACAATACATGATTTACACCTTTGTTACTAAAAATATATTAATTTTACAACCATGAAAGTAATAGGGGTTCTTAAACACTATATAAGGAAGAAACCTGTAAATTTTAAATTAATTTGGTTCATAACTTTCCCTGATATCTACGTTGCCATATGTGAATATGTCGAGAAAACTCATTTTGAGAAAAATCAAAAACAAACTTTCAGATCCAATTAAAACTTAGCTACCAAGTAAAATTCAAATCCCTGTGCCTGAAATTCTAAATAAGGTATAAGCAGAACTCAAACACTATTGGAAAGGGAAAAAAATTAAATTTCAAACTGACATTAAAATGTGAAAATCGGAAATTTTGACAAAAGTGACATTAAAGTTTTACGGATATCTTAATTAATTGGTGGCAGGGAGGAAAACACACTAATCTTAACAATAACTACAAAATTTTGAAAGAGTTCATGGTATCAGCTTAGCCAACTCACAGTCATAGAAAAGCCTGTTTTTCATAGGCTCTGCCCCCTCCCTTCTCATTTCCAATACACTCTCCAAGCATGCAACGCAGCCCTCTTTGATCTTAAACATGCGCACGCCCCCCTTCGTACACCGAATTCATCCACCACCTACACAATCAACGAGGCACTTCTCCCCACACCCGCTTTATGATCTTCAACTCGAAAAAATATGATTATGCAAAACCACCGGCTCACGGGAAACAAAGCAAAGGGGTGGTCGGGGAATGTAAAAGCCATCTTATTTCCTTACGCCAAAAACATCTGCAGAAAACCCTTTATGAAGTGCAAGGGCAAATAATTCCCTGTTCTGCCCTTTTCTTCCAACAACAAAGAAGATCCAGCCACTCAGAAGCTGGGTGTACTCGGGATCCTACAAGTAATCCTATTGGGTGGAGAAAAACTCCAGAAAACTTCCCCAGGATTGACTCATATGCCCCAGGTGGCCATTTTATGCAAGAATAACAAGAATAGGGAATTTTCGACTTTTCTTCATTTCGCATTCGACTTCATAGGGACTCTGGCTTAAATTTTCCACCGCCATGCATTCAAAATAATCTTGCTGAAGTCATATCTTTTGCCATTCCTTCTTACGAATCTCATTACGCAGTGTGTATTCAGATGGCAGTATTTTTGGCGGCCAAATTTAAGGTTCCCCTGTCGTTGCGTATGCAAAACAGGAGAAAAGGCGTGAAGAATTTGGCTGAGTCAACAACAGAGAAGAAGGCGGGTGCACTCTTCCACCCTCGCTTCTTTTTTTTTTTTTCCTAGTGAGAAAATGATGATATTCAAGTTTGGGAGAAATTTGAGTGTCAATACTAGAAGAACAGGAATAAGCAAACGCAGAGGAAGAGCGAAAAAATTATTAGGTAAAGCAGATAAAAATGCTTATTCTGCACAACTCTCTTTTTTTTGCTGCCGTGGTGATGTATAACAAGATAGAAAAGGAATCAAATTTTCTAACTTTCTCTTGTTCACGCTTTTGATGCATTGAAACAAATATTTAAATGAATACAAATATCAGGAATTTAGGTAATAAATTAGTATCAAAGTTTTCTGCTCTCTAAAATTATCATTCTCGTGATTGGACCATATCACCAGTGGAAATAACACGTGAACATTGCATCTGTCCTTCAAACAAAAGCTTAGACATTCAGATGTTAGCTTTCCTGTGAATCATTTGAAATGTTAGATTGGTTTAATATTCTGTTCTACAAATGAGAAATTTCGAATAATCATAGTGGGCACTTGAAAGTTCAGAAAGGTGTCATCTTACAGATATTTGTTACTTTCTTTGGCATGTAAAATTATCACTAACTAGTTTTATAACGTTGAGCTATTCGGGATTTTCTCTTCATTGATCTCGGGGACTTTTTAGTAATTTGAATTGCATAAAATTACAATTAATTCCCAACAAAAACAGAAACTTTATTAGGTAAACTAGATTGCGATAGAAGTGAAGTGAACTTAATTAAAAATAATGATTTATGTATGAAATAGAATTGAAAGAAAATGAAAGGAGATAGAGAATAACGAAATGCTGATAGATATTTATAACTTGTATTGTACATCTTAACTAACTTTGTAGATTGAAGTGAATTCTAATTAACTTGTTAAAATAAGAAACGTCTGATAGCGAGAAGTGTTTTGAATCAGAACACGTGATTAGGGAAGCTCGGATTTCATTATCAAAGCATAATCTAAAATTGACGAATTAATAGGAATTTGAGAGAGAGCGACCTTATAAATTCTTCAATGATTAGTAATAAAGTGTTTTATATAACTCTGATTTATTTTAAGTTGGAATTTAATAATTGGTGACTAGTATATTAGACAGAAATATATCAGTAAAATTAAATAATAAAGAACGGGCGTTACAGTTTGAAATTTAAAAATAAATTTAATACGACTTTTTAACTTTTGTTTATGTATTTAATTAAACGTATAGTCATTTCAAAGCAAAAGGGTCAAGACTTTTTTTTTTATCTAACATAATGATTTAAGCTTCGGTTCGAAAAGGTCAGGCTTAATAAATATCAGACAACTTTATACTTCGGCTTGTATATTCTGACCTTATACGTTTAAAGAAAATAAGATAACTAATTCCAAATACATGAAGCAGTAAATATTACTTTGACTATGATAAGCAATTGCAATTGTAATTTAAGTATCTTCTGTTAATGTAAACATTTCTATAATATTGAAAAAAGACTATAATTCCAAAAAAAAACAATAAAAATAAATGTCTTAACATAAAATAATATTTCACTTATATAAAAGAAATTTAATAACGATTTATTTTAACCAAGCAAAAGCTAATATGTAAATAAATTGGGAAAAAAAATTCTCTTTTCATGAAATTAACAGAGAGCCTTACAACAATTTAACGTTACTGAATAAAACGGATTAATATTACGGAATTTAATTCATTTATTTTAGCACATACCCTTAAAACTAGCTGTGAACCGTTTCAAATATACAAACACAAATTTTAATCATGTTAAAAAGAACTTAAAATCATCTAAACGACATGATGTTTTCCTTAATTTAATGCGTAGCAGTAATAGACATAGGAAAACGAATTTATAGTTGAAGAATTAAAGAATAGGACTGAGAGAGTAATTTTGTTCTTCTTACTTCTGTATATAAATAATTCAGCTGCACTACAGACAGTAAATTAGGGAAATGAACAGCATAGAGAAATTAGTGTTGAATTGAATATAATTTGATAAAAGAAGAGGAATTTATGAAACTTAAATCAACTTAGGGGTGTGAGAGCTACTTTAGGGCTACTTTATCACGTTATTTAAATTGAGACCCTCGATTTGTGAAAGAACCGTGGCTTATAATTAGCAGTTTTACATCAGAAAGACAGTTAATATTAAATATCATATAAGGAGCCTGGATTTTTAGAGAAACTGCATTGAGAGGACGTAAAGGAAATAGAGAGATTTTAGAAGCATATCACTCTTGTATCAAAGATGCGAGCCAGGTGGTTTTCTAAGAGTACATACATGATTAGATCCAAACACCAGAATTCTTTTGTAATCAGATAAAGTTGGTGAAACTTTATTGCTTGATGTTAATAATTAGCGTTTTTGATTTCAATATTTTGATAGTTAAGGATGCAATTCATTTTCTCTGCATTAACCTCGAGGACTTTTGGTAATTTGAATTGCCTAAAATAACAACTCTTTGCCAACCAAATGAAACGCGATTTAGCAATTCAGATGAAGATAAGAATTGTTTGAATTGAATTAGAGACAGTGATATGTAAGCAAAATAGAACTGAAAGGAAAGAGAAAGGAGATAAGTAATAAGTGATATGATTGATTGTCTCACTGAAAAGGGAGGTAGAGGACAATGACAAGCTGATAGATGTTGTAGACTGGAGTGAGTGGTCGTTAATAATAACTTATATAGAAAGTAGATTGAAGTGACTCCTGATCAGAATAATAGGAGTCGAATTTGCTATAATCGACTAGTGCTTGAATCGGAATGAGTTATTTGGTAAACTATCACTTTATTATTTCAACGTAAATCAGGATAGTTTAGAGACAGCCAATCTTGCATATTCTTTGATAGATAATAAACTGTGTTGTCCTGTTCTGACAGATCATCAATTGGAGTTTTGAATTTACTGACAATTTAATTAGAATTTAAGATGGATGTACAGTTAAGTAATGAAGAATGACCGTCGCAAAGTAAATTCTCCACATTAGTGCTACATTTTTGATTATGCTTATTCTAAGGCTGAAATAAAATAGTTGAATATTATCTTGACTAAATATTTATTGAGTGATTATGTCCCTTAATACTATGCCAATACTTACATGATAACTGAATAGCGGAAGCCTCACTAAAGGTCTAATGTTGTAGTTGTTTCTAATCTCTCCGGTCATTTCGAGGCTTTTCCAGATCCATGAGACCAATCATGAAAATATGGCTTGGAAAGCATTTGTTCCAAAAATCTGGAACACTGAAGAGTAAAAATCTGATATGACTCTTGTGTATGTGAACGTCTCGTAGTTTTGAACCACTGTCAAATGACGAAGATGACACTTGAGTTGGCACTCCATTCTCTACATCCACTCAATACTAGTAGTTTTATTGATTTTATAATTCAGTTGCTAATTAGTTTTTCAGATGAACACTTACATATTTAATTAATTTGAATAAGTATTATTCATTTTTTTAATTTAAAACACTTTTAGCGATTATTTCTTAAGTTTTAAACTGGTTTAAAATGTCAAAAAAGAAATGGCGCTTTTATGAATTTCTCATAATTTAGGTTCTGTGAACAAATACCAAATTCTTAAGAATTCTCAAGAATTCATAACAGGAAACTGAAAATATTTATGTTTTGTTAAGAAAAAAAATTATTACATATATACTCTAGGGAAACACTATGACTGCCAAGCCCTAATATGCAAGCGAAACTCATAAAGAAATTACGGCATTAAATGTTACATGGTACAACATGACACAAGAATAAGCCTTCTGAACAACACGGGACATAGTATGTAAATAACCCTTTCTTTCGACACCTGTTGCGGAAGATACTACTACCCATTTTCCTGATGAAGGAGAAAAGCCTTCTGATATGCATGAATTGAAGTTTATTGCGTCTTGTCTCACTACAAAATCACTTAGGCAACCTGATGTAAAAAGAGATCTGCATATCTAGTGATAACCCTTACATGCAGAAAAGCGGCTTTGCTCAATGAAGAGGGGAGTCGGGTCTGTTTGAAGAGGGTATCAAAGGGGGCAGGTATCTAATTTGATAGGTTTCTTTGTAGTTGTGTGGCCGATATTGTAATGAGGCGTGGGGGCATAAGGGTTACATGATTGCGCTTCCATTGGGGATGAAATATAAATTTAGCTCTGAATTATTGTGGTTGAAATCTTGGTATCCAGATTTAGTGGGTAAAAATCTTATTGAATTCAATATTATCTAAAAATAAGCTTACAATAAAGTCTGATATCATACTATTAAGATGAATCAATGTGTTCTTTTTTTTATACTAACGAAACTTTAATTTTGAATTATTGCCACGTAATATATCTCGCTTGAAGTGTATATGAAAAAATATATCAACTGAATATATTATTAATGCATTAGCATAGCTCCTATTAGCCACCTATGGGGCTATTGTTTTAGTCAATTACAAAATGGTCATTTATACTTTCGTGAGTGAATAGTCAGTGAGTGAATGCGTGAGTAATTGAGCGAGCACCTTGAATGAGTGGGAGAATTCATGACTGAGTAAGAGAGCACGTGACTGAGTGAGTGAGTGCGTTAATGAGTACGTGAGTAAGTGAGCAATCGCCTTGAGTGAGTGGACAAGAGTTTTGATGGAGTGCATGACTGAGTGAATGAGAGCGCGAGTGAGTGAGAGAGTGAGTGAGTGAGTGAGTGAGTGAGTGAGCACTTTAAGTGAGTGAGTGAGTGAGTAAATGAGTGAGCACTTTAAGTCAGTGAGAGAGTTAATCAATCAAATTTCTATTCCGTGGCTCATTTAGTGAGGAAATCTGTCCTTTTGTAACACAGTACACATAATAATTTAATTTAAAATGTCTTAATCCATAGCACATTCTTTATGCCAGTTTTTAAATTAATTTCGCTTTTTTAATATTTTAATGCATTATTTTAACTATGTAAATTTATTTCTGTTTGTAGTGTTGGAGTATCAAATAAACTATATAGAGAAAATATGTAATGTAAATGTCTGAAAGGTTAATTAACAAAGTGAATTTAAAAACTGAATATGAATTGTTGATAAATTTATTTAATGTATTATTGTACCCCTGCTCTTTTTTTGTACATTAATAACAAAGAGTAATAACACTTAAACCTGAGAAATATCTAGAAACAAAAATCTTAGTTTTATTATAAAATGCTCCGCTCGGCTTAAACATATATAGGAAGACAAATCAAAAAGTGTTTTTGAAAATGCCATTAAATATCCTTTAAAATACCTAATCAAATAAAGTAAGATTATATATTTTTTGTACATTTCAAAGAGATTATGTATCCTTTTCATATGCCTCAAAAACATAAATTTATTATTTTTTAAAAATTTGTAAACAATATTTTTTTTGTTTCTACTTTTTTCTATGTAAATGAATTAAATTTTATAGATATATTTTTTTATCGATTTTAACTCAGCAAAAAAGGCATCATACATGCTGACATCTTCAAGATCACAAGAGCATTTTAATAAATATTCTCATAATGTAAAATTATTTAAAGAAACGCACAACTTAACTCAGTTAATTATGAATTTAAATAGAAATTTTTTACGTTGGCAATGAATTTAAGAAACAATGGCATATCTACACAGAAACATATTTTACGTAAAAGGCATAATATAAATTACTAATCAACAGAAAAGTATTTCAAACTTTAATATTATTAAAATATCGTCTCTTCAATAATCACATATTTCTTTAGAGCCCCCTTAATAACCTCCTTTAATCACTGCACATGATATGCAGCCAACCCCTCATTCAAGGCCACAATCACCCTTTGCTTCCCTAATCGAGGTAAACTTCAAAGCAGGGTTGAGTGGTTTAGCGTCAAAAGGGAGAGTTATCTCGATAGATGTACTCCTAAATACTGCCCCCCTTCCGGTGAACATGAAAGGGGCTCGGTTAGTAAAAGGGGTAGAGCTCAATTAAAATGCACTTACCCTTTTTGGTCCCCGAGGTGCGGAAGGGGTGAGGCCGATGAAGGGTGCCAAACGATTGTGTAATCGTTAAACGGTTGTGTTTAGGGAGCGATGAGATAAGAGTCGAACACTTCTATTGTAATTAGACGTAACGGATTGATCATGTTCATACCTAAGAGTAGTTATAGGGATTTCTTATTTGTTTTAATAGGCGCAGCAAGTATTTATGTACGATTTAGGCACGGAATAAGTGTTTATATAGAAAACAAATATTTTTGTCAGCGTTAAACTGTGATTTTTTTTTAAAACCAGATCTCTGTTACATCACATTTGTTTATTCAACAAACAAGTATTCAGATATAAGCCTTAAAATAAAAATTACTTGAAATATGATAAAATTATTCGAAATTTCTTATTTGGTCTTGCAAGAGAAATTAACTTAAGTTTTAAGCTTTCAGTTTCGGTATAGTTATAAAATGTATTAAACAGAGCATTATTTTGAACTATATTATAATGCATTATTATTGCTTCATTTTTGTTTAGTTGCATGAATTACGAAAGGCATTTTAAATGTTATGCAGAATTTGATTATTAAGATGTATACACTAAATTCCATTTTCTAAAATTTCTGAACCCATACACACGCAAACACGTATATACACATACTGAAATTATTTTGAATCGGGATTTCTTATACTCGACTTAAACCATTTTGTCATCAAGTAATTTATTGAAGAGTGATGGTTGGATCCGGAATACTAGTATAAACACACTATCAACTCCAAGTCTGAGACAGAATTTACAATTATTTTTACCCCATTTATACTTTAATTTCTTAATTCTTTTTTCCTGATGTAGGCTTTGTAGACCTTGGTAAAGTTCTTTACATTTTGAATTTGGTTGTACCTTTTTAAATTACAGGTTTTATTTTTTAATTTTTACTAATTTACACGTTTAATACGTATTCCAGAATTAAAGCCTATTTTGATATTATAATACTTCGGATGTTTTAAATTTTAAATAACCTATTTTTGACTTTAATGGATTTTTATTTGATTTTACTACATGATTATTTTAATCTAATACTAACTGCAGTTTTACTAGTATTAATATTAGTTAATAATTAGTTTTAATTTTTTTTCTTCATTTTAGCAACAACTTGCAGTTTATTAGGAATTTGAGTTCCATTTAACGTTAATAATTCTATATGTATAATGAAAAAATATATATAATGATTCGAAAATATAAAAATAAGAAAATAATTGAATGAAATCATTAATAATATATATATATATATATATATATATGAGTATGTGTGTGTGTGCGTGCGCTTGTTTGTATTGGTACGGCTTTTCTCTACAGGAAAGCAGTCTCAAGGTTCTTAGGGGATAACGTTAAGAGAATAGGGAAGAGGCTTAAAGGGTATTTGGCAATGTATCTAAAGAAACTAAATAATATTTTTAAAATTTTTTAATCATCGTATCACAGCATACAAAAAAAAAAAGTTTTAAAATTCTTATATCAATAACAAATAACATTATCAAATGTATTTTCCTTTACATTTCGCTAAGCAATATTTACTTCATAATTCACTCTTATTTTACAACAATTAAATTTACAGTTTAATATAAATTATCTCCTTTTTCTAAACTTGTCATTCTGAGAATCTATAGCCGTTGCTATTATTAGAACGATAACATAAATTTTTCGTTCTTCCAGAAAAACTGTGTCACAAAAAGTTTGGAAAAAGTTCAAAACTTCTCTTTTCTAATCTTTATTTGGCAGTTAACCACGGAAATAATGATATCCAATCGTGAAAAATTTCTTTCAGGTAAATAAACATTCTTCTTCTGCAGGTAAGAAAAAGTACAAAAAAAGTAAAAATAAAATATCACGAGATCTTTGAAAACTATTCTCATTTTTCAGAAATTGAAAAAGATAAATGACCACACGTAAGAAGCAACCTGAACAACAACAACACCAAAATAAAATATAAGAAACAGACAGATACAGAAAAGTAAAAGAAAAAGATGTCCCAACTTTCCCTTCAGTTATCGTTTAGTTCCTTGAGTTTCTGAGTCGTTGCAGAAACCGTTTTCAACTGTCCGTTTCGTTTTGATTGAAACTAGTCCCGTTAGGTGAGAAGAAGAGGAAACGAAGAAGTGATCTGGGTCCAAGAGTATGCCTAGAAACCACGTGACAACGGCCCATTCTATTTCCGGTCGTTTACCGGAAATGAAAGAGGGGAAGGAATGGCAAGATTTCTGCCGCTTATACACAAAGAATATACATGACTGCTGACTGTTGTGCGGGACATTTTTCAAGGAACTTTAAAACACTCTATAAACTGTGGGTATGACAGTTGTGTAATGGCAGTTTGTGGTTTGACAAAGGTTATGGATGCTGTCTTACGTCGTTTGTAACCCGAACCCTACCATTAGCTTCATCTGGTGTATGAAATCTCTCATAATGCAAGAATTTTGTCCTAACAAGTCAAATGTATAGCGAAATTTATTAAAAAAATATAATATATATTCAGTTGAAGAAGAAAAGAGTATTAACCCACAAAAAGAAAGATCAAAAACTAGAAATAGTTTTAAAGACATGTTAAAGA
>BMAW01045248.1:97881-115379 GCA_019974015.1 Nephila pilipes
TTATATTTATTGTATACATTGGTTGATAAATTAAGAAAACTAGTTTAAGTAAAAATATAAATTTTATATAAAAGACGAATTAATTTTTGAGTTACTAAAAATCTTTTAAAAAGCGTTAATAAGAATAATTAATAAACTTCCGCCTATGAATTATTCAATGAGAAACGTATAAAAAACGCATCAGCAATATTAAAATTTTGTTAATTATTTAATTGTATTCAGTTCTTCAACGATATTTAAGCATGAAAATTAAATTATTTAAATATTTTATACAAATTAAAATTTCTTAATTTTGAAATTTCATTGTAAATATTTATAATTTGAAATCGGGAAAAACGCTCCCAATTCAAACGCTTTACAAAATCCAAATACTTTGCCGTTTTTTCCTGCTTGAAATACTTCCTCAAAAGAAATATTTAAGAAATATACTTTCACCCAAACTAAAAAACTTCAGGAAATACCTCGGAATTCTTAGGAATCCTACAAAAATAAAGAAAGTGTAAAAGTTCCAATTCAGTTTCCTTTTGAAACTGGAATATAACTGTAATTCTTCATTTTAGTATCAACCGTTCTCTCTAAAATATATTTATTTACAGTTGCAGGACTTTACCGTAAGGTTAAATTTAGAAATGTTACAAAACAATTACAAAAGAAAAAAAATTAAAAACTGAACTTTACTTTTGTTTTAAAAGCTGGAAGCACAAAACTTACTTTAACTCTAAATCATTATGAATGCAAAAATATTTAATTTAAGGAAAACTTTAAGAAAAACTCAGAAAAAGGGAAGATTATATAAATGATAATATTTGATGAATGCAATAATTATAAAATTCGAATAAACTCAGAAAAAGAGTAATTGTAAAGAACGAAAAATTATAAAACATAAAAAGAAAAAACTGTGTATTAACTTTTTCAAACAAAGAAGAAAAAAAATCTGATAAACTACCGTTTATAATTAAATAATGATACTGTCTTGTTAGAATTAACTGAAACTTTTGTATTTTGCTGTTTCTTTGTTAAAAAAATATTGTGGTAAATTTAGAAAAACATTTCAACTTGCCTGTCTATAGTAAGTTATTTTACATATAAGAGTTTTGAACCATAAAAATAAACGAGGAAAAGGTAATTCACAGTTTGTTACATAATTTTAAAAGAACAACATATCAATAAAAAGGAACAAAGACACAACAGTGACAAGCAAATTACAAATATTTCTTTCAAACTAACGATTTCCCCCCCCCCAACCATATCATTTAGCTCTCTTACGAAAGCATGGCTGCTAGTTGTTTCTTTTTCTCTTAAAATTATTTCCACTTGAAGTAAATACACACGCAATTCATTTCTAAACCGAATATTAGATTCCTCATCTTGATACTTTGCAATTGAAATGAAATAAACCTCTTTTGCTAAAAGTATGAATATTATCAATAACACGAATGTTGTATAACTAATGATCGAAATATCCCATTTTGACACTTTTCTCATTAAACCCACAAAACAGCTGACGAAAGTTGTGAAAGTTCCCACATAACTCCAGAAAACTTAAAAATGTCTCATCTGAAACCAATACATTTATAAAAAAAAATCTGTGTTCGTCATCTTCCATAAGTACATTAAAAAACCGTATATCTATATATATATAAATACAACCTTAAGAAAAACTCATGCAGCCAAGATGGCGTGTCTTACATCATAAAATCACAACTCCTATATAACGAAAAGTCATTTAGAAGTACCTATAAATTGAATTTTTTCGCCACCTTTCTTTTAACGCCACAAATTATAGACCGTTATTTTTTTTTCACATGATTTTTTTCCCTTTCTCTTCCTTTATCGTCTGCTTCTTTATTTTTCATTCTCCAAGCGATAGTTTCTACATGAATCAGTGGCAACAGAGCGATCGAAAGAATTTCTTCTGATGAAGTAGCGAAAAGACGACGAAGGTATGGGATGAGTAGGGGAGTTAAGAGATAGATGGTAGAACCGGCTAATTTATCTTATACACCGTTACGGTAAGGTGGCCATGGGTAATCGTAGTTTTTTTTTCATCCTCACGGTGTGATGTAAAATTGGATTCAAGCGGGAAAGAAGTGAAGGAAAAATGCAATTACGCAGCCTGCAGGCAGCTTCTGACAAACCAATGTTTGGCACGCCAAAGGCTAATATTGAAAATCTTCGATATCGGAAAAAGTCATGTTTCGGGCAGGAAATTAATCTCTACGTTCCTCCCACCCCCCCTTTCCATGCATCAGTCACAGAGGAGTGATAGTGGTTTGAATCACAGAAACCTTTTCTGGAGATGCCAGAAATGAGAATATTTCACCCTCATGAAAGAAATTTATATTCCATTTTTAATCCAGTAGTCGAAATGTTTTGAACATCTAAATCTTGCTCATTTGTTTCAAGTACACTATAAGTATTTCAAATACAAGATGGAAAGAAGCACTATATTCCAATTGTTGAAATTTTTTGTCAAGAGATAGCAGCAGCAACGAAAAATTTATTTAAGAAATATTTTATAATTCGTTTCTGATCTTTATGGCTGAAATTCTAGCTGAATTTTAATTTCAAACAAAATTATTTAAATTGAGATAAATGTACTTATAAAACAAAAAAAAAAAAAAAAAATGGGAAAAGTAAAAAATTATTCACAGAAATATTTTCTAGATACCTCAGTATAAGGACTTTTAATTAGAAAAGATGTATTTTATTTTTGATACTGTAGTTAAATTACTACTGTGGGGTATCTTAATTTCTATCATAAACCATTTCACCTCGTCATTTATATTTTAAAATAAAAAAAAAATGTCTTCAAAATTCTGCCAGAAATTAAAATTTTTCTCTTTTAGAGTAGGCAGCTCACCACTTCAAAATAGCTACGAAATATTTCAGCTACATAATCGAATGTAAAAAATACAAAGAGAAAAAAAATCACTTGTACGCGTGAAATTGCACTTTGCGCCGGGAAAAAAACGAATAAACTGCATAAAGTAAACTACAATATATTGTGTTGCATTAGATCAAAATATTTATTTTTTTTCCCAAATACCTAAAAATATATTCTTCTCAATATATTCTTTTTACACTTCGTAGTAAAATCTTGATATATTGCCTTAAGAATAGTAACATAAACAATTTTTTTCTTTTCGTTGTATATTTTAATATTTAAAATCAAATCCATTTCAAATCAAGTTTATAGAAATTCCTTCTCTGTTAATGAATAAAATTTTAAAATGTAAAAATATCTAATTCGTTTCTGTGCAAAATCTGAATTCAATTGAAAAATTAGTAATTTTTTTTTTAAAATTTACTAATTTTTCAGTTGAATTTCAAAATATTTTAGATATAGTTTAAATTCTTTCTTAATATCAGAGAGGAAGAAGTGATTAAGAAAAATATTAGCCCTTGTTTGGAATAGTATTTCGGGATATTTAGTAAATGGTTCATTTCTACATTTTTTTTATCATTTAAAGTCTAATTAAATAGTTAATCAGTTCAAAACTTCAACTGAAGATACGCAAGAACATAACAAAAATTTTATTCTCTATCAAAGAATATGCAAGATCGAGCTCTCTTTGGAATCCATTGATACATATTTTTATTCAAATAATAAATCTTAACTTACCAAATCACTCATTCATATTCAAACACTTTTCGAATAAAACAGATTTGACTCCTATTATTCGGATCATGCGTCACTTTCAATTACATTATGATGATTTGCTCCAATCTACAACATCTATCAATTTGTTGTTACCTTCTCTCTCCCTTCACTTTCCTTTCGATTCCATTTCACTTATATGTCACTATCACTAATTCAATTTATTATACTTCTTATACTAGTCTAATTTACCCTAATCACGTTTCATTTTTTATCGGCAAGGAGTTTTAATTGTATTCAATTCAAATTACCAAACGTCCCCAAAGTTAGTGGAGAGAAGACCGTGAATAACTTAACACGTAAAAATTTTTTTAAGAAATTCACACATTTCTGTTTCCTCTCCTTTCACTTACAATTAAAAACGAATTATTAGGATGCCCTTAGTGTTAGCATGTGTTAGTTATCAGATTTTAACATCTGCAATAGAGATTGCTTTAAAGTTTCATAATGAAATTAATTTTCTTTTTTTACACACTTGTTAACATGAGATATTTCAAATAACTGTATGCATACAATACTCAACTTTTAATCCGATTATTTTATAATATTGAAGCAAGATATTATACATAATTTATATAATAGTACTTTTATAATTAACTATTATTTCTTTTCAAGCATGCATTGATATGAATATTCTGGTATAAGTTAGGATACAAACACAGAGAGAAAAAATGCTCTACATTTCAGAATATAAACCGATCCATGTATAAATAGAGAGGACGGGTTTTTTTCCCTTCGAAAATCTATCCAAAACTCGAATTTTGCATATAAGCATCGAAAGTGATAATGTTATACATCACCTCATTCTAACGAATGGAAGTGAATTTAATTAGTCATTCGGATCCTAAGATTCTGACATGGACTTTGAAATATTAATATGAAAATTTTTCTTTCCGTTTTGAGTAAAGATTGCATTTAAAACACCTAAAATGTAATTTAGATCAAAATAATTTTACTTTTCTATCATTTTTTTTCATATGTGATTTATTTATATTCTATTATTATTTCTGATGTCCGTATTGGAACTTTTCCGATAGCTGGATGCAAATTTCACCAATTTAATCAGAATTTTTGTTTTGTCAACGACTCATCGAACCAGTATCAAAAACATTTCCGAAAATAAAACAACTCGGTTTCATAAAAAGAATGATAAGTTCATTTAGAATTACTTTCATCATAAACTTAAGATACATAAACTGAAGAGTTAAAAACGTCCACTATTTGGCGATTTTTATTTAGAATTACTGTCATCATAAACTTAAGATACATAAAGTAAAGTGTTAAAATTGTACTATTTGGCGACTTATTTCTTATGAGTGTCTAACGGATAAGTACCTACATTTTTTGTGAGCTAGAGCATTTATATATGAACCAACCCTCATACTTTGGCATAGAAAAAGTTCCGAAAATTCTACGTTTAAGTCGAAATGGGAGATTCATACCTATAATAATAATAAAAAAGTTTTATGCATTTTCTACGTCGAACGTATAATAGAAAAAAAGTTGGTGTTTACAAGGATAGGCAAAAGTTGCCCTTTGTTGAGTTAAGTAAGGTTCCTGCAAAAGATTTAAATTTGTTTTTTGTTTTTTAATTATTATTTCAGAACTTACAACTAAAAAAGAATAAGTTAAAATTTAATAAAATCTTATTACCTTCCATTTCCAATTTTTGGTATAACATGTTATTGTAAAACTGTGTTCCCCGGTGAAATTCATGATATCGAAATAGAGCTCGCTTATAACCAATCAGAATCATCTCACAGAATTGCTTCAAACGGCTTTTATAAGATTTTGCTTCGAATTTCGAAGATTTGTCCAAAGTTTTTCGAAAATATTCTAATCTTTTAATACGTTTTTAATATAATTTATTTTTATCATTAAAATTGTCGACTAATTATTTTGCATTTTTTTTTATCCTTAATTATATTTTCTTAAATGTATGTGTACTTTAAAAGCTATTGAGACTTGTGTAACATCGTTAATTTAATTTTAAATAGATGGAATAAGTATTTAATTTTATTTAGTTATGGTGTGACTCCTTATAATATATGAAAAACTGTAAAATGGCTCTCAGTGATCTTATGTGTGCCTACCTTTGGCATAGTTGATACATAGAAATTACTCAATGCCAAGGAATTTTTTACATCATTATATTTGCATTAATTTATTTCATTAATTTGTTGAATACAAAAAGAAAAAAAATGATATATATATATCAAAGTTCGTAAGTCACATTAATAATGGGGATCATGAAAATATTTATGATAAATTTACCAGCAGATATTTAAATGTATATATATTACTCTGTCACTTTAAAAAATAGCAAATGAAGAATAAGAATTGGCATCGTTTCAAAATCTTGATTTGAGGTTTTCGAATTTCTTTTCTTTGAATGGTAAGATACATTTTAAGAAATCCAAATGTATGAAACACATCACATAAATTATAATTTTACGTTCTTTTTACTTTTTGAAGGGTGGTGGAATAAATCGCAAGTGAAAAATGTAATTTTTACGTAGCATGTTTGGAGATATTTTCTTTGAATCCTATCTATCTTCCTCATACAGAAAGTTTGCATTTTTTAGTTTTGTTTTTCTTATTCATCTTTTCTCATTAATATCCTCCTGCATTTTACATCCCCCTGTTTGACATTGGTCATTCCATATTTTACAATTATCATTAATAAGGTCATTTAATAATGAAACTGATTATTGATTGATATTTAAAAGTCGTTGTTGTATTCACATACTTGATTACGAGGGTTGTTTAATAAGAGAGTTTCGTCATTTTTTTGAAAGAGCACGGGGCACACCAGCTGAAACAAACAACCACCATAAGAATCCACACTCGTTTCTGGTTCAACGATGGAATTAGCGTCAGTGGAGGAGGAATGACGCAAGCTCAGAGTGAGGAAGAAAAAAGAGTAGCAGCAGAGCAGCGTGCCCGAGGTGTGACTGACAAAGTGATTGGCAATGGAAGTGCGTGCTGTTATCCGGTATAAATGAGCATGTAGGATTAGTCATCCATGAACACCAATAGCTCGTGTATGGTGAATAGGTCAAGTCTCGTCAAATGTTTGGATGCTGATATTGCATGTTCAGCGAAGGAAGTCAGAGTGTGGAGGATGAATATCGGCGTTCCTCCATATCCACTAACGAAAACACATTGCTAGAGTACAGGACATGGTGTTAACGGATAGGTACATAACGGTGTCAGACGTGGTGTCCATACTACGTATTAAATGTGCTCAGATCCGTCCAAAACAATGCTAAGGTGGAGCAGACTGTGCAACAATTCCTTGCAACGCAGCTTACAGAATTTTACGAGAGTGGTTTCTTCAAACTGATTGCATACTACGACAAATGTCTCAATGTCTATTGCGACTATGTCGGAAGATAGTGCAAGATGTATGGTTCATGATGGCATGGTTTACTTTTTTACGCAATAAATTTTCCTTCAGAAAAAAAAAAATAATGAAACTTATTTCTATAACATATCACGTATTTTGTAACTTCACTTCCCCTTCATAATAATCTACTTTCAAGAGAGAGTTGACAGCTTAAGTGTGTCGTCCTCCTCACTTGACCGACGTTCAAAATTATGAGGCTCTATGTTGCTTCTCATTACGACATTAATAAACCAACCAACCAACCAAATAATCATGATAATAACCTACCTTTAAATTTCAGAATATCCATATCATCTTTTATTTTCAAGAAGTTAAGCATATAATTTCCATTAATCAAAGATGATTAATTAATTATATATATATATATTTTAAAATCTCATAGGGACCTTAAAATAGTGTCATCTCTCAACAAAAATATTATTAGTAAATAAAAAATAATATTTTTATATTACTTGAAAACATAATTTTTTTTTAAAAAAAAATACAACGAATTTAAATATTGCAGTTCAATAACATGACTTAAAATCACTTTTGACGTACAGAGTTTGAAATCCATTTCACAATTTTCTGTGAATAAGAAATTCATTTTATTACAACACTTTTGCATACGCTTAAAATACGGTAGAGTCATGAAAGGAAAGTAATGGAAAAATTGTAAGATGCTTCGTCTTTTCTAGTAGTATAAATATGCAGGAGAAGGTTTGTTAGTTTAGAAACCAATTTTTTCATTTCCTTAACTTAACTTATTTCATTTATGACTGCTCTATAATTTTACAGCATCATCTTGGTATTTCAACAGGTTATTTTAATTATCTATTGATTAAAATAATTTCTTTGAAAGCACGGGAAACAAACCATAAATAATGACTGGTGGTCAAAGAACATGAAATTCAAGGGACAGGAACTTTCAAAACGCTTTCAGATTATGAACAATTTTAAAATGATTTTTAGTGAGCATTATTGACATCTTTCAATTAATTAAGACACCTACTCTTATAAATGCTTAATCCAAGTATAAGCATTGAAAACTTTTGCTCTTACTTTATAAAATTAACTTTTTTTTTTGTGCGCAGCAATATTTGTCCTTATGTGTTGCAAGTAAAAATTAAAGCTTACGTTTCTGATAAACACGTATAATTTATTCTACTTTAATTTATGATTCAAATGTGACAATACTGATTCGTAGAACAAAATTCCCCCCTTTTTTTTAAAACCGTTTTCTATTATTTCTTTTTCTTTTCATGCTTTGATTCGTTCTGGAACACACGCTTTTGTTTGGTAGTGTATATTACAGTTCATGAAAGTTCAGTTTAAGTAAGCTTTTCTTGAAGAAAACTATTACACTTTTATTAACTTATTCTGAAAAACTAGTTACTGAACTTTCAAGTTTTATTTTACCTAGTTTATATTCTTAAATTTTTCTTTGAACCGAAAATGAAGGATTCTGGAACTAATAACAATGACTGTAGAAATTTAGGCACAGTGACTGAATATTTGATAAGTGAATCCGGAAGCTTTTTATATTTTTACACATATTTCGAAGATTATGAAGTAAATTCGTATGATGCTTTTAAAGAGGCTTGAACGTTTTGCGAAACTGGAGGGGCTGCCTTGTTTGCCCCCCCCCCAATATACTTATTTTTGGTCTTTCCATCTAAACATATGAGTCATTCATTCATTGAACGAAATGTCAAGCTATGGAAAATAAATTTACTATTCATACTGGGTTGTGTGGGAAACAAGCCAACAATAAAGGGTTAATGATTATTTCTTATTATTCTTTATATATACTTATGGGCCAAAAAAGGCTTTCTTATACATATTTTTTCGATAAATGCAATATGTTTATAGCTTTGGCAATAAAATAAATACACATTTTCGGGACTGCTTCATTAAATTTCGTGAACTGATGATGAAATGGTAAGAAAAGAATAATATTTGAAAGAAGAAACTTTTTCAGTTGCTTTAATTGAACAATAATAATAGATTTATAAGTAATATTTTCGTTACTATAAGCCTATGATTTTGCTTTTTTTTTTTCAGATTGTTTTAATGATTTTTATTATGTTACAAAAACTTGTAATTATAATATTTTTATTTTCCAAACAATAAACGCTATGAAGTATAGAGTGCCCACTAAATTTTGTAATTCTTTTTTGTTCAATAACAACTTTATTTTGCAAGCCTTTTTTGCTTTCTGTTATAATATTAGTTTTTTTTCTTCTAATCCTTATTATAGTTTGGTGATCTATTTTAAAACTCCCACCAAAAAAACGACTAAAACTGTCAACATGAATCCTATACTTTATTTTAAACTACTTGCTAAGGTTACAGTACATCTTTCAAATACAATTTTTAGACAAACTATTATTTTTTTTTATTTTTGATTCTTATTTTATTTTCTCAGTTTTTTTTTACTTTTCTTGACGGTCATACATTTAAAATGTTAAGTCACTTTCTTAATTTCATATAATGTTTTGGGTTTTTTTTCTGGTTGATTTGAACTATACATTTGAGAATTATGTGCTTGGATTGAGGATTAAGATGCGAAACTTTTTTTTTAATTTACAAAAATAGATATGTCTATTTTTTTACTGTTTTTCAGAGTGCCTGACAAAAAAAATTATAAAATTATAAATAACACTAATACAAACAAATCCACAAACATGATTGTGAGAAATACTTCTGAGATATTGAGAAAAAAATTAGCTTAAAATTGTTAAAATTTGTAAAAGTAGTAGAAATTTAAAAGTATTGAAATATTTTGAGGAAAACAAATTTAAATTTTAAATAAGTATTGGCTTGAAAATAATTTTTTTTTCTTCTGAAACACATAGTTTATGTGTAGTAAATATAAACATTCTTTTTTTTTAAATATCTGATAAAGAAATGGCTCACATGATAACGTGTTTCTTTAATTCAAAGGGGAAAGAAATCAGCATTCCTCTCAAATCCCTACCTGCAAACTATAGATTGAATCTCACAGAACCTAGGAAAACTTTTGCTCCAAAATTCGACTTTTACTTTTAACATTTGGATTTAAATGAAGTCATTCAAAAAGTCAAATTCTCCTTTCTCCCAAGAAACAAGGTCCGTAGATATGAGAGGCCTTCTAATGACGTCATGACTTCCTAATGACCATCCGGAGGAGTATCGGTGCTACATGAAATGGAAAAACAAACGATGCTATTTATGTATAAAAATTTCTTCTGGACTCTTCGAAAATGCAACCTCCCCTTCGGCAAATCGAAGGCACCACCATCATCATCAGCACTTTGAACGTATGCCTTGTCTTCATCCTGGGAATAGACGCGAATGTGAAATGAAAAATAAAAATAAAAATAAAAAAAATATCCTTCCAAAATGCCTGACAGCGAAAACTGATGCGCAGATAAAGATAAAAGGGGAACCCCTTTAAAGATAAAGCATCGAGAAAAAGAGGAAGAAGAGGAAAATGATAAGAAAAAGGTGGGGGAAATGATTGAAAATATCACACAGAAAAAGAAAAAAAAATCGTCAAAATAAGAAATATCTTAGAGAAATAAGAATACCATTTCCGATGCGCGTTGGATACATTGAAAGGACGCACGCTAAAAAGCAAGATCGAAAAAGAAGGAAAAAAAAATCGCAATGCCCATCACCGTCATTTTACTTTTTACTTTTGTATGCTCTTTGCCACCCCTCTAAGAATTCACTCTTTTTTTTTCTTATTTTTTTTTCAAAAAAAGAAATCTCTTTCTCTCTGCAGATATATATATAAATTCTAGGATTTCCCTTCCTTCCAGAGCGTATACTTATTTCCCATCTTCTGCGACGGTCCGTGTAAATCACGTCAGTCGGTCATCGCTGGGCATCGCCGCGTGTGTCGCCTGTCCGTCACTCGGTGATAGGGGGGATGTGCAAAAAAAGAGTGGGGGTGGAGGCGAAAGAGTGAGCGAAGGAAGATAACAAGATGGCGGCCCGCGACCCTCGCTCACAAATCGATGCAAAAAAGAGGGGCGAGAGAAATTCCAAGATTCAAGAAATGGAAGGCTGAGTTATTAGACATCCACCTCCTCAAGAATTCCAGTCGGATTCGTACTACGCCCCTCCCAAAAGTTTCTTTTTGAGAGGGAGCGAGAGAGACAACGCAAACTGAGATTAAAATGAGAAAGAAGTTATGAGTTTTGTATAAGAGGAAGAAATAGTAATAAAGACACGCACGCGCTTGAATTTTTGATAGCACGTCACTTTCATTTTTATAGATCCAGCTCTAAATTAAGAAGACGTGGGACATAAAAGCCTAAAATCTCTTAATTTTTGTACGGTCTTTCATCCATTAGTATTTTAAACGCTCCCTAAACTTTTTAAAATTTTAAGTTAATCTTTCGTACATTTCTACTCATACTTAGAATATTAGGAGCAAAAATTAAAAGCATACTTTTTTTAAAAAATTCAATCATTAAAAAGAAGGAAGAAAATTTATTCTTTCAGTGGATTTTTTTCTTTCCTTTAGTTTTTCTAAAAATATCAAATCTAATTTTCATTGTGTAATTTTATGTATAAACTATAATAAAATTACATAATTAAAATCCCATGTGTGAAGAACTTGTTCATGTTATCATAAAAAATCGAATTTTAATGTGTTGCGCCTATCAATAAGGATTTGAGGGACAGCAGGGGGTACATCGGTCAAGCAAAATTTAAATCATAATCGGGAAAATGTATGCAATCAAAACAAAGAGTCAATAAAAAATATTGATTTGCTTAATTCAAAAAAATTCATTATTTATTGAAAATTTGCCCAATATTATTAAGTTTTATTGTTATACATAGAAAACTCCTCGTGATAATTTTCCAGTCAAAATATGCATTTTTCTCAATTTGGTCCTCTTGTATACAGTATTCTCTTAATCATTGTTTATTTCCTCTTATCTTTCATTTTAGAAAACTCAGAACTTGAACAATCAAGTATATATATTAATTTAAAATATATAAGGTACTGCATTAAGTTTTTAGCTATAACTGCTCTATTTTATCTTTAATGTAACAAAGCTGCCGTATAATTAGTCTGATGTTAAATAAAGTCTCTAACAATACATTGTAATTATATATAGTTAAGATTGTACATCACTTAAAAATATAATTCAGATATATTAGTTTCAAGATCTTTTTTTTAACTTTTTAATCAGCCTATTATTGGAAAATACGAACTAAGATAATCTAAACTATCTAAGAAGTGTTTGGTTTGGTTTTACTAAAATCGTACTTGAAGCAACTCGAGGGCTATATTGGCGACAGACTCATATTTTTGAGCATTGGACAAGTGACAAGAACGATATCTGTGCTGCCACCATCCCTTATTAGCTTCCCCACCATGCTAGCGGGATGACTTTCACCCCCGACAGACTTAACGTGCATCAGCCCCGGTTACACGGCGTATCTTTTGTGGCATCACAGTTCGAACCCGCGACTCGAACGAAAACCGCCAACCGTGAATCGGCGACCATGACCACTAGGTTACCACAGCCATTTACGAAGTGTTAAAATTTTAGGCTCAGAATGCTTTCCGAAAATTAATTTTCATTTATTAATTTTTTAAGTGATTTTTCAATTTAAGGATATTTTTTTTTCCATTTGAATTAATTTTTGTTAGTTTTATTTCGCAATATTTGTTAGCAATTAAAACAAAAGCGATACAAAGCAGAAAACTAGTTCCTAAAATAAAATTGTGTTACGAGTATATTTAGATGAGAGTAGCTGCATGCGTGAAAACGAAACGCTTTTTGATAGTATCCACCTTAAAACAGATATTTATCATCAGTACTCGATCTCCTAACAGATGATGCATATCCCGATAACAAAAATACCAACAATCGGGGGGAGGGGGAATTCCGATTTCCTGTACCTACATCATATTTACGTCCCTACACAATCAATTTTAACTCGATGAAAAATAATTTACCGACTTTCGAACCTTATTTTTTAAAAAAGAAAAAAAAATCCGATTGAAACTTGGCTGACATCCAACTCGCATTCGCTTTTCAAAAGAACACGAGAGAACAATGGAGGCAAGAAAATAAATAAATGGACAATAGGAATCATAAAGCAAGTACAGAGCTCGAAACAGACGAAAAAACGTAGTTTGAGTGACATTTATCCAGTGACGCGGACGTTTTATCCATTTACCAAGTTACGCATGCAGAGAGAAGCGCTCGAATGTCACGGCAGAACCGGTTGGAACCGGACGCAATTAGGTGTGACAGTCACATCGATGGATTCGAAATTGTTCCACGTTAACGAAAAGTGATAGTAAGAGAGCGATAGAGATTTTGTTTTTAGAAAGATACTTCTCTATCTGACGCTCGGGCCATGGCAATATATCTCCAGACAAGAAAGGCTTTTGTTTTTGAAATATATCATGGCGGATTCAGATTTTGTTTTATAGATTACGACTTTTTTTTCTTTCTTTTTTACTCTTCTCAAAGAAATGGGCTTTTAGAAACGTGTTTTTTTTTCTTCCCTCTTCTCTCTTCGTAATTTTATTTTCTAACTTTCTTTCCGTATATTGTATGTTTAAAGCAAAAATGCTATGTGAATAAAAGGCGATTTTTGAATTCAAGCGGAACATGCTTATTCATTCATTTGTTTCTTGATTGTATATTTCTCTAAACTCGTAGCATTATAAATAGTCAAAATAAAAGTCTAAAAATGATGAAAAGAAAGTATTAACTATAAATATCATACCATTATCGTAAATAAAAGAATTGATAAACAAAAATGTATTTACAGAAACGTTCTTTATTCCATAATGGAATCTTGTATTTGATTTATTTTTCTCGTTAAAATAATTTTTTTTTTCTTTTTTAACTAAAATATTCAATCTTTTTTTGTGTCTATTTCCAATTATTTATGAGTGTCATGCATTTATTATTTTGATTTGAATAAATGATATCAATATTCAATTTTATGCAGCATTTAAATGAATTCATATAAAAATTTTATAATGTCCTAAATTACCAGAACGTCTTATTAAATTTTAATATTTTTATATTTCAAACTCAAATCGAAATTTTGAATTACAGTTTATTTAAGTCGTATTTCAAAATTTCTCAACAACAAATTTAAATTGTTATCCCAAACATTTTTATATTTTAAAATTCAAAAAGACAAAAAGTAAAGATCATTAAAAGATCATCAACAAAAAAAAATATCGGGACGTAAAAAAATGAATAATAATTAATCACTCGATTCATCTTAATTGAATATGTATATTCAGCATTAAATTTATAACAACAATCAAGTATTCTTTTCTAATTTAAAACTTAATTTAATGAATTGGTTTATTTTTTTTAACTCGAAGCATATTTAAGTTTCCATATACTTTTGCTTCTATTCCTAAAATACTTACTATTTTTCGGTTCATAATTTTTATTTATAAGCCGTTTTAAATTTGATCATATTAGTTCTATTTTTTTCCTCCTTCCTGGCTGTGATCTTGATTACAATAACTATCCCTCCGTTTTAGCTTCCTCTCACTCTATCTGTTACTAATTAGGCTATCAACCCCAGTATTAAATTTTTCGTTGATCATAGATGCAATTCATAAAATATGTTCCCAACCCTTCACAAATTCCAATCTAATCTATATAAGTCACGTTTCATCTATCGGGATATATATTCAATACAACCAAATTCATTCAAAGTTCTCAAAGTGTAAGTTGAAGGCTTGAAGGCTAAAAAGATGATAGAGCCTACGCTATTTATTCACTTCTGCGAATAGTGTTAAATCCAAATTAGGTGATAGTACATTTTTTAATGAATTAAATCCATCAAATATGCCACTGTCTTCACAAAATGTAATATTACCTGTATTATTTCTAAATTAAAATAGTATAATTATCTACTAATATTATGTAGTAAAAAGCATATAAATTGATAAATAAAATTGTGATTAAAAATTTTAATTGACTTCGCTAATTTTATTTTAACAAGTGCTAACAATTTTTTAAAGATTTTTGGGGGGTTGTAAAAGGCCTTCGCTTTTGGTAGCAGGCTCATTCGATGATGAAAGATCGAGATTTTATATTGGGTAACCATCATCTTCTCAATCTATAACAATGGTTCACCAAAATTAATATTAATCAGCTAAAGTAAGCAATTACTATCAAGAAAAGAAAATACCTTCTTCTAATTCCAAACGTATTTTTATTTCACAAGCGAAGTATTCTAAAATACAAAAACGTTGGTAATGTTAAAAACAAAAAAGAATAAAAACAGACGATTAGAAATCGATTATTAAATTAAATTCTAAAATAAGATCAAATGATAAATTATTGAAGTAGACAATATTATTCTGTTCGGATATTAAAATAAAAGCGGACGGTAAAATTTTAAATTAAAAATATCTTAGCTATGTAAATGTACCACAAGCAAATTAAATGTAATTATTTTAAACACATGTATTTTAAAGTCAATCTATTGAGCCTAATACCTCGCATTCTTTATTTCATGCCCACGCATTTTTGTTGACGCCATTTTCTCAAAGCAACAACATTCCAGCTCATGATAACAAACAATTAAATTCTGATGTATTGAAACATAATGTATAATTATCAAGAACATCATGTATAATATATAAATTGAGACATTATTTATAATATATTTAAATTACTAAAACAATTCTCCTAATCACTGATGTATAAAAACGCCAATCTAGTAGACAATAAACCTCATACACTTCATTAAATATATTTCATACCAAATGTAAATATCTGTATAACTAATACAAAATGAAATAAGAATTCCGAAGTCATTTGTACAACAATTTACTTCGTAGCAATAGGTAATCTGAGAAGATATTTTTTAGCCCAAATCTGTTTATTTCGATGTCACGAATGTTTTCCCTCCATTTATTTGTTAGGCGACGTGACGATGTTTCCTCAAGAAAACAGATGATCGATCACACATACTTTGCAACAAAAGCCATTTCTTGCCTTTTATTCTTTACATGTTGGAACACGACTTGAAAAACGGATTTCGAATAGCATTCGGTGCTATTTTCCATTATGAAATTCCAAAGTGGTTCAAAAATTGAATTTCTGTGTAGACTGAGCTCATGCATATGAAAAGGACTAATACAAAGATGGATTGTACAATGTTTGAAGGATTTTTTTTTCCTCTTAAGTTCGTGAAGTTAGTACTAAAGCAAATTTTTATTTATTACATCGAATTTTAGAAATATTGGAATAAGTTTTGATTATCGACTTATTTATTTATAAAATTATGTGTCGAATAGATTGTTATAAATAACTTATCGATATTTATTTCTTAAGTATTTTTTTGAGCAGTAAAATTTATATAATATTGCAAGTATTTTATATAAAATATTTACTACTGTTTATTTTACACAGAAGTTAATTTAACTTTCAAAGCACATTGGAATCCAAAATAAATTAATTTTTTTAAGAAGTCCTTATTTGAAAAATATTCTTTTTTAAAGATATTTGAAATAATTAACTTGCATAAATTGTAATTTACTAATTAAATGTAACTATAGATTAATAATTTTTATTTGAATGACTCAGATGCTTAAAAATATTAATATTTTACAATAAATGTTGAAAAAAGTATGAACTTTTTCAAATTGTTATTAAATTTAATTATATTAATGCAACATTGGGAAAATATATATTAGGCAAATGAAAAATAATAAATTTTTTTTTCATGCAAAGTTTCACAAAAAGCAGATTTAGTCACGAGAAGGGATAACTTTGTTAAATATTTGTAAAATTTTTCAATTAAATATAGAAATTAAAACAAACGTAAGTAAAATAACTAAATGGGAAATTAACTCATTCATGAACTCACTCATTCCTTCATTCTCACTAACTCAATTATTCGCTTATTCACTCAATCACTCATCCTTTTATTCTCTCACCTACTCATTATTCACTTATTAATTTACTAACTCATTCATTCCTTCATACACACACTCATTAGTCGCTCATTCATTCACTTTTCACTCACTCACTCCTTATTCACTTATTTACTTACTCTCTCATTCACTAATTCATTATTCACTTTTCATTAACTCTCTCTTTATTCAATTTTTATTCCTTCACTCATTATTCACTTATTTATTCACTCACTCTCTCATTCATTCACTTATTTATTCACTCACTCTCTCACTCTCTCACTCATTCCTCTATTTACTCACTCATTCCTCAATTTACTCACTCATTCCTCAATTTACTCACTCATTCCTCAATTTACTCACTCATAATTAACTCAATGATTCACTCGCTTTTTTTTCACATTCAAGCATTCCCTCGCTCACTCATAATTGACTACTTCCCTCCCTCATTCATTCATTAGAAAATATATAAAACATTTTACTTTGAAAAGTGCTTGAGTGACGATTTTGTTCTTTACTAAAACAGTAGCCTG
>BMAW01045248.1:121549-158921 GCA_019974015.1 Nephila pilipes
ATATCTTTATGACGTATCTAACTAGATATATCTTTATGACGTATCTAACTAGATATATCTTTATGACGTATCTAACTAGATATATCTTTATCTTTCTAACGAGACATATTAACTGCTACAAAAGTTAATTTCCTTTTATTTTATATACTCGCCCTAATTACGAATAAGAAACCGTTAATGTAAATATTATTTTATACAATGAATAAATTGTGATAAAATATAGAAAAGCAAATTATTTTACAAACACTTTGATATTTTGTACCATTAAACTGGATTTTTTTTAATATTTGAATGTAATAATTCTGAGAATATTATGAATAAATTAGAAACTTATTTTAAGTTTTGAAAAATTCGAGCTTATTAGTATTTTTGTTAGGTGCGTGTGTATGTGTGATAACAAACATAAGATTAGTTTGTAAATAAAAAAACATTGTAATTTATTTTTGATTTTTTAAACACTTAAAAATAATAGATTTGATTCTCCTAGACTCCTTGAGGAAATAAAATTTTACTGCCCAAACTCTTCATTACACCATAAAGAGCTTTTCATTGTCACTTTTACCAGGTACAACTATCTAAAAAAGTCCATTTCACAAATTATATGCCCTGTGTAACTATTTAATTGCTTAAGATATTTTTTAAAATTTTTATTCGGTGTTTAGGCAAACTTCTCTGAATTGATGTTTTTTAAAAAATATTTGCCTTGTATGTGTTTTTTGTATTGAATTCCTTTAATCTCTTCTAAAATTTTATGCTTTTTTGGATTTATAAAATCTCATGTTATGAATGTGTATGCTTTTCTTCTTTCGAAGAATTTTATAAGAAATATAATGAACTTCCAATCTAGCTTTTAAAAAAAAAATTTCATTCTAAGATGTGTTCTTTTATTACGTAACATAGTAATTGAGATTTCATAACCACTTTTGGGTATTTTAGATGATTAAGTTCTAAAGTCGCGAATCCCAATAAATAGCAGATCAAATAAACATAAAGATATTTTTCTTATCAATGAGATTGTAAGGAACAAAGAGACGAGACAAAAGATTTTTAATCTCTGAAACTACTCATTGATTGGTCCTTAAATTAAAGATACAGGCATTTTATTTATTTATTTATTTATCTCTGTGTGTGTAGTTACTATACGATTTTAGATTAATTTTTAGCAACAACATTTATTATTCTTTTAACTATAATTGAAATGTATCTTGATAGGATGCGAACAAAAATAGTAATTGAAATTAATTTGTTACACATGATCATAAATATTCTCTACTCCTTTAAGCAGTGGAAAAACATAAACAATTTTTTTTAGTATAATGCAAATTATTTTTCGAAAATCTTTTACTTTAAATCTTTTGCATTTGTTTCTCTCGATACATACAAACGTTTATTTCGAGATTAAAATTAATTATCTAGCTATTTTTAGAAAGATGTTGTAGTAAGAAATTCAGTGGAAACAATCTAATAAATGCTACCTTTTAAAATGCTTGTGTAATATTGAAAAACATCCCAAGCATCGACTTCTAAATTTCTTAATGATCTCGATATTTACTTTGATTGATGAGCAGAACTAAATAGAGTTTAAAAAGCCGAATAGCTAAAGTAAATCAATTAATTTCGATCGTTAGATGTATAGCAGCATTCGAATCTAAGAATGATTAATGATTGTTTTTCGAAGAAACCTTTAAAACTAAAAAAAGAAGATAGAAAGTAAAGTAATTTTAATTACTTCCGCTAAATCAGTTGCAGTCCCTAAACTCCAAACCCCTCCGTACACCCCCTTTTCTCTTGATGTGCCCGTCAATTCTCTCTCTCTTTTATTTCTCTTCTAAACTCTTCATTCTTGCCGGTCCCATTTGATCTCTGCACCTCTCTTAATTCGAAAATGTTGAATGGGAAGAGGAAACAAGAAAAGAGGGAAAAAAATATCCCAGAAGTCGGAAAGAGAATGAAATCAAGGAGGGGGGAGGGTCGAAGAAGAGAATAAGATAGACTTGCAGAAAAGTCTTGTTGTTCACTAATGGGTTCCGAACTAGGTCCCCAAGCGCTAGAGTTAACGAGATCCCCCTGGTAAATGCAACTGAAGTCCCTAGCATTTTTTTTTAGTCTCTTATTTTTCATTTTAAGGACTTTTTTTTTCCAAGGCAAAGGCTAAGGAAGAGAGTAAATAGCTAAAAAGTAAGAAAAAATTTCTGTAAAAGGAAAAGTTTTGAAATGAGGGTTGAAGTGCGTGGAAACCCCCTTCTCTTGCAGTCTAAGGGGACTGGAGCAGTTTGGTCAGTTTTGATGCACGCGATCAATGGGAGAGGGTGTGCGGGGGTAGTTGCAGTTTTCTTCCTTTTTAAGGTGTTTTTTTTTCCTATTTTAAGTGTCCATATTTTATTTTGCTTTCCAGTTCTTTTCATAAAGAGTGCTTCTTTACCTTTCTCCGAAGCATATATGGAAATAACAAGGTGGAAAAGTTTTTGCGTCGACTAACTAACTGAGGGGAAAACTTTGAACTAAGATGTTGAATTAGATAGAGGGAAGTCTTGGTAATGTAAGTTGAACTGTTCCAATTTGGGACTCGGTTTTATTTTGAAAACCATTTGCAGATGCTTCAAGTATTTAAATTGAAAATGAAATTGACATAATTAGAATGATTTTTAAGGGGACGCAGCACTCAAAAGATGACCAAAATAACAAACAAAAGAATATTACTTTATCTCAATTCTATGACTTTTCGTAATGAAACAAATAAGCAAAATTTCATATAGCTTTAATTATATTGTTCAAGGAGTTATCTAAATTTTCTTTAATATTGTGTTATTGACCTTCAAAACCACATATTTCTTTTTATCAGCTTTTATCTTTTTAATGACAGTCAAGTATTGAAAATACTAAGGCTTATTTTATAAGTAATATAAGTTTTTTGTATAATGTGTTTGATAATTCTGTGAATAGAATGAGAATTTTAAGAAAAGTTTTTTTTTTAAATCTACAAAATTAAATATAGCTGTTTTTTTACTGTTTTTCGTAGAGAGTGACAGGAGAAAATTTGTAAAACTATAAATAACGCAAGTACAACTAAGCATACGCATATAATTGTAAAGAAAAAAATTGAAAAAATTAAGAAAAAATTATTTAAACATATTAAAATTTGTATATGTAGTAGAAATTTTTAGATATTGGAGTATTTTGGGGAAAAGATAAATTTGAAACAATTGTGTGTGTGTGTTTGCTTAAGAAATGAAGCTATTTACCCCTTTCTTTCTGATATTTTGTGAGGGCTCAAATATGGTGAATAAAAATTTCTTTCTTACAAATATTTAATTTTAAAAGCACTGTGTCTCCTTAACGATGGAATGGGGACAAAAAAAAAGGACTTTAAAGGTTTCCCAGCTATTTCTCGATTTGTATTATATTTCTTTTAAGGAAGTCTCAAAATAAAAAAATATTGTCTACTTAAAGTTAGAAAAAAATTAATTTTTCCAAGTATTTCCTTCACACATGTGATAAAATGCTTTAGTATGTAAAATGTACAAGATAATATAAATAGTAATAAAAATAATTCTTTTTAACAAGCAGAATATAGTGGTTATCACTTTAAATTCTAACACCCAAATTCAATTAATATTTGTATCCGAATTTTTTTAACGAGAATTAAATTTTCTTAGTGTGCCTAGTAAGCATTATTCATCATCAAATTTCAAGATCTGATGCACCATAAATTGAACTTACGTATTAACTATTGAAGGAGGCCTGGTGATTTTCTTGAGTGTTTTCAAGAAAGTGCTAAGAGATTGTGAAAGAAACATATCTCTCAAAACCTTTTCTAATGTATTTACAAATCTCAGACAAAAATGGATAGAAAAAACACACCATCTATTTAAGATAACTATGGATTCCTAAATAAACTAGAAGAAATAAATATTTTAAGTTCAAATTTAAAGATCTGATGCACCATATATAAATTAAACTTCTCTTGAACTGTTATAGGGGTCCTGTAGATTTCCTTTAGTTTATATCTAAGAAAGTGTTCAGAAATTATACAAGAATCTAAGAACCTTCTTAACATTTATTTTCTAATGCATTTATAAATCGTATACTGAAATGTATCGAAAAAAAGCATCTATTAGACGGAACTATGGATTCCTAAATAAGCTAGGAGAAATAAAATGCAAGATACAATTATCACTAAATGAACGTCTAAGCCTAAATCTAGAATCTGCTTACTTCGTCATCAGATAAGACGCAGTACCAAAATTAATTTTTTCTTCAATATATATCTCCATTTCATTTGTTTAAAGGGAAAATTTTTATAAAAAAAATTGAATATGTGCAGTTCACTTGAAATTGGATTCCGTATGGATATACCTAGAAAAACGAATGATAATTCGTTGTAATAAGTAGAACTGATAAACAGTACAAAATTTTACAAAGTGACATAGTAATCCTACAAAATCAAGAAGGGTCTTACTTCATACTGTTTTAAGCAGGGTTATTCAAAGTTAATCATCCGATACCAAAATTCCATATTTTCAAAAATAAACGATGCAGAATAATAAATAAAACATGAATAAAAAAGGGGGGAAACGTGGAAGTTTTATATTGTGAACAATATACAGCCCTTGTGTGTTGTATGATCATGTATTGTTATAGCTTTTTTTTAATTTTTCATTGTTATTCGACTCGAAACACAATAAAAATTGTAGTAATATGATTTTCATCATGAAAGTAGAACCAGCCCCAAAAAATGTTATGATGAATAAGATAAAATTTACAGAGTAATGGTATTTTTGTTTACCTTCGAGTTATGAGCGTTATTCTGACAGTCCATTTATGTACTATTTTCACCATGCTTTCCATTCCAATTTTTTTTTTTTTTTTTTGAATTAAAAGCAAATTATTAAATGTGTTTTTCATAGTTTTAGTTTATATTTTACAATTAAAAATATTTTGATAGGAAATATCAATGTAAAAATTTTTTTTTTCGTCGAAGGTGTACGGATATCTTAAGCCATTTTATTTGCCTTTTAAATAGTATACCTGTGCGATAGTCTGATTCAAACCCATTATCATGTTAATTAATTTGACAATTCTTGGGAATTATTATCATCTACTAGTTAGAATAAACATTCTTTTATTTACAACATAGCACATTTACCTTTATTACATTAATATTAGTTCAATAATATCTGATTCTAAAATTTTCAAATGTAGTAAAACATACATTCTCTCCTTTGATCAAAAATCGTTGATCTATTATTTGTTAAATTACTACATTAACTCTTGGGATTAACTGCATTGATAACAAATGCCTAGGACTGTAAGATAATTATCTCAAATATAAGATTTCAAAAATATTTCATGAAGCAGTTTTTCCCCCAGTGAATTTCTTTGGAAAATATGTCGAAGTGACCGATTAAACATAGCTGGCAAACATCAGTAGGAACAAATAATTAAAAATATATGCAAAAAATAAGCAGAGTTTTATTCATTGAACTATAATAAATATATTTTTCGTCTGAAAATTAATATTAAACTATTTAAGATATATTATTTTTCAAAAGATTATTTACTGTTGGAGCAATTTACAAAACGGAGGAAGATTAAAATATTTTATGAGAATCAAATTACTAAGTTTTTATATACAAAAATAAAATATTCACTGCATATAACATTGAAGACATAAAAAAATGTTATTTTGAAGATTTATACTTATATATTATCTAAAATGCTTCAAAACACTACAAATAAATTGTAAAAATAAATAAATAAAAACAAAAACTTTTAAAGCATTTTCCTCGTAATCCTATATAAAAGATTTAGTTAAACATAAAAAATTCACATGAAAAGAAACGTTGGGGCGAACGGTTTTAAGGCATTATTCAAATATTAGAAACAAAAAAAATCATAAATTTTTTTTCTTCTCTTGAGTTGGATTTTCTTTTTGTTACCTTTTATCTCAGACGGCTTCATCTGTGGGGCCATCCAATTCGGCCAATGGCTTTTTCGAAGGAAACGGAAGAAAATGCTGGTTTAAAAGCGAAACACTTATAACGTTATACCTATATCTTTCATGGATTGAAATATTTCCAGAAAATCGCATTGAATTTCATTCGGTTGTCCAGAATACATTCGAAACATAATATCCGCTTCTAGAAAAGATTATGGGAAAATAGAGGCTTTTTAGAAAAAAAGTCCCCCTTTCCTTCCTATCCGTATCATTTCTGGAATTGTGGTAACGCTTTTGTAAAACTATTATGGGGATTTTAGAGGGAAAAACTCTTAACATGTTTTAGATCTTAGTGAAATAATATAAAATAATAACTACTTTGGGGATTTTAGAGGGGGAAAAACCTTAACCTGTTTCAAGATCTTAGTGAAATAATATATGCTTCGATATAGACAAAGGTTATTTGCGTCATGAAAAAAAAAAATAAAATAAAAAAACAAATGGAAAATCGAAAATAAAGTAATAGAATGGAATTTGAGAATCATTTAAAATAATTCAACTAAATTGATTTTGAGAATGTTATCAAAATAAAGAAATCAGATTGAATTAAGAGATCTATAAAAACAAAAAATCAAATTGAATTAGAAAATATATCTAAAATAAGGAATCAAAATGATTTTGAAAAGCATTTAATTTTCTCAAGTAACTCTTTCTTTATTTTTTATTCAACCATTCTTTCTTTCCAGGACCTATCAGTTACGTACTAAGAAAATCATGGTTAAATTTTGTAAAAGCAATATAAGATTTCGCAAAAAATAAATCTTTACATGTCTCAGAAATCTGCAAAGCAATTTTTAGTTAAGAAATCAAAACAGACTTGTGACGCATTTAGTTACGATACGTTATTTTTTATATTTTTATATTTGATATTCATTGAAACCTAACAAAATGGACATTTCGCAAGAAAATGCTCTACTTCTTCCTTCCAAATGATGAGGCTGAAATATGCGATTTGAGATTTTCTAAAACTTTTATTGATGAATCTAAAATTCTAAGAGTTTCAAATTTAATTTTAAATAAGTCTTACATTTTACAAGAGGTGCTTATAATATTATATATTTTTCTGTAGCGCAAATTTTTTATTACAATATAGAGAATTTTTATTTTCTTTCTATACTTATTAATAAGGGAAAAAATGAAATTTAAACAATATTTAATATGATGCACATCAATTATTTTAAACAATATTAAATGTGATGATGATATGAAATATACAATACATATGATGCATATCAATAATTTTTAACGGTATTTTAATATGATATGCATCAAGTTCTGTATCAAGTATATGTCAGATTTATCATTCTCGGCATCTCACCAGTTTTTTAAAACGTTTTTCTGAATTTCACTTGGTGTGTGTGTGTCATCAAATTTTCGATCGTTAATTTAACCAACTTCCCATCAAGCTAGAGCTTTGAAATTTTGGGAATCGTTCGTACTCGCCTAACAATGCAATATTTAGACAATTGCGACAAGTTTTAACTAATATTTTCTTCAATAATGCAGTTTAGCCCAAACACTTGGTGCGATTTCAAAAATTGGTGCCAAACTTGGCGATTTTTTTTTTTTTGGCTGAGCGTTAAATTCGTGAAACGGAACAGGGTAGCCACATTTGGCAAAATACTGCCAAATAATTCTTGTCGCCAAGGGTGGTTGGGTTAAACTGCATTCCAACCATTAATTTACCGGATGAATTAATTAATTTTAGTTAGTTTTTATGTATTTCACTTGGCGTGTGTCTGTCTGTGTGCGTATCAGTGTGTCATCAAATTTTCTATCATTAATTTAACCAACTTCCCATCAAGTTAGAGCTCTGAAATTTTGGGAACCGTTCGTACTCACCTAACAATGCAATATTTAGATATTTGCGACCAGTTTTAACTAATATTTCAATAATTCTTTTTAATAAACTTTGCCACCATATAAAAACGTTGTTTTTAAAAATGTTGGTTTTTATCTCGAATTATTTTTATCATTACCAAGCTGAATTTTTAAATTTATATTACATTTGAATTATCTAATTATTAAAACCATAATTTTGACAGATTTTAATCAGCATGCTCATTTTTAGTAACGAGTTATTTTTACACTGAGAAATTTACTCATGGAAACCTGACTTCATATTTAAACTTTTCTTCTTACTATGTGTCTTGTTAACGATATTTCGCAGCAGTCTAAAATGTAGCCAATTTAGGGTTTTGAGAAATTATAAAATTAAATTTTGATTCGTGATCAATAATTCTAATTTGTACAACAAATATTTTACTTTGTGTTAAATTTGACATAAAATTATTATAATTTGTCACCATAAATTATCAGAAAGTGGCTTATATGGAATGCATGCTTGATTTTGATATCTTTCTTTACAGAATTCTACACTTTTTCAACTTTAAATGAATAAATATATTTTTGTTTCAGTAAACAGGCAATATTAACGCTTCTAAAACATAGTCACATTGCTTATTGATTTCAATACGTTCAATATAGCTTAAAGATACTTTCAAATGAAGGCTCACTTTTAAGGGATTATTATTTTAACCAAAGAACTAAATTTTGATTCAGTTATTCGATGTATATATTGAATATAAATTTTATTATATACAAATGTTAATTATATATCACGTTTTTGAAATTTACTAATTACAACACATTAAGCTATTTATTAAGTTACTAAAACATTTTAATTTTTATAACAAAAATTAGTAATATACCACCGAAATATTTTTAGTTTAAATATTTGTTAATTAAATCATAAGAAAATTAATGAATAATATATTTTTATTGAAGTTATTTACATTTCTCATTTAGATTACCTTCAAAAGAAGATTTAGGTTAAGAAAACTAATACAATATTTTAGGTAAGTGCCTCGTTTATTACTATATAAATTGTCTTTTAAATAAAATGTACGTGATATAATTGAATGTAAATATTAATTTGAAATATTTTAAAATAAACATGGAAATATGGCTTAAGGAATAAAAGTTAATAAATTAATTAATAATTAAGGTTAATAAAGGAAGAGAACATAAAAGAGAAAGGAAATTTCGTTAAATGTGGTTTTGTAATTGCCTTCTTGAGAAAAGGGTTTTAAAGGTATGTTTTCCTTCAAGCAAATAAACGCTTTTTAAATTTTTTAATTAAACTTAATTTATTTTAACATAATAATTTAAAAATACTTTAATGAAAAATTAAAAGAAAACTAATGTGTGTTTGTGAGTGTGTGAAATGTTTTAAGAAAGAACAAAAGAAATATGTCTATGCTGATGTTATTAAAAGGACATGCTATATCTCCAGAACATGACCTTTCTGCATTATTTCTGAGTTTAAAGCTCCCGTTTTCCTCCAAAGGTGATACATACAGTTAGTTTATCAAATGAATTGGAATGAAACTGAATTTCTCTAACTATATTAAAAGTACTGTGTGTGTTTATTTATAGCAAGTACGGTAAAATAAGAATTTTGCATCATAAATGTATAGCTAAGCAACACGAAATTTTGAAAATGATTCTATATATTTGAATAAACTTTCTTTTTTTCCTCAAACAAGGCACTCATTTTCATAAATAAAGCAGGAAAAAATCGATGCATAAAATATATATCTAATTACCATATTGTACTTATACATATGAATGTTTATATATAGATATAAAGAATTTTCTACTTTATTTATTTAAGTGAAACGTCTGGGTTTCGACCAGAGACTCATAAAATCTGGAACAAAAATGTGACACGCTCACAAAATTTAATGTTTGAAACAACACCGACCTAGTTGAGGTTACAGTCAAAGTTACGAAGTAAAAAAAAAGTTGGCTTCAACTTTATTTTCCTACTAGTGGATATTGGTAAGATGAAGAAAAAGGAAACTTGGGGGGTGGGATTGAAGAGAGGGTTAGGCATCAAGATCGTGCGCTGGTTATTGGTCACGCGTTTCCAAAGCCCTCGAATGTCCACTCTACGCATAGATCTATCACTCAAGCGGTCATGGAAGAGTTTACTTTTGGTTTTTATTTACTTTATTTATTCTTCGGACTTCGCCTTAAACTTTGAATGTTAGTCATTTCCCTCCAATTCTTCTTTGGAAAAATTTGAAACCGGCCCTACCTACTTTTTTTTCATTTCTTTTCTCTGATTTTACTTTTTAGCTTTCTTGGACTTGGGAGTAATCTGGCCCAAATGGAGATGAAGGAAATGTAAAGAGAGATGCAAGAGGAAAGAGATGGAATAAATTTTTTTGCCTCCCTCTTTCTCTTCGCCGTCTTCTGGACTTTTGTATTTATTTTCCAAGTCGAAAACACTCGATTGCGAAAATAGAGTATCAAAGGAAACTGTAGATTTCTTTTCAACCATATCAAGTGGAGCCTTGCGTTTCTCATATAAAATGAGATGGTTTAAAAATCTTTTTTTTTTAAGTTAAGAAAATTTGATTTTTGTTTAATATTCAACATGGAAGTTTCAATTTTATTATTGAAAAATTCTAAAGATCAAGTTTGTCTTTCTGGATTAAAGAAACCGGCCATTTTGAAAGGAAATCATCTAAACTTTCACAAATATTACGTTAGTAGCAAAAAATAATTTCTTTCCATTATATTTTAAGAAAACTAGTAACATCATCTTATTACCCATCTTGTTTGTCATCTTAAAGTTAATCACAAGATCTAAATTTCATTTAAGTTCAAACACAGAACAATTTATTAAAACAGTCAGCTAAATCCCATATATCGTCATTTACCCTCAAATAAGGTGGAAGCTCTCCTCATTTAATATCTATTCTCAAATACTAACATCTTCTATAGTCAATCAAAGAATTATCTAACCGGAATAAAACACGAGTACCTCCTGAGACGTTTCGACAGCGTCCCAATATCGCCAAATCTACTTAACACGACAGAATACACCCTCGCACATCGCACTAATAATAATAAAAAAATTACAGTAACCTTAATTATTCTCATCTCTTATCTTTCTGCCTTCTCTCTCTCTTCTTTTCATCTCTTCTTCCCTTTTTTTACTTCACTTCAATTTATAAAAGAACTTTCTTTTGCATAGTTGGAAGTTGAGTTGTTCGAATCAAGAAGCATTCAGGAAATGTCCATAAGAACAGGTGAAGAGAAGTACGCCTCATAATCGCTGCAAACTTAAATCAGTGTTTTTCCATCATTAAAAGAAACTACACAGAGTGTAAAAAGGCATACATTATTACTTATAGTGCTAAAAGAGGAACATAAAAAATAATTTTTCCAATGAGAAAATAGTCCACTTTCAAAAAGATCCTGAGTTTGTGAAACATGAAGTCCAATTTAATTTACAAAGACATATATTTTTATGAAGTCCCTATGACGAAAATCAAATATCACCGCAAAAACATACAGAATTTAATGACAATAGGTGAAATAATTAAGAGAGAAAGCTGCAATTGTTCAGGCGCTCCGTATATTGTAGTTGTGAGTCACTCATTTATTATTTTTCTGTCGAAGTCTTTATAATTAGATGGCATACATTGGTAGATATTCCTGATACCCTGCATTTGAAAAAATGAAGCACAAAAACTTAGTCAGCGTATTTATTTTCGAGGAGATTAGTTTAGTTTAGTTTGTATTAACGTCGCACTAGAAGTAATACGAGGAGTATTGGCGACGGACCTTGTAAATTTGAACCTCGGTCAAGATACGAGGACGACACCTGAGTAGGCACCCCCTCTTCTGCTTTCATTATCTATATAATGGTTATAACAATCTATTATTTGTGATGATTTTAAAAAGATGTATTTTTGATAACATCATTGTTTTATTGAGATAATCTATAGTAAATTATCAACAACAAACAATCTCGTCAGAAAATTTCTGTGTTTTAAAATTATTTAAGAAATTCAGTTATTGAATCATTCTTCGGTTATATTTTATGAATATTGTTACCCTAAAAAGGCTTTGTATAATGCAAATAATAAGCAACTGTTAAATATATAGCGTGTATTAAACGTTAGTATGAAAACACTCATAATAATTTTATTTTTTTTTTCTAAAACTAGCTTTAAATAGTTCCTTAAAATTAAAGTTCCTAACAAACAATTTTAAAAGTCTTTCATCATCTTTTTATACAAAACTCATAATATTTAAATTTATAATATTCAAGTTCTATCATGGATTTCCGTAATCAGTATAATAATGATTGTTAACTGAACTAATATTTAAGAAAACATCACAATTATTTAAGAACCACACAATAAAAATTTACAATCAAAAACACCTCAAAGAAATAAAATAGGTTTTACTTTTTTAAAAAAAAAAATCGCACAGTTTTAAGAAAATGCTGCAATTTTTACGCAAACCGCGCTTCAAAATAACTTACCAGCAAAAATGAAAAAAAAATGTAGGAAAGGAGAGAACTTCAAACTTATGATAAATTGTAAAAGTTATAAACCCGCCAAAGTCAAGAAGGATACTTTTTTTTTTGCTTTAAAATTGGAGTGAAGAATTGAAGATGAAAAAAGGAAGAGAAATTTTTTCAAGGTTCAAGAGCAGAAAAAGTCTGAAAAAGTTACTCTGTTATCTGCTTCATTGGTTCTTCTGACCGAAGCCCTATAGAAAGAAACTCAGAAGAAAAGTGGGTCAATTTAAAAATTATGAACTTCCTTTTTATCAGTGGCAACATGAAAAAGATGAATATTCTTCAATATATACTGATTCTTTGCCTGACGCTTTAAAGATCTTAAACTCCCCTTGAAAAATAGTTAATGCTAAACATTTTTTTTTAAAAAAAAATTCGCTTGCATAATTTGCATTTTGCTCTTTTAAAATGAAAAATGGCTGAAATTTTATATTTTTAATATGGAGAGAAAATATTTATAAGAGACTTAAATATGTTTGATTCATAGCTTGTTTTAAAATGCCAAATGTATTAGCACAAATCGATCAAACGACAGAAATTTTAATTCATTATACAGTATTTCATTTCATACGCTATTTCTGTGTTTCCTCCGTCTAAGAACTCTTAAATAATTTTAACATCACAAAATATTTCAAAATACATATTTAGAATACGTTCAGGGGGACGTGATTATTTTTAAATCTGTACCTACTATTCCAAATTAAAAAATGCAGGTATTATTAAAGGATTATTAATACTTGTTTAATTAATATAATACGGTTAATCGACCTATTTTTTCAATCTAAAAACCTATAAAAGTTCTATTTCCTTAATGAATTTTTCTGTTAATACATTTATGCTAAAATGTAGCAGAGGAATATAAACCTTAAGTTAAGAAAGAAAATTTTCACACATTTTACTGGTTTTTCGAATTAATATTAATGTTAGTGTATTAACTTATTTAATTAACTTATCAATTTATATCATGCAGCTTTCCATAATATTTCAGCTAAAAATATTTTTTCAGGATTCAAAATTATCTTCAAAATGACATGGTGTTCCTTTTCTTACAAAAAATTAGGAATACACATGAATTGCATAAAAAATATTGTTAATTCTCAAAATATGAATAAATAAATAACACTATTCCTAGCACTTCATATATTCATATTCTTTCAAATAATTGTTTTATATCAAATTTTTAAGACCTTGAATATAATAATTTATTCCAGGTCATTTGATCTGCTTAAAATATTAACAAACTTTCAATAAGTACAAAATATAAGACGATGAATAGAATTATTCAGTAAGAGACAAAATATTTTTTTCTATAAATAATGAACATATAGCCTAATTACCTTAACTCTGCGCAGTTAGTTTTTAGAAGAAAGAAATAGGTGAAATCCCCAAGAAGTCTTTCGAGAGTGACCACAGTCCACTTTCTTTCTGAATCACTCCTTCCCTATCGGACAAGGTCCAGGGTGAACTCAATAAAGAGACTCTTATTGCGAACTTGGGCCTGCAGCCGCTCCAGTACCGTTGAATTGTATATTTTTGGGCCACAGATGCCTCTCGCGCTTTTATTAATTTCTCCAAGGGAATAGAAGATATTTCTTTCCAGAAAGAAGATGAAAGTTGAACAGCTCCTGCATTAAATTTAAGTATCAATATTGAAGCGGGGCATCTGAATCGATATAACTGAAGTATTTAATTTTATCGTGATTGGGAAAAGATTGTGATAATGTTGTCTAAGAAAAATACAGGTGATTGTTGTTAATTCTTCAATATTAAATTTAAAAAAAATTCAAATGGAATTCGAATGTGTGTGAGGGTGGTTAGAAAAGTATTCGTGTCAGGAATGGAAAAGGAGGTATAAAGAATGAGAAATGGGTGTGGAATAATTCGTTGTAGTAATGTCCATTGATCTTTTTTTTTTTTTTGAAGTTAATGAGTATGATCCCCCTCGGATCTCAAAAAATCGTCGTCATAAATTTCCCAGTAAATGAGACAGTCTTCGCTTTCTTTGGTGCATAATCACATGAGACAACTCATTTCTTTGAGTCTTGCTCGGTTTCCGGAGTATAATCAATCAACGCCTCGAAAGATAGGGGCAACACGACGTGACAGCAATAAAATTTTTATTTGGCATCAAATAGATGCCAAATGAAAACTAACATTTGAATTAGTGTCAAATTTGTTTTGACATCGTTTAATAGATGGCAGCACAAAATGGTATCGTTAACTACCAATAGTAATATCATATGTCGTAAGAAACGCGTAATTCTTAAGCCACTCGCGTATTATTTTGTTAGAGTATTGTAGCCCCCCGTATTTGAGAGTGATCATTTTATCTACCTCTTGTTTTGCAATACATCAGATCAATCCGTGTGTTTGAGTCCTGATTCAATTAAAAAAACGACCCGTCATATATTGGAGATGTAGCACTTTTTATCTGTTAGGGCTCAAAATCCTCACATGGTGTGATATGAGTGTACATAGAATGGAGTACTAGCTCAGGTGTCACCCTCAAAACTTGACTGTGGCGTAAGATTTCGAGGTTCATCGCCAGAAAACCCTCACACTGCAACTTAGTGCAATAATAATAAGCAAGCAATTCATTGGTTGGAGTATTTTAGTTGCGGTACTGAAGATAAAGATAATATTGTTGAAACAGAATTAAATAAAGGTGACTACTACGTAAATCAAACTCACATTATTTTACCAATCTAGACATAATTTTTAAGAGGTTTGATGTGTGTCAGTTTAAATATTATTTCAAAGTCTCAGATAAAATTACGTTGGAAATTTTTTTTTATATAGATAACTGATTAAGGTTGAAAATTATTATATCGTTTCAACCTAGTGCTAAAATTTCAGAGAAAATCTGAATGAATTTCTCTCTAGTAATGATTTAACAATAATTGTAATCATGTATGTTGCAATGTTGACATAGATATTGATAAAAGATTGAAGTTACAACAGTATTACATGAATAAAGAATGAAAATTTCGAAACAAATCTGGAAGAATATTTTTGAAACATTGACTCAAGTATAGCTTAAGTTATAAATGTAGAAATAAAATTTCATAATTATGATTAATGTTGTTCTGGAGTGTGTGTATAATCCATTAATATTTAGCGAAAGAAATTCGTTATAGAATTGTTTGTCCAAACTATTAAATGAAAGGTGATTTTATGTATGATAAATAATCTTGTAGCAGTTTTTCCAAGACTGGTTGTTGCTATTTTATTCTTTTGCGCTGTTGTTTCAATTCTATTCTTCAAGAGAAATTTTTTTTTTATAAGAACGAATCACTATGAAATAATTTTGTGAAATGCACAAATTTAAAAAATATTTCTTTACTACAAGTAATAGTATTGAAACAGAATTTCATAAGGCAGATTGGTGAATTTAAATCGACATGAAATAATCATTAACAGAAAAAAATCTAGTTATAATGAAGACATACTTTTACACTGTGTGTTATAAAGGGAATTTTAAAATATTAAGTTAAAAAAGTTTTGAAAGCAAAGCATATTTTAGGTTTTATCATGTAAATTGAACTTTTAATCTTACTAAATTATTGGAAATAAATAGCAAAAAGTTAGCAAAGCATCAATAAAAAAAAGAGGAACAGGTAGCCATTTTATCCGTCGAAAATAGTTGCATGTGAATTTTAAAATATAAAACAAATCTTAGTTTGAATATTTTTGATATTTCTTTCGATTTTTCTTATGATAAAGAAGAATTTTCTCTACTAATTACTTCAAGTTATATAAATGAAGAAATATTTAGAATACCAAATAACTCAAAATTCAAAGTTTGTATGCTCTCTTAAACAAAGTTTAAAATAGTAGCAATATTTACGGTCATTTTATTATATTTCTTGCTCATGATTTCATTACATTTCAAACATGATTTACTTTTTTTATATATAAAATGAGATTATTTCTGGAAGTTATCCAACTGATTTTTCAGAAAAAATCAAATTTTGAAAATTGCAGCTGTTCGATAATTAAAAACGTTTGTTAAAAACAATTTATTTAATATCTAATTTAATGAAGATAATCGAATCAGGTTCATTAGAATACTAAAATAATGTCACACATAACACACACATGTGTTATAGTTGACATAATAACGACGAGTTAAATATAAGTGATATAATTAACTTATTACTCATAAGTTTCATTAATCTATTGCACAATGATTAAATTAAATTATTCCATGATGGATTAATTTCATATAGTTTATCATGTAGGTTTTATCGCGATTTTCCCTTCGACTTATTCCTTGAGGATCTTTTTATGATGTTTGGATTCAAAATTGCCACTAATATTGGAACGAGACTTATATAAATTAGATTGGATTTAATGAAGTGCAATGAATAGAATTTAAGGAATGCATATATAAACTGAGAAGCTTTTCAATGCTGAGTTTAGTAGCTCAGTGAATGATAAAGACCATCAGCTGAAGAAAACAAGTGAAACATTTGAAGCAGACCAAAGTTGAATAAGGAGTCTTTGTAGTGAGTACAGAGAGATAATTTCAAAGAGTTATTAACTCGACTCCCTATCTTTTCTTCGTCTAAGACCTCAAACCCGATAGGATAACGAAGAAGAAATACTTTAATTTACTTAACTTTTGCATTAGACAAGGAAAGAAATTATTACTGCAGATAAAGTTGTGACGTTCAGCTATTAACGATTTTATTTTCACTAATCGTGGGTACATTTTGATAATTGAATCACATACAATTACAACTTCTTACCTACCAAATGAAACATGATTAGGTACATAAGATAAAGACAAGAAGCATTGTGAAATGAATTACAGAAATTGACATTTTAGTGAAATAGAATTAAAAGGAGGGAAAAGGGAAAAAGAGGATAACGACAAATTGATAGATGTGTAGACTGAAGTGAATCATCGTAACTAATCGCTTATGTTGGAAGTGACTCCTCATCAGAATAACAGGGGAAGAAACTGCTATGATCGAGAAGTGTTTGAATTTGAATGAATGATTTCGTAAGATAAACTATAATTAGAACATATTCTAGGATTCACTGCATTAAAAGGGATTCGAGAGAGAGAGAAAGAGTAATCTAGCATATTCTATGTTAATAGTTAATAGGCTCTTTGTTGTCTTTCTCGTGTTAATCTTCAATTAATTATTAGCATGTTCTATGTTACTATTTAATAAGCTCTCTGTTGTCTTTCTCGTGTGAATCTTCTATTAAATAGCCTTGGGCCTATTGATATTTAATTCGACATTTTAAGTAGATGTAGCGTTAACTGATAAGGTAAAACATCACAAAATTAGGGATACCATATTGAATATTCTATTATATGAATAAAAGAAATGGTTAAGTGGTTATTATTACAGTGTTCTGTTCATTGGACTATTATGTAGTGGCTATATATAAATAAGATTTATTATGAAAAGGGAAGGAAATAATAACAGAGTATTACAAGTTTTCCAATAAGAAAAAAAATGTTCTTCATCCCTATATCTTGATCCAATAGAAAAAGAGGGAAGAAATATGTAGTGCAAATGCTTATATAGATTTATTTATTTGAGGGTTCTTAAAGTTTTCAGAAACGCAGGAAATGGTAAAAACGAGAATGATAAATGGAAGTAGAATGTATTGTGTGCTTGTAAGAAGATCTTATTTATATTTTTCATGTTTATTGAATATGAAAATCCTCAATACTTCTTAAATTTTTTTGTTTTGTTTTAGAAATACTAACCTCCTCTCTTTCTTGTATTATTATTGTAATTGTTGGTTCTGTCGTTTGTTTTATTTAAATGAACATTATTTTCGACAGTTTCTTTTCATTAATTTTCATAAAATTGTTTTTATTAATATTTTATGGGTATTTTACATAATGTATTGTGATATTATCTCTAATTAAATACGATTAATGATGCATATTATTAACATTGTTCACTAATTTCGACTCAATTTTCTTTTTAAATTTGAACGTTAACATTTATTGCAATGAAAATTGTGGGTAATTTTAAAGTTATGTAGAGTTTCTAAAAACATAAATATAACTATAATAGTTGCGAACAAAATAATTTCTTTTATCATAAGTGATGAGAAATTAAATAATGAAAATGATGTATGTGGAATTATTATAATATGTTATTTTTGATAAATGCATAAGTTAAAGAGCATAAAAATTAATTATCAAGTAGTTGTTACTAACAAATGATTTAATAAAGAATTGAAGAAAAAAAAACTCAGAAAAATATTTAAACACTAAAAGGTGTTTGATAATATAACAGCTGTTATTTTTTTTTTAAAATTTTTACTCTGTAAAAGTTAAATTTCAAATCTTATTATGATTAGTTCGTATATTTATAACTTTATTGAATTTAAAAATTAGTTTCTTCAATACTTGTGCTTCTCCAACTAAGAGTATCATTTATTAATGAATGTATATTTTTACTCCTCTAATTTTATTCTTATAATTTTAGTATTTCATCACAGTTTTAAAAGAATAAAAGTGTTACATATGAATATTCAAGTACGTATCATTTGTTGTTGGAATAAAAAAGATTCAATTTCATTTTCTGTGTGTTTTGTATATGTAACTGCCTATACGAATTTTGAATTCGGCCATGAAGCCTCCCTTTTCCAAAAGTACCTTTAATTCCATCTTTCCAACAACAGTTTCAAAGAAGAATAAAATGTATAGATTCTTAAGAAAAATAAGTAGTACATTGTTTGTTTTATTCAAATGAATCTCAAAAATTTCAATTTAATACAGAGATTTGTACTTTTTCAAATTAAAATTTTGGATGCTTTTCAGAGACAAAAATGTTCCGAATCAATATCAAAAGTTAAAGGTACTGTATCTAGTTTAAGAATATTATAATTAAAATGGAAAATTAGAGTTTATTAATTAAAAGCGTTTTCGGAACGAAGAGGATTTGAGATATATTGGCTAAAATTCAGCCATGTTTTATTATTTGCTTATTTTTACCCGATCAAGTATTTTTCTCAGTTCTTCAAAAAAAACTTCTATTTTCATATTCCACATCCTTCTCCCCATCATTAATCCATAATGTAAATGCCAAGCTTTTACAATAAAAATATAAATTTAGAGATTTAGAATTAGAAACATTTACCAAATTTAGTGGATATGTAACTAATCAGTTGAATGTATGCCATTGTTTCATTAATTGTTTATTTTTATCCAATAAAAATATTTCTCGAAGGTCTTTAAACAAACTTCCATTCTGAAACATCGCATCCCCCTCTACATCATTAATCCATGATATAGATGCAAAAGCTATTTTTTTAAAAAATAAAAATTTAGAGTTTAAATATTAGAAGCGTTTTCGCGACAGAATGGATATGAAGTTAACTAGTTAAAGTTAGCTAGTTAACTAAATTTACGCCATTCGATTATTGATCGTTTATTTTTACCCAATCAAAATGTTTGTTAGAGGTCTTCCAAAAAAACTTCCCCCGTCTTATCCCACATCTCTGTCACCATCACTAATCCATAATACCGATGTCAAAATTATTACAGTAGAAATAAAAAGTTAGAGGTTAATAATTAGAACTGTTTTCGCAACTGAGTGGATATGTAATTAATCAGTTAAATTGGTTAAAATTTATGCCATTGTTTCACTAATTGTTTATTTTCCCCCCAGAACAAAACGTTTCTTAGAGGTCTTCAAAAAAGCTTCTATTTTCGTATCCCGCACCCCCATTATTAACCCATAATATCGATGCCGGTAGCAGCGTCGGCTTCTACTTAGAATACCAAATCATACATCCTCCATTCATTCGAGTCAAGATTTCCCTGGACAGGTACGATATGTAAATCCTTTAAAAGCGACTGCTCCATCAGATAGTTCAGAAAATTCCCAGTAAATATTTAAATTGGTACGGGGAAACTCTTTCTCATATGAGAGAAAGAGAGAGAGAGAGAGACACTTTTCAAGAAATGAGAAAATTCCGAAACGAAAGTACTTTTAAAGGCAAAGAATAAGATACAAGGGTTGGGCGAATGAAAGAGACACATCGAAGAGAAGGAACCAATCCCAATCAGGCGTCGTCCGATCCTTTCCTATTCCCTTCGAATCTACATAAAGGGGATGACTCGTGATTTGAGAGCGAAGAATCCCCCTTGCCTCTTAGCATCCTCATCCCTATGCGTCTCCGAGACAGCTAGTTGCCTAGGAGATGCTTCCAGATCTGTCCAATGGGGTAGGAGGACATTTCTCTTTCTAGTCCAAGACGCCATTGAATATGTAAGAAGGGTTTAATATGAATAGAGGCTCGACTCCGCCTAAATACCCCCTACCCCTTTTTTCTTACTCTCGCTCTCTTCTCTCTGTTCTTAGTTTTCTTTCTTTTCCTTACTTTTCTTTTTTGGTTTCTTCTTATCTGTGCGTGTGTCTATCTTTGAAGTGTACCGGTACTGGTAGTCTGGCTTTGACACAAGCGAGCCAGAAATTTAATTGGATTTTGGTGAATATAGGACGCCCCGTCAGAAAATGGAATGTAAAAAATAAAGAGTTCGGCTTGGAAAAAGGAGGAGGGTGGAATTTGAGTTTGGGTTCAAAGGAATAAGGAGGTTAGGATGCGGATTTGAAAAGGAGGTAATCTAATTAGTTGATTTGATCTTTTTGTAAAAAGTAAGCAAAGGTTGGGTTGAGTATTAGTTAGTGGAATTGAAAGTTTTTGATAAGAGAAATAAGGAATAATCTGTGGGGGAGGGGGTTATGTGAACAATCAAAATAATGGGGTTCTAACTTCTTAAAGTGGGTAAAGAAAGTACGGAAGGTTTTGGTGGAGTGTTAGTTAATGAAACTGAATATTTTAGATAAGTAATGAAGAATAATGTTAAGTTTAAATGACCGATTAGATTAATGATATGGAAACTTTTTATTGAGGTAAAGAAAGTGCAGAAAGTTTTGAGGGGGGTGTTAGTAAATGAAATTGAAAATTTCCTGTAAAAAATGAAGAATACTGATGATTTTTAATGAACGATCAGAATAATTCGATACTAAATTTTTATTGTAATAAAAAAAGTTGAGGAAGTTTTGGTAGAGTAAGTTGAATAGGTTTTGGTAAATGATGTTGAAAGTTTTCAATAAATAATGAAGAAAAAGGCCAAATTTAAATGAAAGATCGGAATACGTATGCAGAAACTTTTTATAGAGATAAAGAAAATACGACAAAGTTTTTAGCAGAGTCATAAGAAACTAAATTTAAAATTGTAGTCAGAAATGAATACTAATAAATGATCAGAATAATTAAAAACTAACTTTTATAGAGATAAAGAAAGTACTAAATATTCTGGTATAGGGTTAGTTATTGACATTGAAAGGTTTTAGTTAGAAATGAAGAATATTGCTCGGTTTAAATGAATTATCAGAAAAATTAAAAAAAAAATTTTTTTATAGAGGTAAAGTAATTTTCCAAGCCAGTTTTTAAAAGCTTAAAATTACTAATTTTACTTGAAGCATCAAGAAGAATTCATTATTATTTCTCAGCATATAAGATTTTCCGCTATTTACAAATATTTTTTTTATAAATAATTTTCTTTCAGGTGAAATTCAAAAACCATCTTTTTTCAAAAAAGTACGATTTAAATAACATTTTTTTCCCAAAAGTAAATAACTAGATGTTATTATTCTGTGTAGCTCATTCAAATCAGCTAAAAAAATTTCAAAAAATTCCTGCATTCAAAAATATTTGAAATATTTTGAGCATCTACCTTAATGAATTTGGTTCAAAAATTTCTACCTTTTTAAAATCGATGTAAAAAGTTTAGTAATAAAATTCATAAAGAGAAATAGAAGATATCTAGTACCTTTATAATTAAAATCGACGTAGGAATAATAGTATACATTCTCAGAAATAACAAATAATGTACCACACTCTGATAAATCAAGAGAATTTTCATATTGGAAGGAAATAAATAAAATAAAAGATTCATACTTCATTTTATAACATATGAAACTACACAATGCACTCTTTTAAAAACTATTTAAACTCATTTATAAAAATTAAGACTTCTAAATGAAAACTTAAAAGCTAAGTATAAATTTCCTTTATAACTTTACATTTTTAATTTCCTTGTTTTGAATTTTTTTCCTTCGTTGAGAGAAATTTCCCTGAATGTCTTTACTCTTGATATTTCTAAATATAGTTTTTTGAATTGTCATATATGAATTTCTAAAAACCTTTTATTGCGATCTACAAATAATTGTACGGAATATAATTCGCAAACTTCGAACCAAAACTTTGTTTTTGACAATATACTTTTAAAACATAATTGCTACTAATAATTCTAAATTTTTGTTTTCCGATTTTTTGAAAAAAATTCATCATTTAAATTTCCTTTTGAAAACTATTTAAGATATTATATGTAAAAAGAAGGTGAAAATATTTTACAGTTGATACATTTACATAATTTTAATTTCTGGAAATGTCATAAAATATTCATTAATTGATGACACATATTTTTACTGCCATTCTATTTCAACTTATTTCAGCGTTACCATAGCAACTGAATTTTCAGTAGATCCAATATGATAATTTAAATTTTTCAAGTGCTTTTTTCATGAAAGGTGATCTAAAACATTCTAATGTTACAATTTTTAAAGTACATACATGTCAATACCAACTAAAATGAGCATGTAACATAGTCTAGTTAAAATGAAAAAAAAATTTAAGATTCAAATTCATTACATTTATATATTATGCTACTTGTAATGCAAGACCTTTACCAATTTAAATTCAATACATTTTATTAATTTCAACGATAGAAAAAAACAAATAATTAACTTTAAAAAAAATTGAGATTACGTTATTAATTCTTATTATCATTTAATTACAAATCTTTACTGCCTCCAAAACAAAGCACAATTTTTCATCATAATCACATGATGTTATATTTTTACGCAATTTTAAGTTTTTATACACAATAATATAAAGTATTTGCAGTAAAAAAATATTCTTTAAAAATATGGGTCACTGTATATAAACATTTCAAAACATAGTTCCTATTTCTATTAAAGTAATAGAAATAAATGTTATTGCTCGATAAAATCACTACAATGTATCTAATTCATCTAATAGATCAATTACATACTTTCTCTCTTTCATCCAACCATTGGAAAGAACATATATTTTTCTCGCTACAATCCTAAACAATGTGTAAGGAGAATCCCAAAACCACAATTCTTTAGCCGAGTAGAAAAAGTTGACTGACCGCCAACTTGTCGTACATCAGAATTCCACCAAAATATCGTTGACCTTGGTACCAACAAACCAATTTTTTTTCTTCCTCTTTCCCTATATCTATCTGCCCATCTATCTATCTGTTGCTCCTCTATATATACAACATATTTCCTTTCTTTACCCCCGATGTCTGCTTCCAGTCTGAACTTGCGTCTAGCCCTATTTTTCCCAGCGATGTTTCTTTTATTTTTATATCGTAGACCTTTTTTTCCACTACTCGGTTCTTTTCAGTGGTAGATGTTTGCTGTTATATTGTTCCTGGTAGAGATTTAGTGCTTGGTTTTTATTACGCTCAAAACAAACAGGAAAAAAAGAGAGTTAAAAGCTGGAGACCTTCAATTATTAGGGCAAGGAAAATCATATTTGTGGATTGTTTAAGATCGTATTTTTGGATCGGATCTTTGTTTCTTGTAGTAGAGAGTCTATGTTTTATACATATAAAGGGTTTCTTACCCCGAAAACGCTTGAAAACATTGGATGCAATAGATAGGAATGTAACTATGAACTGGAAATTTTGCTATAAACTCTGTCTACAATAAATGTTCTGCGTTTTTATCAAAAATATCAGTATATTGGTAGTAAAAGTATTTTTAGCTATTGAACGGACTGTTTATAGACAAAGCACGTTTATTATTAAATATTCTATGTTCAATGCAGAAAATATTTTAAAATATTATTTTCCAGTATCTGTTACATAAGTGTATTTATTTATTTACAAAAGCGTTGTAAATGTTTCGTAATAGTATCAATTAAAGAAAATTCTCTTATCTATTTAATTTCCAAATGCCACAATGTTTTTTTTTTTTTTTCAAAGGAAAATATTTCAGTTTATTCAATAAAAACTTATCAAAGAGAAATAACCTGTTTGGATCAGACGAGAAAATTACTCAAAAATAAATATTATTTTTAAATGTATTTGATCTGATCTACATGTATGAAATGCGTTCTTATATTATTTTACCTAAGAAATTCACTTATCCAAGCAACATTTTAGGGAAAACATTATAGTGACACAGCGTAATTTGCCTATCAAAAGTTAAAAAAAAGGAAGAAGTATTTTTAAAGGCAAATTTATTTAAATGAATTAAAACATTTTAGTATTAAAATATACTTTCATTATTTGGTACTAATTTTAAAATATATAAATAGAATGAAATCATTAATTTTACAAAAAATATTTTAGTAATAATTAAATTCATATCAAAAACAAATAATTTTTTCTACTTTTAACTTCATTCAACAGAATTTACTCCAAATACTAAATAATTATTTTTATGAACATATGTTAATCTGTCAAACTTCAAAATCACAATATACCCTGAAATTTAAAATCTATAATGCGAAAAATATAAAGTCATAATAAAGGACCTTATGTATGCTTTGAAGCAATACTTTTTGCTTTTCTGTTTATCCATTTTGATAGAAAAGTTAGTATTTCTTTCAAATCAATAATATATATATGCTCAAATACAAAGTAAAGCACTTTACTCTTTGTGCCTTTTCGTTTAAAAAAGCACAAATTGACATCCAAGGCTTTCAAAGAATGCAGTATTCTTAAACATCGTAATTGTTCCATTGAACATTCTCGCATTCAAAAAAATTTAAATGATTATTTTATAAAATCGTATCGTCTCTTTTTCAAAACATAAAGAAATGGAATAATTTGAAAAGTCAGTTATATATTAAGAAAGAATCATTATCAATGGTGAACAAGAACTTAAATTTCACATACTGAATAATTAGAAAGTTACTCTTCAGTTATTTTATACCTTCTTTAAGTCAATAATAGGAGTTTTTTTTTTAAATTATCAAATATACTTTGTATTTGAAGAACGTATTCTTAAAAACAGTAAAATACCTTGCAATAATACAGTTTTTATGGAAAGTTAAATATTATTTAATGTTATTGTAATCATAAAAAAGACTTTTAGTGTTTAATATAATTATTTTTCTTTGGTTCTTAAGATTTTACACGACATAAGTTACTATTGCATGATAATTGAAAATATTCAAGTAAGATTATAAGATCCTAAAGTCTTTTTTTTTACTATAATTAGAAATTTAATAAACACATTGTTTACTTCTTCCTTTTCGGTTATATTTCTCGCTGTTCTCAAGAATTAGCTTAAAAACTCAATCACTTTTGATAAAGTAGCTAAAATTTCCAAGAGAACTGATATTTATTTGATTTATGCTTAAATTATTCAAGCTATATTTTCACTAATTTACTGAATCTGAAAAGGCATTCTAATTTTCATTTTATCCATTATATTGTTTGAATGAACTTCGGTAAATGTATGTAATATCCATTTTGTTGAAAAATACTAACCATTAAATTGACATTTTTAAATGATATACAAAATAAGTCAAAATCTGAAACTGTAAAAGGAAATTTCTCAATATCCTATTTCGTATATAATCTGAAGCATATTTATTTTTCTTTAAATGTAACATTTTCAACCATTTTTAAATTTTAAATTTAGTATTTATTTATTTATTTTCCTTAGAAAACATTTCTTTCGTTCCTTAATTCGTAATTTTTTAAATATTTCCCAATATCTTATTTCGAATAAACTTAGAAATATTTTTAAAAATCTTATGCAGCCGATTTGCTGTTTTGTTCATTAAAGTATTTCTATATATGTGCTACTGTTTTCGATAGCATGCGCAAATTGGCGAGATACCGTGCTCATTAAAATGTGATTGCCATATAACCTGCCTTAAGAATGTCATCTTTAAAATTTAAAATCCTTAATAACTTAAAATCGTCAAAAAATACCCTAAAAATCATGTCTTTTTACTTTAATTGTTGAAAAAGAATATATAAATGCACACAAGGCTACAATATATTGCAGATACATTAAACACAACAAATAATTTCAAAGATTAAGGAGTAAAGAGTAATAAGAACTAGAGACTGTTTTAGTTCTGCTTATTATGAATGATATACCAACTTGATATTTATGGATTCGAATAACTGAAAAGTTTGTATAAATTACAGTTACATCATCTTACTTTAAAGTATCTGTACACCTTCAGAGAAATTTTTTTGAAAGACTTTGATATTTGCTATCAAAATATTTTTAATGCTAGAATATAACCTAAAACTATGAAAAACACATTTAATAATTAGCTTTTAATTCAAAAAAAATTTTAGATTGGAAAACATGATGAAAATAACACATAAATTTGTTATCAGAATAACGCACATAACTCAAAAGTAAGCAAAAATATCATTGTTCTGTAAATTTTATCTTATTCATCATAACATGTTTTGGGGCTGTTATTACTTACTTGATGAAAATCACATTACGACAATTATTATTGTGTTTCGAGTCAAATAACAATGAAAAATAAAAATAAAAAAAATTATAACAATACAGGATTTACTCTTTTGTTACTAAAAACGTATTATCAATTTTAAAGCCATGAAAGTAGTAGGGGTTCTTAAAATCTATATAAGGAAGATACTTGCACAATTTAAATTAATTTGGTTCGTAATTTTTTCTGATATCTACGTTACCTTATGTGAATATGTCGAGAAAATTAATTTTGAGAAAAATCAAAAACAAACTTTTAAATGCGATTAAAAATTAGCTACCGAGTAAAATTCAAACCCCTGTAACTTAAGTTCTAAATAAGGTATAAGCAAAATTCAAACACTATTAGAAAGAAAAAAAGTGTATATTTTAAACTGACTTTAAAATTAGAAAATCGAAAATTTTGACAGAAATAACGTTTTAAAGGTGTATGGATACCTTAAGCCTTCAACTGCATTCGAAACCTTTTTTTCCGATTTTCTATCGCCGTGAATCTGATCCCTTTGTAAAGCAAGATCGTTCATGTTTATTCAAAACGGTCCAACGGTGAGCCGGATGTTTTTTCTAAACACTACAATATTTAAACGCATAAGCGTGATTTGTATGGAATGTTTTTTTACACCCTTAAAGAAAAAGAGGACTTTAGAACTCCGAAATCCTTTTTAGACAAGAAGAAAAATATGATTTAAGGATTCCGAAATTCTTTTCATATAACATCATGAAAATTCAACGGGAAAAAGAAAGAGGGAGAGAAAGGACCCACACAAATCTTTTTTTCTCCGACGACTTACGACCTTATTTACGACATCAAAAATGACATTTCTGCCTTTCAGAAGCTTATTACAAAAACTATCAGACACTATAATTGGCCACAAAAGGTGCCTCCCCAAACACAATTTCGAATGACACACGAAAAAAGACCAGTTTATCAAAATTTCTCAATAATAAAAACGCTAACAGGAGGAAAGGAAAATCAGATTTCTTTAGTGGTAGGTGCAATCCCGCGGCAAGCAATTTATTCCGGGTCTCTTCAATCCGGGGCTGGAAAAAAAGGTAGAGAAAAACTTCTTTTATCCAACAATTTCCTAACTAGAAAATACGACTCTCTTCTAAGAAGCTGGAATGAAAACATCAAAGGCCGTCTCCGCCAATATTTTCTCACAAAAATGGCCTAACAAAGTTTGTTATGCCTTTTTATCAGTAAGACTAGAAACATTCGGACCGAAATCAGCGTGTGTCTTGTTTATTTTCTTTTCTTATATTGAGTTTCTCTGGAAAATATTTGTTTCCTTTTTTTTTTTCCAAAGATTTATCATTGTTTGTTTTGGTTTTGTGTAGATTTTTTTTTTTCCAATTTTTTTTTTGTTTAAAGACTGTCATTTCTTATCAGTATTATGTTTCTTTTGAAAGTCGAAGTGAATTAATAAATTGATGTAATTTAAGATGTCAGCTTAACAAATAAAAAAATGGTTTTGTGTTAGTATGTTTCTAAAAATATTGTTTTTTATGGTTTAAAGAAAAACTTATCTCTTAAAAGCAAATATCTTATTTGCTTTCGCGTTTTTGGAATTTTATCTAAAAGATAAATAATGTTCTAATACAGTTAAGAATAGCTCCATTATTACTAAAACTGTATGGAATGTTAAATGCGATTCAGTTATTAAGAATGAAAGTCCATTATTTTTAACAATATATCATTTTAATGCCCAATAAAGGCTTTTAGACTTCCTTCAATGTAGAGAATTATAAAAATGAAATTCAGTTTAATAAAAGATAATATCCTGTCAAAAAATTCAAGTTTCTTTATCATATTTTCCTTATACACGTACAAATTCTATTACAGGATTAACAATGTCCTCTCTAAAATATCTTACATACAAACAATATTTTAAACAAGCAATACTATAAATATTTATTTGTAAAAAAATAATCACTTTCAATACATTATGTCATTGTTCCATTGTGTTTTCATCAATCATCAATTATATGTATTTAAACTATTAAAATACTTAGTAAATACATCTCGCGTTTTAAACCATTAAAAACAAAACAAAAAATCAATATGTTTGAACAAGCAAAATGTTATCAAATTCAAAAAACTAACTTTAAGCAACGCTAACGTTTTAAATGAAAGGGAATTTCAATTGTTGTATTCATATTTATGAAGTTAAAAGTTATTAGAACTTGAAACAAGAATAAGATATATTTATATCATGAACAAAACATTACATACAAAAATATTTCAAAACAACTGGTTAAAAGGATCAGATTTATATAATGTAATGTTCGTATATGGAAAGTTTAATTCTACTGTCTTAAAAATTATCTTAGCTTTTTGCTTAGAATAATGATTCGATAATACTTTTTTACTCAATCCTCTCCTTATCAGTCACTTTCTTTTATATATCTTCTAATCGTGACTAAACATTCTAGTGTGTCCTAAAATACAAAAATGATAGATGGCATTTTTTTATTTGTAAATTTCTTGCTGTGAAAGCTTATTTTTATTTTTTTAAAATACTTTAAATCCAACAAGTACGTTAATTGTTTCACAGTCATTATTGAATCATTTATAAGTAAAATTTGAAAAATTCTTTAAGTGAAAGGTGGCTAAGCTTTTTTGAAATAAAGGCTGCAATGAAAAAATCCTTGACTATCACTGTTTCAAATAATTACTATGATAAAATACCGATACTGATTGATGCAAACATAATTATTTGAAGGAAAAAAAACTACTTAAAATTACAATATTTAAAAAAATACGAATTTAAAATAATGTATGATCTTCGCTGATTTTGGTAATATTCGAGCAAATAATTGATAAAACCTCTGGCATCTGTTTTTCTTAATTTCCAAATTTTTCACGTTTCTCGCTTTTAAGGGGTCTCAGGAGTCTAAGCAATTATTCGTGTAAGCTAGAGAACATTTTTTTCAAACAGACATAACTTACTAAAGAAAAGAAACACTTTTACCATTTAATATTCATATATGTTTAAATCGGTTCTCATGTTTTCATGTAATTTTATAAAATCTTAAAAAGTTATAAAGAAGTTTAAATTGGCACGTTCATAAAATTACGAAATTCTATGTTTTAATCCTCGCAAGATTCTGAAGTACAACATTGATCAAAATTTACAAAAACTACGTTATTTTGTAGATAAATGTTCAGTTTGAACCTGTTGATACTTTTGAAAAAACTGAAAGAGAAAATGATTTTATACAATTATTTAAAAATTACAAAATTTTAGGCAACATTCCAACTAAAATTAATGTAATATGTTTCTGTTAATAATTTGTATTAAAACTGATGTATGAGTAAGGTGGCCAGATTTTAACATTCGAAAAGCGGGACATCATTGACAGGGGGAGGGGGTTCTTGATTAAAAAGTTGGTATTTAAAAAATATCTACTTTTGTAACTTAAATAAATTATTTACCTAAATCATCTGAATAGCTTATTTGTTGAGATCACTTGTTTAACTAGCACTAGCACGCAGTACGATGTATATCACATGAGAGACAGTTACAAAATCCATTATGCGAAGGCGTTATTTCGTGGAAGACCAATAAACTCCTTACACTCTGACCCTTCATCTCTCTAAAATTCCCTTCCGTTTCCAATTTTTGTATAAGATGTAATTCCTTTCCACCAATGTTCCAAATTATGCTAGATTGCTAGCAGAGCATGTCGTCATAAGAATAAAATATGGGGATGTGTACAAAGTATTCTCTCTTCATTTTACAGCTACAAAATGTTTTTGTCGCTGACAATAACGAAAAATGCCACTGTTCATTAAGTCCAAACAATGATGGTCGCATTCTAGTAAATGATCAAAGCGAACTTTGATAAGCAGTTCCTGATAAACAATTATTTTTATTATTAAAGTTTAACATTATAAAATTAACAAAATAATATAAAGCTCATATCCTGGTGAAATAGCTATATGGAAGATGAAACCCGTATGTTCCCTTTCCGTTCTCCCACCGTTCCCTAGCTTGTCGTGCATTCTTTCTAAAAATCAGGACTTTTTAAAACCCCGCGGGACGCGGGATAAATTGTTAAAAATTGGGACTGTCCCGCTAAAAGCGGAACGTCTGGTCACCTAATACATGAGTCACAACGAAATTTATTTTGAACATGCGTACGTAATTTCAATCTAATATAATGAACAGTTTCTGAGAATTCATGCGCGCAAGCTAAAATTATTGTTCTCAGGAAAACGAAGTTTAAGCTCAATGGTAAGAAACAAATCTTACTTAAGAAAAGTTTAGGTTTTTCTAGTTTTCAATTAGATAGCAGTTTTCTAGATCTAGAAGTTTTGGTAGCATCGTTATACATTTGGAACCAAAATATTTGGAAAGGAAATATTATGTGTTTTGAGACCCTATAATATTTATTAATGTTGAAAATCCTGCCAGTAAAAGATATTACATGGAAATAGTAGTATGCTTAGTTCTCTTTCTACTAGACCTGGGTGTTCATTTTTAATGCAGACACAGAATAATTTAGAATGGACCCTTTCCTGACAATAATCGTGACTTTATTTGCTTCGATTTTTGCATCTCTCAGTCTTGCATATGAAATAATTTTTCTTAACAATTAGGCTTGGTTTAAACTTACGATAATACACTCATAACGTAAAACTTACTATCATTCGAATTTCCGGATTAAAATCCCATATAAAATTTACGAGGGGGTTATCATAAAGTTTTAATCATTACAAGAAATAACCGAGATAATTGGATAAAATTTGTTCTACATCGATTCTCATATACATATTATTGTAAATTAAAGTTATTGATGTTGATTTGTTTAATTTCAGGAAGCAGTACAATGAAATAATTCGCTTTGTCGTTAAGTTTTATTTGCTACCCCTCTATATCATGAAATTTAGTTATTACTAAAAATAACCGAGACGAAAACTTGCTTTTTTATTTACTAAGGCTTTTATACATATTACTTTCCATCCAGAATTATATATTTCTCTCAGCATTCGTCACTGTAGAGTTCAGCAGAATGAACTCTTTTCTTTTCCATGCTGCGGGTTACTTCAATCTACTGCTTCCTGAAGCCAAACAAATGAATATTAACACATCAATCAATAACTCCCGAGACTAACATTGAAAACAACATTTTTTTTGCAAAATTTTTTTTTATTCATCAACATAACACCTTTTGTTAATCACCTTTTAGGGTGATACAATCGTTTCAACGCTTTCCCAAATCTTTTTTTTTTTTTTTTTCCCGCAAGAAATCTTTTTTGTTGCGAGTAAATAGCGATAAACAGCTTTCTGAATCATTGACTCGTTGCTGTTTTAAAGCAATCGCGGCACCCACTTGGAAAAAAACCTTTTTCACTTCACTTCAAAAAACCTTTTCAGTAAATACACTTCCATATGATATCTGTGTCATCTCAGCAATCTCACGGAGCTTCACTTTACGATCTTTCATTATAATTTTTGTCACTTCACTCACATTTTCCGGTGTAACGGCTTCCACAGGTCTACCCGTGCGTTCCGCGTCATTTGTGTCGGTACGACCACGTTTAAACTCGGCAAACCACCGACAAATCGTTGCCTTTGATAGACAAGAGTCCGGGTAACATTTTTCAATCCATTGTTTCGCTTGCACGGTGTTTTTACCCATTAAAAAACAATGTTTTATCAGAACACGAAACTCGGTTTTTTCCATTTTTTAAACAAACTACAAAACGACTTTACTCCAACCTCGATAACTCAGCTGTTTCTGGTCCGATCGACTTAAAATTTTGATACGTTTCAAGCAAAGGTTAGTACTCTAGAAAGACCTGGTTACTGGTTTACTACGAGCGCCATCTCTGGGTTAGTCTCGGGAGTTATTGATTGATGTGTTAATAACTGAAATTTACAACATTATGTACATTGGAATAAATTAATATGCTGAATAAAATTTACGTGCATATCTAGGTTAATTTTTGTGATAATCAAAATTTAACATTCCTGCGTATAACATAATGATTAGTTATCTAACACTTTTGAGAAATAAAATCTGGTACAAAATTTATTTTACATTGTATTGATTTTTCTATTACAACAATATTTAATTGCATATTTGATTTCTTCGCGGAATATTTGATGGTTGGTGAAACACCAGCTTTTCGCGTGCCATGGATTGAGAGCCAAATACATAGGAGTTCGACTTACACAGTATGAATACAATTGTTACGCATATATTTTCGATGTATAGTAACAGATGTCTGAGAAAGAATAGAACAAAGATTGTTCATTTATAATGATATTACTTCTGCTTTGACTCTTTTTGTCTATGAATGATGGTGGTATTTATCGCCTTAATTTTGATGCATATATATTATTTTAATTTATTGCGATTGAAGAAATAAAAAAAGGCAACGTTAGCGTCTAGAATGAAAGATTTACCACCTAAATCTAAATCTTTCAAAAGCGCCGAAATTTCTGCAACACAGCAAAGCATCCAAACCCATCTGCAATCAATTTCCTCCAAAAAGCAATAAAAAGCCTGTGAAATATTTCCACCTTTTAACTCGCTCTCTCGAACATTGAATCAAACATATAAATCACAATTCGTCAGAAGTTCTTTCTCAATATAAGGAGCAACTGTTAAGAGGGGGAAAAAAAGAAGCATTTCAACACCCGGTGTTGGATAGTTCCAATTTTCGCCATTAATTACATGTGACGTTCAAGCCATTTCTCATAAAAAAAAAAGTTCGAACTTTCGAGATTGATCGCGATGTTTCCAACCATTTGTTTGTGTGATTTATTCTGACATATGTGTATATCTATCATCTGTACTGTTAGCTTCCAAAATGTAGGGTTTTATTTCAATAACTGTGATAAATAGTTACGGTCCCATGCAAAATATTCAGAGAGCATTTTGCAAAATTTATAAACGTAGACAATGTTTATGTAAATCTTCATACACCAAAATAGAGGGCAAACATTCGTACTTTTGACAAGTTATTTCGTGTAAGTGCATGTTGTAAAACTGCAAATAGGAATTTGGTCTTTTATCATAATAATTTTTAAAGGCCGATTTTAGCACCATGTACTTCAGGGATTGGCAAGCTATGACCTTCGAATTTATATTATTTTGGAACAAAAGAATTGCAACGAAAAATTACATTTGTGTTTTTCGGATCTTGTTGCAAGTGCTGAAGACATTTTGATAAGTCAAAATTCTTTTTGTTATGTAATTGAGAAGCTTCCGTCAAATCTTCAGAGGGAAGTGAATGATCCGTAAAATGATGAAATGTTAATAATGATGTTTAAAGAAATGGATCTAACCCACTCCCATAAATATTTTTCGGAAGATAAATGGTGCCAATTAAAATCTTAAGCTGGGAAATTGGATCTGTATTTGGGAGTATTTGCCAATGTGAAAGGATATTTCCGAAAATGAAATATGTAAAATCGCATTGCAAAACATTCTTAACAGAGGACGATTTATTATCATATTTAATGATAAGAAGTAATAATTTAGAACTTTAGTGAGACAAAATATTATTCCAGAAAGAACAATTTTGTTTATTGCAAGTGAGCAGAATTTAAATGTACTGCGATATGTCTATTAATAAATAAAAATATGTTATTCTTATAAATCACGTACAATATGACCAGCTGATGGGAAAAAATATTTCAACTGCTTTTGTTGTTGTTTCTTCTGTTTTATGAGTAGAATTGTCCACATAAATATCTTTGAACAAAAAACTAAAAGCTCTTTTATTTTTAAGAAACACCTTTATAACTTTCAGTTTGAGAGAAATGACAAAAGAAGCTTTTACTTTCTAAGAGAAACAAAAACCAATAATATTCATTGCTGCAGGGGACAACACAGATCATCATGAGTCTATAATTCGTGAATTTTTAATAATTCTTTAAATCATGAATATATAATAAAATTCCTGATTATGAGATTTTTTTTTTTTTGATTCTTATAATGCATAAGAAAAGTATTTAAAAATAAATTGTATAAATAATGAAATAAAATTCAATAAATGCATATCAAGTACAATAAGGAGCATTATCTCTCGCGATTAATACTCAATTGATATTAACTGTTCTTTATTATCTGCTCTCGACTGTTTTTGAGAGAAATCATTCAGAATAACTAAGAGATTCATTTCACTTCCGTTCATATGTATTTGAACAAAATTTGTAAAATGAACGTTTACAGGTGGAAGGAGCAGATTTAATATAATAGGAAAAAATCAATTTCGAGTAAATACAAGAGAGAAACTCATATTTAAATCAATTTTGTAATTTATATTGTGTTGGAATTAAGTGTTATTAATATTCCAAGATCTTTATCAAATACTGTCACAGCTTTCAACATTAGATTGATAATTTTATTTTATATTTTACGTATCTATCCCTTTAACTTCATTTTCCTTTTTGATTAAGTAACATATATTCTCTCTAGAGTTTTCAGGCTTCCTTCTATCGGCCATTTGGATTTCGTGAACATAATGTTAATTCTATGAAATTTATACTACCTTTCTCAAATATTTACTATTTCTTCTATTTGAATGCAAAAACATTCATCCGGAGGAACAATAAATAATGAAGGTTTCTGCGGAATTAAATTTTCCCTCCAATTTTTTAAGAAATAATTTCCCCCCTATTTTAATGATTCGTGTGTGAGTTTTCCTGTCTTTGAAAAAAATATTTCAAAATGTTTTCAAAAATCGAAGAAAAATGTAATCCCGCAAAAACCATTATTATCATTATTACTTTTTTGCATTTTCAGATGCCCTTTTTGCATTTAAATAAATACAATAGTATAAATTTGAGGATGGCTTTAGAAATTCGACAGGAATAACATTACATCCCGAAATCAAAATGGCCAGTAGATGCAAGCCTTAAAGCATTTCATCAAAATCGGTATTATACATTTTTATTAATGAGATAATTAATAAAACATATAAAAAATATCTCCCTAAAACGATTAATGTATCAAGAATTTTTATATCTATTTGACTTTCTCGAGTTCTGTTACAGCATTTGATCAATAGTCGTGTGTAAAAAGATGAGAAACTTTTTAACAAACTATAAATTTATTTTAACGACTGCCAGCAGCTATACAGTGTGGCGACCTCTTATACTAACTCTAACAACTAATGACGTCTCCTGCCAAACCCAATTCTTCGTTCCAAAAACAAGGATGTTGCCAACACGCAACAAAATAAAACTGTGTTGATGGCGTAGGAATAGCACCACATATATATAAACGAAATACATACGTATAAACCAAAGATACCACAAAAGTACTCATGAAATAAAGACATTGAATACACACAAAAATACAAACAATAGATATTGTACACAAAATAGGTCCAAACAGAAACTGAACACAAAAGAGGTCCAAACAATCAACGAGATAATTTTTTACAAATAACTACAAGTAAAACACATTAAGTTTAAAAAGAACTATTGTGGATACATATATAACGTCTAAAAAAACTCGTCTAAAATAATTCATTATAAAAATCTCAATTCTGAATGCTCATGCATTCAGAATACTTATAACTCATTCTATTCGAATGTACAATCAAATAACAAACTTCGGTGCTCTGGGACAATTAAAATCTTCCAATATGCTTTGATACAACTTGGAAATTTCAAAGAATTTCAAGTCTATGTGATACAAAGCAGTCTTTGAATACGAGTTTTTCGAAACAATTTTCTTAAACTCGCCCAAACTGTAAGAAACTTTTTGGAAAGATTGCTCTTTCCCTTAAAATAATTTGCATATTTTGTTAAAGATATAACAACAATATTATTAAATAATTTGCAAAAAATAAGTTGAGAATAGTAGGTTTTTAAACAGTCCTAAATCCATGACAGCAGAACGTACGTCATTCTTTTGTATAAGGGGGGGGGGGATATATTTTATGTAAATACATCATTATTTTTCAACGTTGCATGAATAAACTGTTTTTGATTTTTATTTCTTCATATTTTCATAAAAAAGACCAAACTACCCTTTTACAAAGGAAATCAACAATTTGAAGCAATCTTTTTTCACTAGCTAAACTAATAGCTTTTATCACTAAGGAAAAATTATGTAAATTATAAAGCAAAATCATGCATAAAATTACGATTAATGAATCCATAAAATAAAATTACCGCATGAGAATAATGTAACATAATATTAGTATTCACTTCCCGTATATGCTTTAAGTGAATTAAACATTACATTCTTTTACAATTTCATTGTCATCATCATTAATTTGTATGACAAAAGAACCGCAATTATAATTATTTTCGACGCACACGTTTTGGCAACGACGCAACATGAAAACGATTTTTTTTTAAAAAAAAAATTCTTTCATTCCGATTTCAATAAACGTTATCGTTTTTTTATTCGTAATAGTACAATACGAAGTGTAAAGAATCATGC
>BMAW01045248.1:158931-179437 GCA_019974015.1 Nephila pilipes
GAAATGAATGTGTATCATACGTAATATAATAATGAAGTGTTCTTTAAAAACTATAATGCAATGAATTGAAACAAAAAAGTAAGAATAGTAAATAATTTTTGTATTGGGAATAATCTACTAACCATATCCAATTCTCCACAAATTTCACTCCCCATCTACGCTTAAATCATTTGTGAAAAAAATATCATAACCAATATCACCTTTTCACACGTTTCCGGGGCAAACAGAAAGGACTATCACAGCCTTCAACATCGTCTTTAACACTGTCTGAATGGTTCTGTAAGAAAAGAAACCCAAAGTAAATCGTAGGAAATAAGACGAACTGCCGAAACAAAAACAAATCCAAGAAAAACCGCTGGTAAAACCACGTGTTTCGCAGACTTGGGAAGCTTCGGGCGTGTAGCCACAAGAAACAAAAAAATAAGCTACCAAGCCATAGAAAAAAAATATACCAACTGTTTTCGTCCTTTTTTCCCTTCTATCTACACTAACCTTTTTGGGACAGAAAATTCCTTTTTTGGGGGGTAAAGAAAACGGTATTTTCATCTGTAAAAAGGCAGTGAATTTAATTATTAGGGCCACTTAACTCTTTTATATAAATGCAGAGCATGATATTTAGCTGTAGTATAATGCCCATTTTTATTAATATGTGCTAACATGTTGTTGTTTTGAGAAAATGGTGTCTAGAAAAATGCGTGGACATAAAATAATAGATATATAGTATATGATTCAAATGATTGGCATTATAATATATTGTGATTACAATAATTAACCATGGAATGGACTATTGTTTTAATTGATCATTTATGGTATATCAGATCACTATTACATTTTTTTTTCGTTTCCTTCAGTTTTAATTACATTTAGCTTAAATATATTCAATTTAATAATTTATCGTTTACTTTAATTTTAATTACATGTAGCTGAGAAATATTCAATTTAATAATTTATCGTTTCCTTTAATTTTAGTATCGGAAAATTTTACTATTGTCCATTTCTCGATATTTCAACGTTAAATATAATTCTTATATTTTAATGAGTAATTTAATAATAATTATATAAAAGAATCGCCTCTTGGGTGGCTAAATCAGTACTGTGTAAAACTTTGCATAGAACTTTTAGAGTTATTTTACACTTAGTTTGTCTTAGGTATATTTAAAAATGCTAAGATATATTTAATTTGGTATTTTACTGTCAATTTTATTATAATACCCGAATAGAATAGTATTGTCTACTTTAATAAATTATCGTTTGCTCTTATTTTAATATTTAATTTGACAATCGATTTTTATAGACAAATCGTCCATTTTTATTCTTTTTGATGTTAGCATTGGCAACGTTTTCGTACTTTAGGATTGGCAACGTTTTAGTACGTTTCATACTTTGCTTGTGAAAATAAAAATGTCTTACTAATTTGATGAAGGTATTTTCTTTTTTATACATAGTAATTGTTTCTATGGAACCTGGGTTTGGAAATAAGCTTACTTCAAGCTAATTAATATTCAATTTGAAGAATTCTATTCTTTCGAGAGCTTAACAGAAAAAAAATGTTAGTACAAGCTGCAATGCAATCACCAAAGCCAATTCTAATCTTTTTAAAAGTCTCCTGTTTGTGTTTTATAAAAATTATTTAAAATATAATTTGTATTGTAATGGGTTATCAAGAGCATATTTCCCTTCAAGTATCCTTATGGGAATTTCTAAGACATTGTGATAATGAAGAGCCTCAACTTGTGAAATAAGTAAGTAGGCTAAATAGGTCTTGCTATATAAAATGAAGTATAGTGAAAAATTGTGAAGTGGGAGATTATAGCAAATAGATAGAATACAATAAACAACAGTAGTTGTAGAGATAGAAGAAGTTTAGAGCAGAAGGAAAGAGAAATTAGAAGGTTTGAACTATGAGATTAGTCCTGAGCGTCCGCTGAAATTTACATGGGGTTAATTGAGGACTCGGACCCGCCTTTGAAAACCAATACGATTATTATCGATTTCTGATTAACTTTTGTGAAGGACGATGGAAAGATTTGCACACTGACGGGATATGTATCTTGAATTTTGATCACATTTGAAAAAAAGAATAAATTTTAGTTTGATGTTCAGTACTGACTCTTGACTGTGTGAATTTTGTTTATTAGTGATGGGACAAATCTTGGCTTATGATTTCGAAGTGCACGGTCGCCTAACGTTACATTGGATGAGAGAGAGAGTATTTCTCTCTCTCTTAATTCTAAGAAATTGTTGAGATTTCAATTATAAGTTGTTTGATAGTTTAGTATGTTTGTTCTTCTGTTAAATATGTTCTTGTTTGAGTTTTATAAAAACTATTTAATGTATATTACAAGAATATTGCTAATTAATTATGAGAGGCTGCTTAGCGTTAACATAATTATACATTTCACAAAAACTGATTTTTCTTATCGATACATTATAATCATAAATATGTTCTAGAATAAAATTATTTAAAAGACGTTGAATAACCAGAGTGAAATTGTTCCTTCTAATACTCGAAAATAAATTTTTATGAAGTAAATATTGATGATACATGTACAATATATTATAGAAAACTTTTGAATAAAATGCAGCTTTTGAACTTGTAGTAATCTGATGACTTTATCTTTTAAAACATATGCAGTTTGTTAGTAAACAATTTCACCAAAATAAAATAGTGATTGTATCCATCAAGTCGAATGATATTTCCAATGAAATCTAGATACGCATATTACTCACTGCGACAGAAAAGAGGATAATTAAAAGTCCAATTTTATTAAAGATCTTTGAAAAAGGAATTTAGGGAACCATATATTTTCACATCCCATTGGAATGAAGAAAGAGCCCCAACCCCCACCGTAAACAAATTTCCAACGAAAAGAAAAGATATCAACAGCTGCAGGTTAATTGCACATCAAGGTTCAATAGGAAGTCATTGGAGGCAAACGTTACTCTATAAAAATTTCACACCCCTAATGCCTTAGATTATTTCTGGGATATCATTTGAAATAACTTTGTAAAGAGGGTAGCGGTTTACACATTCAAGTGATCGGAAGATTAAATCTATTGTAAGATCAAGCAACTGTACACTCACAGTACCTAATTCCAATTTTCTTCTTTTGAGGAGGCTCAAAATCAGGGGTATGATGTAGTTGCTTGTAAACATCACACTTAGAAGCATTTGGAGAGCTATTGGCGACGGAGTTCGCAATTTTGAGCCTCGGTTAAGTAACAAGGACGAAAAATAAGTTGGCACATGTCCATCCAAACTTCCACACGAACGGGAATACATGGGACTTCAACTAGATTCAGCGTGCATTAGTCCCGCTACACAACGGGTCTTTAGTGTTACCAGATCTCGAACTCAGGACTCAATGGAAGCAACACCAACCACGTTTCCACTATCATAACCATTCGACTACAGCGGCCCCAAAATCAAGGGCTACCTGACATTTATGGATTTCATGGAAGGTCTCATTGAGATACTGATTGTTGTAGTGGACAACATAGATCCTCCGTAGTGTACTTAAGAGTGTGCAGTGCAGTAGAACCTTGTTGAATCGGACTCCTATAACTCAAATCTACGGATAACCCGGATGGAAAGTCTGAAATACCTTAGTTACATTTTCTTATTACCGGTGACCAATGGCACATGTTGCTACAATGTCCAAACAAGAGACGTTATAAAACAATTTAAAGTTATGATTTCTTAGGAAAGCGGAGCCTTTATCTGGTTGCCGAAATATTGCGGTGAATGATTACCCTAAAAATGTTGTCAATGTGAAACACATGGCGTGGTTTCCTAAAGAGGAAAGAAACCATGTCACTGCTTTGCATTGATAAAATTTTGGTGACGACATCCACCGTATTATTACGGCCGCTAGACAACGGCACCAGTTTCTTAGGAAATCGTAACTTCAGCGGACTTCTAGTGTTCATAATGTAAAATTCTTTATTTTCTGTTAACTTGAATCCTACTCGATTTGTTCAATATAAAGATGATTATCTGTCAGTAATGCCCACATTTAATTACGTTATAATTCCTCTTCAAAAGGAAAAATGTTCTTCACTTTCATTTGAATCTGGATTAGAGCTTATATCATTTATATTGTTTATCCTTTCCAATAAGCTAGTTTTCTTTGACCTTCTTATCATACTTTCACGGTTGTATATAAATACTTAAGAAATATCAATATTTTACTCTAGAGCAAATTACAGCGAACTAACAAAATGAAACCGAATACGAATCATATTTATGTAAATTTTCTTAATGAATATTCTGCAATTATTACTCCTAATAATCTACCTACAATCATTTCTTATTATTTTACATTAATTATTATTCTAATCATTTCCGATTAAATATTATATATGGGTAAATTCTAGGACTCATGATTGTATATCACGCTTTACCAGCAATATAACCAAAGAATCAAGAAAATGACGCATACTATATTTAACTAATCAGTACATTTCTACAAAAACCTGTGAGATTCACAAGAAATAAAAAAAGAAATAACTCCAAAACGGTTGTATATATACGTGTGTGTGTGTCCAAATTTTTCAGCTGAACAAAATTACTGGTCCTAGGTTCATCTAATTAAACTGTTTGCATATATCGAAAGAAGAAAAAGAATGGGATGAAAGTAAGTCGATTAATATACTATCATCAATTTTATTAAAAATCACCAAAAATTAAGGAAATTATATCATTACAATCTCCTTATTTTCTGAAGGAAATGAGATATACAGTTATTTTGACTGGTCTGATATCAATTTAGTGTTATAACGCACTCAGATGTTAATGTTTTGAAATACGAGTTATTTTGTTATTTTCAATACAGTAACTTAAATATATTTAAAAGAAATGTAATAATTTTGAGCTTTGCTCAGATCTATGTATAAGATTTATAAATTGAAAAATAAAATGTAAATATAGATTCATTGCCCCTTCTCCCCAAAAGTCTATAAATGTTGTTAAAGGGCTATTTTATAAATAGAATTATCAAGATGACATACATGATGTGTTCATAGGAACTTTATTTTATTTTCAGGAAATAGCCACTGATTTATTGATTGAATAGTTTGATGGCATATAGAGCAACAAGGTCTATTATCCCCCAACAGTTAATAAACTTCAAAATGATAACAAAATTATTGTGTTCTATATTTGATTTATCGATTGAGTTATATGGGATATAGAGCAAGAAAAGATTATTACCTCATCTTCTAGATTGTTAGTTTATTGGATGTTTAAGGCTAACTTTGTTTCCCTGACTCAAGGTTTGTTACCCACCAATTCATCCGTGATTTTGAACCACTATCAGATGACGAAATTGACACTTGAATTTGAACTTGGTCTCGAGTTTGACTTAATGATATTTTAAATATTTTTGCATTTGATTTTGTGAAGATTTTAATTTAAAATATAAAGAATAAGGTATGTGAAAATCATTGTTGTAATACTAACTCCAGTAATCTAAAATCTTTCTCAAAAGAATGTCTGATCAAGTAGGTTGATAAAATTGAACAGAAATTATCTAATACCATTGAATTTTTTTATTTAAGCTAAATTTATGAATTTCTGCCACTTTATTAAACGTTTATGTAAACGTTAATAAAAAATGAAACACAAAAAGAATTCAAAATGATTAAGCTTTAATTCCATTTTAATATGTGCTAAAGTTTTCTTTTTCTTTTTTTCCCTGTTAAGTTCTCTGAAAAGTAGAATTATTCAAAATGAATACTAATTAGCTTACAGTTAGCGTATTTCCGAGGCTCCATAGAAACAATTATTATATAAAAAACAAAACAAAAAAAAACCTTCTTCAAATTCCTAATGCAGTTTTATTTTCACTAGCAAAACATTCATAAACACAAAAACATTGTCAATGTTAACATAAAAAAGAATTAAAACAGACGATTCTTCTATAAAAATCAATTTTTACATTAAATATGAAAATAAGAGCAAACAATAAAATTTTAAAGAAGAAAACAATATTCTACTCGGGTATTAAAATAAAAGCAGACGAAAAATATTAAATCATAATTATTTGAGCAATGTAAACGTATCATAAGCAAACTAAATGTAATTATTATAATCATAATGTATAATAATGTTAATCTTTTGAACCAAACACCATGTATTCTTTATTTCATGCCCATGCATTTTTGTTGACGCCATCTTCTCAAATTAACAGTGTGTTAGCGCATATTAAAAAGAACCAGCGGAAGCAAACTAATTATTTAAAAATTGTAAGAATAATATAATTACAAAAACTTTGATAAATGAATTCAACAGATATAAAAGTTCAAACCTTCGATTCCATTTTAACAAAAATGAATTGTTGATAAAAACTTTGGTATTGAATTCAAAATTCCTCATACGAGTGAAAAATTCAAATGGTGAAAAATTCATGCATCGTAAAAGTGTCATGTATAAATATTTCAATGCTACTCAGACATCCATAAACATAATTGTATACACACATATTTTCTTTCTGTACTTGAATCATTTATTATTACTGCGTTTGAAATTTTTTAATTTTTTTAATCTTTTCAGTCAGTATAGTTTATAAGAATCATAATATTGCGACGACGAAGAAGGAAGTTTTCTTACTCTAAATAAAAATAAATGTAGATTATAATGGTATTTTAAAATATAAATTGCATTAAAAATTATTTATATTTATAATTAAACTTTTCAACGTTAGTTGAAATGTTTAGACTTTAAATTTGTGGTTGTATTAAAAATAATTAAACATTTAAAAGCGCACTATAAATGTAAAATTATTGAGTATAATGGCTGTAGAAGTTGCATGCTGGCAAGTAATTTATTCGCAAAAACAGGAAAAATTTAAAATTTAAGAAATATTTTAACCACTTTTCTTCTAACAAAAATGTATAAAAACAGAATTAAAAACCAAAATAAAATATCTTTTGACTTTGTTAGGTAATGTACGGTAATAAAAGTAGCAGTTTTAAATTTAATTAAGTCTACCGTCTACTGACCATTTGGATTTCGGGGACGTTATGTTAATTCTATGGAAATGCTACAACCGCCCTCAAACCTATTTCATTTTAACTGTTTGAATCCAAAAAATACATCAGAAAGAGCAAAAAAATAATGAAGTTTTCTTTGAAATCACATTTTCTTTCCGATTTTAAAAAATATTTTTACACCTTTTTTTAAGATTCGTTTTTGAGTTTTCCGATTTTTTTAAAAAAAATATGCTAAAATTTTTTCAAAAATTGGGGAGTAAAATGGATAAATAGATAAATAACAGAGATTTAAGGACGGTAGTAGATATTCCATAGGATAAACACTACTTTCACAAAATCAAAATGGCCGGTTGAAGGGAGCCTTAAGTCTAAGTTTATTGATATTTTGATTCCATCACAGATTTAAAAGTACTATTGATTATTGGTTGCGTAACATTATCATTTATCTTATTGTCATTAAGAAGAGTTGTATTCATATTTTTAAAATTATTTCACGTAATTTATTTATGTGTCACTGTTTTTAAAATAATGTTTTGGCTTAAGATAATTCGTGAAAAATCATCTGCCTTTCGAAATTCTTATCAGGTTGCTAATGCAACTGTAAAAATATCGTTTGCTTGTCAGATAATTTAATTGCATATACTATTATTTCTTATTCAATTTAGTAAACATGCATTTGGCAATGAAACTTGAAGCTAATTCTAACAGATTCAAATTTAATTACTTCAATTGTAAACTTGGAGTGGAAGACAGACATTCAGTTTGTTTCGTCCTTAGATTTCATTTGATTATATTATTAGTAATATACCATAAAGCCGACTGGAAAGATAAATAGTTTTTAAGAGCCACAGGGGTAGGTCAGGGTAGCCACATTTGGCAAAATACCACTAAATAATTCCTGTCGCAAGGGTGTTTGGGCTAAACTGCATTCCAACCATTTAGTTTACCGAAAGAATTAAGAAACAAGCCAATGCTTCAACTGTGTCATTTTTCTTGCAATGGCAAAGTTGGTAGACAGTCGGCGTAGAATCTTCATGCCTTCGGATAGAATCTCGTCGAAGCATAATTTTTTTTTTTATTTAATTTTCAAATAATTAATTTTAGTTTTATATGGGAGGAAAAAAATTTCTCTTATATAAGATATTTAACAGGATATAAATTTAGGAATAATACCGTCAGTGACGAAGCTTATATATCGCTGGAAAAAAAATTATTTGACCACTAAATATTGTGATTCTGTCATATGTATATACATATTTATATTAATTGTAATTATTTAACAAAAAGTAACTAAAAAAAATGTTTCTTTGTTGACCTAATTAGAAATTGACTTTAATTTTTTTTATATATATATTACTTGTTTGTATTCAAATAGATAAATAATATATATTTGAGGACGGAAGTAGAAATTATATATACATAGCGTTCACGAAATTAAAATGGACGGTTAACTAATCACGTCCTTCACTAAAAATTATAATGATGAATTCTACTTTTCATAGTAACTCTTAGCAGACGACTTCAATTATTGAATCCGATTCAAGTAGACTTCTAGTGATGGTGCATGAGTCAAGTATTGTTTTAGCTTAGTTTGTCGACTCACTTTTGCTTGAAACAATATAGTGCTTCTATTAATTCTTCTATCTCCTTTATGACATTCACTATACTTCTTATACAGTAAAGTTAATTTACATATACCATGGTTCTTTCGCAAGGCGAGGTTCTCATATCAAATATCGTAGTAAAGCAGCCCAAGAGATTAGTTAAAGGAAAAGAGCGTGAGAGTCTGCTACAAAATAAGCATTGGAAAAGCCGAATCTCAATATTTACAACGAAACTAATTTAATTATCTAATTTTACTCACTATAAAAATTAATAGTTTAAAATAATACACTAGATATCATGAACCAACTTTTTTAATGATATTGTTGATTGTTTTCTTTGAAAAAAATTATAGAACGTAATTTTGGAAATTTTAATTTATTTTTATTCTTTTTCCATATAGAAATTATTTCTTAAAACTTAGTAATTACTAAAAGAAATAATATTTTTGGTTCACTGTGTGCATAAGTATTCTTAATAAAAGCATAAGAAATTTGGAGCCATATTGTGTCATAATTTTTTTTAAAAAAAATTATCTCAAAATGCAAATATATCTCACAAATTCTATCCATATTCAACTAAGAAAAGAGGGGAAAAAACATTTTAGAGGGGAAAAAATACTTTTATATCTCTATACTATGATTCAAATATCATTATTAGGCACAAAACAATCTAAGTTCTAATAATTTGAAAAGACATGTATCACAAAAACAAGAAGTCTTAGATATTCTACAATGCCTCACATATCCAGGTACCCTTAAAAGAAAAATATGTTTGCTTCGTCAAGCAAATAATCATAAAATCTCAAATATAACAGACTGCTTTGAATTGATATTGTGCTAAGTTATGCATCAAATTAACTAACACGATCCATCAAAGCATTTTATAATCAAATGCAGTTACAGCACTGCTGATTCAACGTGTAATTTCCCCCTCCGAACTCAAATAAAAAAAAATACCCTGCCCCATCAGGATATTCCATACCGCAATCGGTCCTATCATTATTCAGTGGGTGTTTCTTGTTTACTGGATACAACTTCTTAACAGAATTTTTGAAAAGAGTGCCCTGACCAAGAGCACACAAAAGACCAATTTGTGTCCATTTCCATCATCAACCAAGCCTGTTAATGACCAGCCTCTATGAGGCAATTAAGGTAAGCTGCAAGCCTAGAGGTCGGTGCTTCGACCATCGATGTATAATTACTGCATTCCGAGCAAATTGCAGTCGGCTTAAATAGACAAAATAACAACTAGCCGCCTACACCCTATGTATAATTAAAAAAGGAATGAGAGAGTGGCATCGGGGGTCATAAAAGGCGGAAGCAACGGTGAGGGGCTGAACACAAAGTTCGTGACTGCTATTTTGTGATGTACACACATTTGCAGGATTAACTTAAAATTTTTCGCAATCAAGATACGATGCAGTTTCGTCATTTGTGTTTGATAATTTGTTTATTAATGTCGTTCTTAGAAGCAATACGAGGGATACTGGCGTTGGACCTCGTAATTTGAACTTTGTTCAAGTGACGAGGACGATACCTGACTTGGTACCTCTTTTTCCGAACTTCCACAAAAAACCATTGGGGGGACTTTAAGCCTTTGTTGATTATAAGAATTTAAGCTTTGTGTCAATTAGCGTTTATTTATTTCATTTTCCTGGGGAGAACTTTTCTTGATAATTGGCTGAAAATAAACAAACGTTACATTTTTTTTAAGAAAATTAGATTTGAAATATTTTTAAGTAATGTTTGAGTGTTTTTCTTATGATGGATATTAAGGTTATGATGTATTAATTCATGTAGGAAGTTTATTGTATCTATTTTGTTTATAGAAAGGTTTATGACAAAATAAATTAAGATTATTGCGAATTTTTCAATAAATTATCAATAAATAGTTTTTAAAATAAGTTTTTACTATTGGATACAAATAAGAATCCTATTAACGAATCGCAATGCTTATAAATAAAGCGCTTATTTAAATAAAACATAAGAAGAATATCCTACAAAAGTGTAAATATATTTCTGGAAACACTACATCTTTTAAATCATCTGTAATCGGGAGAAGGGGGTACAGGTCCTTTAACTGCACATTTTCTCGTAATATATAATTAATATTTGATATTTGTATCAGACATGTACTTCGTAATAAAACTTTGTTAAACCGGTACATAAGACAATTTAAATTTATTGAAGAAATAATATTAAAATAGTATATTTGTTTAAGCACTCACAAAACAAATTATTATAGTTATTGATCTTTAGATAATTAAAATAATTTTGCTCTGAAGCATTTAAGTCAAATCTAAACTTTGAATAATCGGTTTAAGATAAATTGTGTTTCTGGGATTAATATTACACAGTTTTAATAATAGGTATAATTTACCTATAAAAATCTTATTTTTTATCATTTAATTTATTGCTAGAGTCTAATTTTATATATATTAAATCAAACTAAATCTTGCGTAAGAAATATATTTGTGTCTACGTAAACGATAAAAAGAAATTATCTGATGTAAAACGAAACATATAAAACGAAATAATTTATAAACAATATTTGAGTCTAGTTAATTATATGAAGAATACATTGTTGGAAATATTCTCTCTTTTCTTATTTAAAAATAATATGCCTGTCTGCAGAAGACTGAAGACTAAATAATTTGTATATAACGTAGTAAGTTATAAACACAGGGAAATTAGTATTAAAGGACTTTTTTGAGGCAACATTTGAAATGAGTGTTATTGTAATATTTTCAATCGTCTGACTTATAAATTATAATGAAAAAAATATAATTTTTTTAAATTAAAACAAAATATGTAGTGAGTGATGGTGGAGTTTAATGGCCCAAGAGTGTGGCTATAAATTTGAAAAAAATAGATGATGAGGAAAAGGGTCAAAAATAGAAAAAAGTCGCTGGGTATCCCGGGAGCTCGTCGCCCGTAAGAAAGATATATAAGTATAACTTTCGAGAAATCATTAGAAACTATGAATGTTGTGAACCGTGAATGCTTATACAAGTAAATTGAATGTATTGTGAATATGGGTTTAGACATATCTAATAAGTAATGTATAAACTAAAGAGGATAAAAAAAGTCGTTAGACATTTTTAATAAGTAATGTATGAAGTAAAGATGATAAAAGTATTAAAGAAACTGCTTGGATATCCAAAACACTACAAATCCTTTCTTTACTGAAAAGAGGAGCAAGAAAATAGCATCAATATAATATTCTGTCAAAATTTATGGAAGTATTTTTTACATTAATAAACAATGTGTAAATTGCAATTTTAAAAAATGCATTGTACATTCCACCAAAATTTTATGGCTAAGCGTTCAAAATATTATAGGGCTATTCCAGACGCATGTTGTGTCGTAAATATACTAATACAATGTATATAAATCCATATTTCCCTCTCTTTTGCATCATATTTTATCACGGAAATTTGCTTTTGAATTTTGAAGTGCTATTCCTGAATTGATTTTCTCCAAAAACATCAGAGTAATCTACCTTGAAGATGGACAATATGGGTTTCCTGTCTGCACTTTGAAAGTATTTTAATAGATAGGGAGTTTTAAGATTGTTATAACAGCTGTAAATCCTCATGGATATGGATGATGGTCATAATATAATATTTGACCTTGGGAAAGTGAGCTGTAAGTAATTCAAATCTATTCGATGCAATTTTGAGAATTTATTTTAAAAAATAAACACATTAATTAACAGTATATGTGGATTTGTTCTAATTTTTTTTTTTTACAAATCCAATTAACATTGTTAAAATGAATGTTAAATAATTATGGTTTTTATACCAGTAATGGGTTTCCGTCACTAAAATTATTAAAAATAGATTAAAATACCAATTTTGCTTCCAACCAAATTGTCTGTCAAATTACGGTTATAATAATTGGTAAACTAAATACTAAATGTAGGTATAACTTACATTATGTCAATAAAATGTAAATATATGAAAGTAAATCCTCAGAATCAAAATTTGGAAACTTATTACAAGCGTTATAATTTATATTCATTCGGGGCACGATATAAACCGTGATATTCAACAATTTAAATCGTATGTTTCGACTAATTTTCAATCAATTTTTTTTGATATGTCAAGTAATGATCGAACTAAAATTTTAAATAATTTAACACCCAAAATACAAGATTTCTTGAGGATCGTTCGTTTTGTCTTCAACTATTTTCAATTAGTTTCTTAACTCCAGATTTAAAAAAAAAAATCTTGAGATATTAATCACGTTCACAATCAATACTTATAGAAAAATTCATTACGAAGTATGACTGAAAAATTTGACCATAAATTTTTTATTTGTTACTTTATCTTCCCAATTCTTTTTTATATGAAAGCTGAATGTGTTCTTTTTACAATGTATTATTCCCCTTTTGACATAGTCTACATCCTTTTCCATGCTCCCATCCTGACGTAGGACTAGTCGAGAAAACCTGTCGGAGATAAATTCCAGTCGTCATCAGAACAAAAGTAATGTGCTTTAAGATGGTTTTTATTCTTTAGAAGAGTTTAAAGGCATGAAAACAACTTTACATTGGCGATGGATTTTGATGGTCTAATAAACATCATGTATCAGAAACTCCATGACGTCTCGCTGCTTCAAATTCAATTCCCTGTCGGTCACCATCTTCTTCAGTTCTCAGCCCATTAACGAATTTTTGGGATAAAGGAAACAAGTACATTACATAGAAGACACATATAACTTTTGGGTACAAGTGTTTTGAAAATCCGTCTATAAAAATGTTTATGGCTATGAAGGTGTTATTTAATCAATCCGCATAACATACATTCTCCCTTGAAAGCTGAATTTGTTCGATCATCAACTGAACAGTAAATTCTTCTGTATTCATTTGTTTTGTTTATTTAATTGAAATCACACTGGAGATACACATCAGTAGTAACACACCTAATAACTCTGAAACTGGAACAAATAACACTTCAACTAGTAGCTTTCACACCAAGTCTCACAAGCGCTTAGAGACTCCAATAACATTTAAACGTGCAAAACCTTTCATCATTTCAGTCAAATGTCTTCAGTGATATGGTCATTCGAATCCATTTCTGTGGACGCGATAGCCTAGTGGCGACCAGCGGCCGGCGGGGTTAGTCGAATCATGGATTCGAGCCTTAATGCTGCTAAAGATCCGCTATGTAGCCAGGGTTGATGCATATTAAATCTGTAGAGACTAAAATCCTCCCGCATGGCGTGATGTGAAAGTTAGGAGAGGGAGGTACTAACGCAAGTGTCGTCCTCATCACTTGACCTGAGGTTCAAAATTACGAGGTCCACCTCCAACATCTCCGCGTTGCTTATAGCACGACGTTAATAAAACCAAACAAATAATCAATCGAAGCCATTTGTACCGGGCTTGGAATATCTGCCCGGATATTCATTTTTTCTCGTTGCGTCAATGTATAAGAGCGACCATTTTAAAAACGTCATAACTTGTTCATTTTCAATGCTTTTATAGGTTATAGAGCTTCCCTTGGAGATTAAAATGGCTACGTGTTACATCCAGCTTCGACCAAAACTCATTCAGTTTTTCTGTCTTAGTTAAAAATCATTTATTCAAACTTAAAGCTGTCTTCTAACTTATGTTAAAGTTAAAATGCTTAACTAATGTTAAAGAACAAGACCCGAAATCGGACTTGCAACCAGCGTTTTTCTTCATGTAGGGGATTCGAGCCTCAATTCCACTAAAAATCCACCGTGTAGACGGAGCTGATGCACATTAAATCTGTCAAGGTCCAAAGTTCTCCCGTTGAAGTGGAAATTTGGAGAGGAAAGTTCCAGCTCAGGAATTGTCCTCTACGCTTAACCTAGACTTAGAATGACGAGGTTCGTCATCAAAAGCCATTGTGTTGCTCCTCATCGCAACGGTAATAAAACAAATCAATTAATCAACTCTTTTTGATAGAAAATTCTTCCGACAGTAATATTACATTTTGATTTCGCTATCTTTTAGAAAACCGTATAATACCCTATTTTGTGTGATTGTCAGTCTCTTCTTTCCGGTATAAAATGAGATCCCCAACTTGCTTGGGGGGTTTTAACATTCAGAGTTCAAGCGAAAAATTGTCTAGTTTTAGAATGTTTGTAAATTTTAAGAACATTATATAATAAATGGATGTATGTGTTATAACGTCGTTATGAAAAATGGAACCCTTTTCAGCATAAAAACGTGTTTAGAGGTCGGATTTAGACTGTTGGAAATTAGTCGAAGAAGTCTTAAAGAAAATACCGACCATATCTTAAAGTCAAAGTATCTCTTAACAAAACCGTGATTCATTACCTAACCACCAGGTTTGAAACCGGTACAATCAGCAATCTTCCCTGAAATAGCCATTTAAAAGTCCTGAGAGCTTATAGAAAGTATTGTTATTTTTTTTTCAATATTCAGTCTGTTAGTATATACTAGATTCATATTTAATACATTCAGCTTTACAGGTTTATTCAAAATTATTCATCCGATTTCAAAATTCCATGTTTCAAAAATAAAGGACACCAAAAGATTAGTAATACATGAATGCAAAGGTAAAATACAGAATATTTTTTTACAATTAATTGTTCGATATAACATCCTTTAGTCACACATATAATGTCAATTCAATATGTAAATTCATGGCCAACATGTTGCGATGGATAGATTGGATGGATTGCACAGAAGCAGAAATACGTTGCTTAAGTTCACATAAATCTGTGGGTAATGTGTCGGTGCATACATCTTACCTTTTACAAACCCTCAAAGGAATATCAGGTGAATTAGGTGGCCAGCTGTGTAACATCAAATCATCTGGTCCACTGCGAAGGATCCCACTGAGAGGTAGGTTCGTTAAAATTTTCAAACAGCCTTCGTGAAAAAGCTTCAGGAGAGACATCTACTGTTTAAAATATAAACCTTCAACAGTTTTCATTTGTATTCATGCATTAGTTATGCTTCTGTATCGCTTATTTTTGAAATTAAATAAATTATATCGAATAACCCTGTATTTCTATATTAAATTATTATACATTCATTTTAGAATATGATAAATTAAATTTGGTTGCCTTCAAATCACAATAAAGCATTCAAACATATTTTTTTTCTTCTATAGTTCGTTACACACTAACAAATAATGGCTCGCTACAACACTAGCCTCTATATTAATAAAGCCAACACATATCTCCCATAGTTCAGCCACGATAATGAATCATAACTCACTACTTCGACGAGATTTTCTCACGGTTCTCTGCCACTATACGCCCCCGCAGTGTAAGCATGACACCAACCGGTCACGTCGGACAGCGCCATATCATTAAGTTTGGCGAGCTTGGCCTTAATTATAATCTTTATTTATTATAATGCGCCGGTATTTTCTAAAGACGCGGCCATTTCAATAAAGAACGCCAAACTATTAGGATTTTCTTTTGCGTTACAAGATATCCGTTTTCTTGGCGTAAATTAAGAAAAGTGCTGCTTACGGAGAGGGTAATGGATTTATTTTTGAGGCAGCGGCGTCATTACCAGAATCTTCACGTACTTCATTATGTATTAAGTCGCGAGCGAAAAGTGAAGAGAGTGTTTTGTTTTTTTATACGCATCTTATACAAAGGTTAGGCAACAAAGGTAACGAATAGCTGCTAGGGATCTTCTTCGTTTTGATTAAAACGATTCACTGTATTATAATTTTAGACTTGTCTTAGGTATTTATATAGTATTCACAACTTTTAGAGAGATTAAAATAAGTATCATTACATTGTAATTGTGGTAGTTGAGTTACTGTTGATAATAGCGGAGAGCATTCCTTTTAAGAAATTTACCAAATAAAAAAAATGGTGCTGGTAGAATAAGTATACGAAGAATCTAGTCAAACTGCTTATTAAAATAAGCAGGAAAGAATGGAAGATACCATTAGTTGAAAAGTTTATAGTTTTTTTTTTTTTAATAAATATATATTTGTTTTAACTCGCTGCCTGCGTTACATTTCCTCCTAAAAGCTTTGTTTAAACCGGTATTATTATTTTGTTTACCTAACATCCTAGTGAAGAAGAGGTGCAGGCATATTATCATATATTTGTGTGCTAAAATAAACGTTTCCAATTTACAAATGTTCTTTCAAAAAATAGTGTTGTTAATATAGGCTACAATATATTAAACAAACCATGAAATTAAGAAAAATATTTTTAAGTGTACCATGCTAAATATATGTATGATTGTATGTTTTTTTTTCTTTTCAAAAATAAATTATTTAACACTCAGAATGCTTTTAATTTAAAATTTCATAAGAACAAAATTATTCGAACAGCATTTTATTTTTTGAAGAATTGGTATTTAGTAATAATTTTTTTTTAAAAAAAATGTGTTTTCTTAAGTGGCGAGTATCTTTTATTTAGTTTATTTTAGTATTTTTAAATCCGCATCACGTAACTTTGAGTAATAAAAAAAAAGTTTCGGATTATTGTATAACACCTGTTTCTCCGTTAGCGGTATACTAAAAACTCAAAGCACATGTTCATACCACCTGTTGCAGTTAGCGTGTATAAAACGATAAGTGCTCATATGTAGTGGAGGGGGAGGAAATTAATATTCCGTTTGTTATGTTTGTACAAAAAAAGAACAAATGTAAGTCGTTCCAAAATAGAATGGCTCTAAATTTGACAAATTGTTACTGCAGGGGCAGACGACTAACATTAACATTGCCTTAAAAACTATTTTAAATATTTACTCGGGCATAAAAAAATTTCAGTTCTAATACAATAAAGGCGTAGTTTAGAATAAATTTAAAATCATATTAACTTTGGTTTTAATTATTCTGAAAATAAATAACGTTACTTTAGAAATACAAGCATCCAGGGAACACGGTTTTCTTAATTTTACATTCCATTTGCAATTCTTTCCTCTAAATTTTATTTCATAATTTTTTGTCGTTGTTTTTGGCCATGAACAACAACCAAGTAGAACTTGTTTCTTAATTATAATATTAAATTACGTTATTGAATTTTACATTAAGACGTAATTAACTAATTGGCAAATTTAAATTTTTGATGAAGAGATTCACTTCTAATTCCTACAGACATTTGGCCGTCTGAATGACCAGGTTTTTAGGAAGCTACCTTCCAGAGCTTGGAAAGATCTTGAAAGATTCAGAGTTCCTGTTGATATCTCTATTTTCTAAAGACGATATGCACTGTTTTTTTTTTACCTTGAGCTACTAATATTAGAAAGTTTCTTCATTTCAAAGCATAATTCTGATGCATGAGGTTAAAAAAATTGATTTCTCTAGAGCTTAAATTTTTTAGGTAAATGAGCAATAATGTAATTTAAAAGATTTTGAATATTAATCTAATTTCTAGAAAATTTATTTCTTAAGAAAACTTATTTAAATCATCGAATAAATATTTTATAGGCTCAATTTTATATACCTTTGAAAAATTCTTTAATTTACTGATTTATTTTAATTAAATTCTAACGCATCCCATTGATATTATTAATTTTTTTTCAAAACTATTTTGTACAACATATATATAAATTATTAATATTTGGATATGATTCTTATTTCCGAATTTTTGTGCATATTATAACTTTTTATTTATAAAGATATTTATTTTCCGAAAGCCTAATATCTTAACATTATCGAAAACACTTTACACCATTTAATATTTAACCCTATATCGAATTTAAATTGAACTAGGTATACTTATTGAAAACATTTTGTCTCCAGTTTTTGAGGGATTTAAGTGCCTGTTTGTGATTACTGATATAATTTTTTTTAAATTTCTCTATGCATTCTTTTCAATAATATTTATGTTACTTGCTCAAATAAACAGCACAAATTTCATCTAAACGTATTTGATAATAACTTTTAACAGATTACAATCCCCAAAATTTTTAAAAAAAGTTATCCATGGAAATAATTTAATAACAATGGCATGAGTTAATTACTTGTTATATTCTTTCTTTATCATCCAAATCATTTTAAGATAACTTGCTTGATTAACTTGCATTTTATACATGCAAGAATGCATTTTTATAGTTAGCACTAACTTACTTTTTTTTTATTATCTAAAATGTCCTGTTCTAATTCGTTTTTATCTAAGATTTCCTGTTCTAAAATTTCCTAATAAATTCCTTATCATAGATGGCGTAGTAGCCATCTGAATTCTAAATTGATTATTAAAATTTCTTTAAAAGTTGTAATTTGCGCCATTTAAATTCCATTCAAAGAATGCAAGAGTCAAAACATAATTTTCCAAAACATTTAGCAATAATAGCGTTAGATTCAACAAATGGCAGGACGACACAGAATGCTGTTCAGCAATTCCAGCATTCTGATGGAGAGTTCTATATTCATTCATTTTTATAGTACCATCTGTACTTACAAGTTCTCGATTAAAAGTACTGTCTGTACTAAGTTAAATTGAGTTTCTTTCAGTAACTGCAGTAAATCCACCAACCAGTTCAAGTAATTTCAGTTTACTTTTTAAATTTGGATTCGTTTGACGAGCTTTTCGTTTGCCATGTGAATGCCGGTCTCTGTCTATTGTAATAAACATCGCTCGTTTTAAGAGGAAAATTGGTTTAATCATGTGTGCGTGTGAGAAAAATTAACAAAAAGACGGACGTGTATTTCTGCGTGCTTACATCTCCAGATCTTACGAGCTATTCAGCGTTATTTGGGGCGCTGCTACAATGCCTACAATAACAATACTTTCATTAATGTACATATTCTAACATAAAAAATTAAGCCATTCTTTTGTGTATCAATATGAAACAGCTATTATGTAATTAAGTTAAAAATCATCATTTATATACATAAAAAAAATCTATTTATGTTGAAAAATACAAATTTAATCTATACAAGACATGTGCAAGAAATTTTCCCATTTAGTACGAGTAGTCAAACTAAATTGATGATTTATTATTAAAGAATAAAGTAGTTCAGCTTTAAAGTTCACTCATTAGTTACCCAAGTATTTGTTCAAGAACAATCATCGGGGTCTGACAGAAATATTGACAAAACTTTGCTCAATTATTGCAAAGTAATGCGAATGTTGAAATGACTTATTTTCCAAAGTCAATTTATCTATTCAAAGCGTCCCATTGGCTATAAACTAAAGCTTTTAACTCAATTATCTATCTATGTTATAAGTGACTGCGTGTGTTGCAAAATCAATACATCACATGTATCCCCACCTCCCACAAACGCTAAATGGCGTACCTAATTTGTACACAAACCCATTGTACTCAGAGTACACTAGAAACAGCACGACATTTTGTATAGACAGAGGGACAAGTCTAGTCATAGTAAACACAAAAACATTGCTTGTAATAAGGGGGAAAGTGTCTCTTGCAGAAAAAAAAATAAAAATGATAACTCTCATGATTCGCATGGTTGAAGTAGATTTGCGTGTGCAATCGCAACAATCAATCCAGCAACAGAGTCTAGATCTGCAATTATGTGTATCTCTGTGGAAATGTAAAAAACCGACGTAATTTTAAAGGGGTGAATATGTCATGGGAAAAAGTAAGTGTTGGACTGAAAAATTTGCAAATGCATTTTCATGTTTTTGAAAAAATTATGGGATTATAATGGTGCATGACGTTTTAGGGTATTGTTACAAAAGGAAACGACAGTTAAGTAATTGGCATGTGAATGAAAACAGTTAATGACACGTCTAGCGTTTTATATTTTGCCATTCAATTTATAGAAATACAAAAAAAAATTACAATTGATTCAAAAAATTTGTCTCTGCGATAAGCATTTACTCTAGAGACTTGATGTAAATAATACATTTTAATAGTTAAAATACAAATGCATTTTTTAGTGTTTATCGAGAGAATCCATAAAATATTTATATGTAATGAGAAAAATAAGTAAATATTCAAATGATACTAAAAATATTCTTGT
>BMAW01045248.1:179447-190002 GCA_019974015.1 Nephila pilipes
AGTGAAGTGACAAAAATTATAATGAAAGATCGTAAAGTGAAGCTCCGTGAGATAGCTGAGATGACACAGATATCATATGGAAGTGTATTTACTGAAAAAGGTTTTTTGAAGTGAAGTGAAAAAGGTTTTTTCCAAGTGGGTGCCACGATTGCTTTCGATGGAACAAAAACAGCAACGAGTCGATGATTCAGAAAGCTGTTTATCGCTATTTACTCGCAACAAAAAAGATTTCTTGCGTCGTTACGTGACCATGGACGAAACATGGATACATCACTACACTCCAGAGTCGAAGCGGCAGTGGCGCACAGCTGGCGAAAGCCGTCCGAAGCGTCCGAAAACGCAGCAGTCAGCTGGCAAAGTCATGGCATCAGTTTTTTGGGATACGCATGGCATGATTTTCATTGACTACCTCGAAAAAGGTAAATCGATCAACAGTGATTATTATATTGACTTGCTGGTGCGTTTGAACGAGGAAATCGCAAAAAAACGACCGCACAGTCTCGGGACTTATTGATCCATGTGTTATATATTTAATGCAAAATCCTTAAATCCATTAGCAGATTTCATAATCATTAAATGAATTAAGAACGAAGAGATGTATTAAAATAACACTATTACATTTTCTATTATTTATTTGCAAGAGACGTATTAAAATAAAACTATTCATGCATTTTATTTGCATTACCAGTAACATTATTCTGAGAAAAGAGCCTCAAACGGGAAACGATTACATACCAACGAGTTTAAAAAAATTAGTAATCCCGAATGCACAGGGGAGGACAAAAAGCACAGAATTAAAACAAGAGTATGAAAGTAATTTTCTATTGCAGATTATTAGTATAACTTAACTATTTAAGGTATCCGTACACCTTCGGAGAAAATTTTTGAAATACATTGATATTTGTTACCAAAATATTTTCAATGCCAAAATATAACTTAAAACTATTAAAATATATATTAAAACTATTTATTCAGAATCGATTGCAGTTTCTTACTGGGGATACATAGTTTAGTAGATAGAATGACAAAAAGACTGTAGAATTCTACATTAAAATAAATACTTTTATCATAACTATAAAGACTGCTTGACGTTAATTTAAAGTATTAAAGAATAGAAGCAGAGAATTTATCATCAAATTCGATAGTGTCAATAACAGTTAGGCTATATGTTTATTCTAATTGTCTAAACTACTCTCGAAATGGACAGAATAGAGGGTCATTATGCATTGTTATTGGACTGGAATTGGATTATTTGCCATTTATCGAACATTATTCAATTCTAAGGCGATAATAATTTAAATGTGCAATCAATCTGCATTAAGTGAGTGAGTGAGTGAATTGTAGGATTTATGGTGCTAGAGGTAAATCGAGCTACGCTATGTCAAGCATTTGCTTAAAATTTGACGCAAAGGATTTTTTTAAGGGGACTTAGTACCTTACGAAATCAAAAGTAGAACATTTTGACAAACTCTTTTTTCAATTCTTCATAAAACAACAATTTTTGCTCATTTCAGTATGAAACTTTGCCAGTTTGTGTAATAAAGTGCATAGTTTAAAATATTGGGTCAAGTTTTGCTATTAAATTAATATATTTTCCTATACAACATGAAATATGCGTACAAAAATTTGAAAAATAAATTAGCTTACCTTACGTTACCCACAAGATAACTTTTGAAAGATGTACAATAGAACCATAATTCTTATATCAATTTAAAGATAAATAATGACCTTATTCTGTGAACCTCAAATTTTAAATTTACCTTACATTAAAAAAAATTGAAAAATTAAAAAAGTTATCGAGTTTGTATTTAGTAACTTTTTTTTCATGTATCATGTTATAAAATAAAATCTAATCATCCTATTAACAAAATTGAGGTTCACAGAATAAAGATTTACAAGTACAACACTCATGTAAAATTTTAAAGCTCTGCATGCAAAAGAGTTTTTTTAATCCTGTGGGAAAGTGTGAAAATAGCAAACTGAGAAAAAGAGGTTTGTTTACATTGCATTACATAGAACAAGCCACTTTTACATTTACATTTTTTGTTGCACAGGACGTAATAATTGTCGGATTTTGACGCGGTTTGTTTTAAAATGCTCCTAACATTCAATACTATTTTTTAAAATCAAATTTGAAAAATCGAACTTTTGAAGGTGCAAAGGTACTAAGTCCCCTTAAAACCACATTAAGATAAAATGATCGAGGAAATATAAAGAAATATAAAATGTTTAAAATTAAAATTTTAATTTTAAAACTATTCTCCAGAGGGGCAGAATAGAAGTTCATTGTGTATTGTTGTTGGACTGGAATTAGATTATTCGCCATAATTGGAAGATAATTCAATACTAAGGCGATAATAATTTAAATGTAATTAATCAGTATAAAGTGAGTCAATGCTGGGGTTTATGGCGCGAGAGGTAGATCTGGTTTTGCTGTGCCAAATATTTGCTTAAAAATTGACAAAGGAATTTTTAAAACTACATTAAGATAAAATGATAGACAAAATACAAGGAAATATAAAATGAAATGTAAAATGTTAGAGTTGAAATTTTAAATGTTATATAAAAAAAAAATCTGTTTTATATGAAAATGCAAACAACTTGTGGCGACGATTCTCCCCAATAAGTCAGGTAAATTAAAAAAACAAATGAATTGGGAAAAAAATAAAAGCTGATAATTAAACATTGGACAATCAATCAATCAACATTAATTCTACATCACTGATACTTCGTATGGTACTTCTCATTCCTTGAACAACAAACTCTCATGCTTGGGAGGTGCTCTTTTTCAACATACTACACTAACTGAGTTTTGTTTTCTGGACACATTTGAAGGAATCAGTTTTTGTAATAGAACTGGTTACTATAGAAGCTTTTGTGACGTATTTCCTTCATTCTTTAACTCAACAGTCATCTTAAAGTTTAATTAAATAGTCAATAAGATCAAAACTCCAACTAAAGATACGACAGTTTATTTAGAATATACAAGATTTCTCTCTAATCCCTCTTAATTCAGTTAATCATTATTTATATTCTAATAATAAGGTCTTAGCTGACCAAATCAATAGTTCCAACTCAAGTATTTCTCCGTTATAGCAGATTCACTTCCAACATAAACGATTAACTACAATACTTCATTTCAATCTATACATCTATCAACTCGCCTTTATTCTCTTTCTCTCCCTTATCATCCCTATCTATTCTATTTCACTTATATATCACTATCTCTAATTCAATTTACTTCGCTTCTTATTTTCAATCGTATTTCCTTTAGAATGGGAAGAAATTACAATTTTATGCAAATGAAATTACCAAAATGTACCCTAGAACTGAGCAGAAAAAAATCACGAATAGCTAAACGGCATACTTTATTTAAACTGGACGAGTCCATTCAGACTTTTTAAAAAAATGCTTCACGAAATTATAGTAAAAATCATAATTATGTGATGCATGGACCATACCAAGTGAAGGCCTGGTACGTAGAATAGTGGAATGTGCAATTATTCTTCAAATGCCCCATTTTCTTTTCGAAGCTTATAATGTCCAGCACGTCGGCATTGGAGTTATAAATCGATACAAAGCCATTTCCTATCTGCATTCCCACATTTCAGGAAAAACGCATTCTGCAGAAAGAAAATTTCTTGCTTATTTCGAATTTGAAGGGGGGGGGAGTGTTGAGGAATAGGGGTGGCAAGAGAAGTGAAACAAAAAAAATCTGTGCTCGGAAAGCAGACGTCCAGAATTTGCGAACTCATCCCCCCCTCGAAGCATCAAACCGCATCCCGTCCATTCCATACAGAAGAAAAGGGGGGTGGCGTGAAGGAAATCTATCAGGGATGAACCCCCGTCCTTTTCTGTCTGGATACCGAGGGCTGTGTGCCATTAGCATGGACTGTGGGCAGCGTCAGTGAATAATATATTCCCTTCTTTTTCTACAGCTAGCCTTTACCGAAGAAATATAGGGAGAGAACGGAAAGAAAAATAAAAAGTAAAAAGTTAGAGAATTTTCTTATTTTTAAAGGGGGGTGGGGGTGGAAGGAGGTGAGGTTAGGGATGGAGAAAAGAATGTACGTGTACGCTCACGATTCTGGACTCAATTTCACTTATAGGGTCCGAGGAGAAATATATTTTATTTTACTTTATTTTAAAGCCCGGTTCTTCTTTTTTAGGGTTCATTGCTGAATTCGAAATCAGTTGCAAATGGAAAGTGAAAAAGAAATGCAATAGATGGAGTTTAGAATTTTCTTTTACTTTTATTTATTTTTTTTTCTTTGCCCCTTTTTCTCTGGACTTATTTCGTTTTCGACGTTCATGGGAAAGTAATCTGAACTTTTCTCTCTGTCCCTCTCTCTCTCTATCAATTTCTTCTTGCCATTCTTTTGTTGTTTCCACATCGTTCCTTAAAAGACATTGTTCTTTTGCGTGGTGTTCCAGATTGCGTAGCTTTGACATCTATCTTAGAAGATTAGAATTCCCCCAAAACGTTGGTGTTCCATTCGAAAACCAAATTCGCTTGAAAATCTAGGTGTCTTTTACTTGCCCTGAACCGGAGAAACAAAGCTATTGTGATCCAACTTACGTTGTTATTAGGGCGGCAATGCCTTATCTCAACATTTCACCTTTTAGTCTTCCTCACAATTGAGGAGAAAGGTTCTGTAAGCCAAATAATGTTATGGAATACTTACAACAGTATTCAAATAATAGATAAGAAAAACATTGCTATACTACGCAGGGTCTTACTGACACGAAAAAACACTCACCCCAGTCAATCCTCAGCCTTAAGCCCAAATTTAGACTCGCAAAATCTCATTTTAAAATTTATTTGTTAGATACTCGTATTTCAATCATGACAATTTTTATTTACTTTTAAAGTAAGTAAGTAAGTGAATACTTGAATGATGTTCAAATATTCAAAAAAAAAAAAAAACTATAAAAATGTGATATTAAATACATTGCGATACCGTTAGTGGAACAAATTAGCAAGATTTCAGCCTCAATTGTTGTTAGTAATATTATCATAAATGTTACAGTAACTCTACGTTGTTTTTACCAGTGATTTGGTAAATTATGTACAGTTACCGGTTACGCGGGGCACAAAATTTAGCGAAGATTTCAGCCTCAATTGTTATTGTAAAGTTTAGCCTTAAAATGTTACCGGTAACTCTACATTGTTTTTACCAGTGATTTGGTAAATTACGTACAGTTACCGGTTAAGCGGGGCACAAAATTTAACGAAGATTTCAGCCTCAATTGTTATTGTAAATTTTAGCCTTAAATTGTTACAGGTAATTCAACGTTGTTTTTAATAGTGATTTGGTAAATTATATACATAATTATAATATACTTTTCCTAGTACATTTGTAATTACGTTACCCATTGAAGAAACACTTAACTTTTATTGATCAAAACAAAAACAGTAATGCAACATAATATTCTGTCTCTAGCACACACAAGTAAATATTAATGAAATTGTTAAGAATAACTGGAGTATTTCCAACAAGAATATATTAGGTGGAAATATATTCTCATGAGCCTGTGATAACGCTTTTCTGCAACAGTACTTTTTTTTGAAAGAAGAGAGACTATTACAGAGATTTCGTCATTCACCAAGGAACGTTTAAATTAGGATTTCCTTGCAATGGCATTGAATTTGGCGACTGTTTTGGCCTTTTGGTGATAAACTTGGCGACTTTGGCGATAAAACGAAAGCTCTTGAAAATGCTGGAACCTTGTCTGGAACTCGATCAAGAGACAAGTTATGGATTTTTCTTGAATTTTCCCTGTGACGTAACGTCTAACTAGGACAGCTACAAATACGGGGAGATGTGAAGCCTGAGGAAATTGACTGAGGGAATCTGCCGGGACTGTTGAAAGCTTTCGGAGTCTATCTTTAAACTGCAGAGTATTATTTTAGAGACTTGACCGCGGTGTGAACCAGTGATCTGGTGAAATGAACGTTATTAAAAGAGATATATTTATGTTGCTACAGCGCTGCTTTGTGTCTGTTTGTGTTATTGGTCTGCGCAAGTGATGTTTTTGTTCCTAATCATATATTTATCTTATCTGTTACCTGTGCTTCATCTTGTTCTGAATATTTGTAAATAAAGCGTCATTTTCCATTATCCTTCTTATTGGACTGTTTTCAACGTAAATTCACTGGATGATAATTTTTTTTAACAATATTATTATGAAAAATTTTCTTCCTCTGTGGGGGTGTGGGGGGAGAGTGAAAATCAAGTCCAACTCGGAGGATAACAACAAATGATGCTTTATTCGTAAGTTTTCAGTACAACACACAGGTAGCACAGCTTGGACAATAACAGGTACACAACACTTGCACAGTTAAGTGACACAGGAACAGGAACTAGGCACACTTTTACTGAGAGTCACAGTAATTTCATCAACGTTCAGGTTACCAGCTACTTATTCCTCACTGCGGATAGCTTCTGCAGCAATATTCAGCACATCCAGGGATACACGCTGTATGTATCAATTTCCGGCAGATACACGCTGCGCCTCCGCAAACTTATCCGTCACGCTTCACTTCAAGTGCCGACAGCTTCATTCGATCCCCCGATCGATCTCCACAACAGAGACTTTGTCACTTCCACTAGATTCAGGCCAAGTCTCCAGCAGATTCACTCAGCCACGTTATCCCGATCGGTCTACAAAGTAGATTCCACAGTCAAACTGATCCCCGTGGCTCTTCCCTCGATTGTAGTCTTGGCGAATAAACACATTTCCGGCCAGGGGTGACGTCACATGGAAAAATTCATGAAAAGTCCATAATTTTTTTCTCATTCGACTTTTCGCTTAGGTTCCAGCGCCTTCGAGTACTTTCCATTTGTAGCCAAAGTCACCAAGTTTCGCCAAATGGTCATCTAGGTGAAGGGGGCATTGGTTAAATTTTCTTTTAACTGGTGACATCTCTGTAAATCTATCTTTTCAAAAAAGAGAAGTGCAGCAGGGAAACATCAACTCATGTTTGCAACAACATTTACCAACAGTGCACGACTCTTCAATAACTAAGCCATTAAGTTATTCACTGAGATTTCAATATATATTCGATTAAAAAGACTTATTTTATGAGAACGCTATAGAAACCCCATCACTTCCAATCGCAGAATAGCATGAATACTTACAGGAGAAAGAAAACCGCTAATATCCTTAAATTTACACTGATATAAAATTATTTCCCCCATCTTATAATATTAGCCACTTCATTCAAAAAGTCAGGCAGTATTTAATGATTTTGGAAAGGTTTAAAAATACTTAAAATAAAAATCCTAGGCTAATAAACTTAGGAATTCAAGCTAACAATAGATTCAGTTAACTTTTTCATCTGTTAACCTAAGACTCTTTAAAACTTAAATATTTTGAAAGTATATATGAATTGTTAAAAGATGTAATGAGCTCTGGATCCCATAAGCTTAATTTCAAAATTTAATTTGTTCTTGTTGGGTGCGAAATAACTATTACAAGTTTAGGATGAATTATATGGAGCATATTAAAAATAAATTATTTGGTATAAAATTTACCTTCTAAATACTTTAGAAGGGATTATATAATATTTTTCAACATTTAGAACAATGCAAAACATATTTCTATCACGCAATTTAAAGTGATTAAAAAAAGTATATAACAGCCTAAAATTAAACTATATTTGTTACAATCGCACGATTTAATTTTAGAAAAAGTTAAGCATAGTTTAGTATAAAATCATTCCAAAATGTATTCAAATTATCAAGGAGTTCATCAAGTACGCGCATTTTAAGAAAGAATGTTTAAAAGGAATAACTAGATAGTTTTCACAAGAGGTCACAATTCTTCCATGAAGATCTAATGTTATAATTTGGTTGAGTTAATGTCTACCTGGGTCTGAGAGGCCTGTCGTCTCCATTTCTGTAGAATTTGGTCTTGGTGTGCTAATTATTAGCTAGTGCTTAGGCCGAGTGGGGAGGGGGGAAGTAGCCCGACATTGGACCCCCAGTTAACTACCCAAGCCAACTGGTTATTCATTTATCAACCCCGGAGGAATGAAGGTCTGAGTTGGCCTATTAACCCTTTCGCTACCGGAGGGAGAAAAAAGAAGTGCTTCTCTGGGCCCGCGGCTTCTTACCGCGGAGTGTTACTCTGTGCCCAGACGATTTTAGATATTAAGCCTAATTCATAAAAAAAATTCCTCTAAAGTTGACTATTTATTAAAATATTTTGGTAATTACATACATTATTTAAAATGCATTAAACTTAATATATACGAAAGTAAAAAATATTTAATCGAAAATTAAATGTTTTATACATAAAATTACATAAAAAATCATATTTTTAAGAAAATACAAAATATTACATAAATTTGTAATTTACATGAAATTTATGTAACATATGTTACATAAATTTCATGGAGTAATGATGCACCAATATATGGAATATATAGATATAAGAAATAAATCTTATTTTGCTGTATGGTATATTAATAAAAAAAATCATTGTATAGTACAACGTCACATGTTATACATACATATTTTGACGCTTCAAACAAGATCTTGAGCAAAGGGCACATCTTAGTCCTCTTTTTTTTTTTTTTTTACTTTAATGTCTATTTACAGATTTGAATTATTTTCGCTAACATTACTGTCAGATTCATTCTTTACTTCGCAAACACAGTATCAGATAAATACTTTCTTTTCGTCATGACTGTCGCTACAAATAAAAACCGACCCAATGAAACGAACAGCTCAGAACATCTGCTACCAAAAGCCCTAACCTCCATAAAGGGTCATAAACTCTCCTTCGAACTTCTAAGAAGCAATCAAGAAAGGAAAAAAGTAAACCGTAAGCAAGTACACCCTTTAAATCATGTCATTACATTTAAAGATCCACGCCGCAGCATGTGCTCTTAACAATTATTCCCTCCCCCCTGGTAGCCAGAAGTGAAATCCGAGCCCATATCACTAAGGTCAACACTCCAAATAACCTATCTATATAGATTTCGCGGTATTGTATCGCCATATAGTAACATTAAAAAAAATCAAATAAAACGTTATCATCGAGCTTATCTCTATTGATACGCTGGACCGTAGAAGACACTCACGGAGCTTATCGCCCGTGATACGCTGGGCATAAGAGAGCCAACACGAGCGTATCGCCTGTGATATGCTGGGAGCGAACGGGATAACAGCTACCGAAGCCGCAACCACCAGGATTCGAACCTGGATCGACGGTGACACGCTATTCTCTACATCACCACGACTACGACTGCATTGATTGGTGACTAAATAATTTGTAATGGAAGGAGAAGGAAGTAGTGCCAGGGTTTTACGAATGAATGTAAGGAACAAAAGGAGGGAGAGGGAGCATGGATCGATTACGAATGTTGGGGAATTAGTTTAGTTCTTATTAACGTCGCACTAGAAACAACACGAGGGCTATTGGCGATGGACCTCGTAATTTTGAACCACGGTCAAGTTACGAGGACGACACATGAGCTGGCACCCACTTTCCTAAATTCCACACCACGCCAACGAGAAGACTTTAACCCGAACAGATTTAACGAGCATCAGCCCCGGCTACACGGCGGGTCTTTGGCGGCCAAAGATCGAACACGCGACTGAACGAAAACCGCCAGCCGCGAGTCCACGACCTTGACCACTAGGCTACCGCGGCCCCGAATGTTGGGGAAAATAATATAATATCAAATTTAATACACTGTGTGATAAAATATTAAAATCATTAAAGTTAGGAAACACTCGTAGTAAAATAATGAAAATTGTTCCATGCAATGCGTTGCGAAGAAACAGATTTCGTCACAAAAGGGACTCTTTTCTTTGGAACGTATTAAATAAAGTTCGTTTTTATTTTATTTATTATATTGAGGGATCTATTACAAAAGCTCTATTGTTAGTCAAGAAGGGCAAATAAATATTAAAATCATTTGACTTAAAACACTCTAAGAAGGAAGGCAAGTTAAAACGAAGTATTTCGAAATACTTGAGGTAAAAAAAGGCTACTTTACAACTATCTTAAAATTTCGACTAATTTTATTCATTTTCCTTCATTTCTTGATTCCCGACTGCATATGATTTTATAATATATCAATAGATAGATAAATAAAATACTTAATTTTATTATTCCAATTTTATTATTTGATTCCAATGTAATAAAAAAATTGGATAAATAAATCATGACATAATTTTTGAAAATTAAGCTCATTACTGGTGAAAGCAGACATCAGACAAATAGGCAAAAACTTTTACGATAAAATTTTGAAAAGTGATCATCTGCGACGTTTAGAGGTTTACTAAAACAATAGCCCTTTTGGTAGGTATTTAAAGTTACATCATTAACTACAGTCTTTTTTTTTTTAATTCATGTACCAAAATCTTGTGTTTTTTTGTCATTTTTTTTTTATCGATATTTATATAAATAATCATTTGAGTACCATAATAACACAGTACAATTTCCTATTCACAAAATATCTATGTATTAAATTCGTTCGAATTTAATCACCGAAGAAGATAGACAAGCCTTCTAAACAGTGTATATTTTAATAAACGAA
>BMAW01045255.1:9161-23174 GCA_019974015.1 Nephila pilipes
CATATTATTAACAGGTTTTACATTCTTATACATATTATTAACAGGTTGTACATTCTTATACATATTATTAACCTTCAAAATTATTAAATTTCTTTCAAGATAATCTAATTTGATTAACAAAACCAGTCAGTTTAATAACAAAAAATACATCTAATTATTTAAACTGAAATAATGACCGAGGGAAGCACATACATACATATATTTACAAACATTTGCGAAACTCCAGTCAAAAAGTGTTCTAAAGAAGGTATTTCAATAATTGTAGGAAAGCGAGTTAAAAGTACAGAAACTATTTGATATTTATATAATTAGCATATAAATCAGTTTTGACAGTAAGACTTATAGAGGATGTAATAATTTACAATAACACCTGAGACTTGAGACCACAGCCGTGTAGTGGAGCTACAAGATTTTTTTTCTTCAAAATGCAAATTGTATGCATGTTTAAATATGTTAAACATAAAACTTCTGATAAATATATATTTAATAAAAATTACTCACAGTATACCATGTCTCGCTAAAGTACTATATCTCGCTAAATTACCATATCTCATAGTATACCATATCTCGCTAAATATTATAAATTTTACCATTTATTTATATGTAAGGAATATTTCGCGAAATGTATAAACACTTTAGAATTTTAAAGTTTTTAGTGTTTTATAAATTCCTTGAGGCGTCACTAGACAGTTTATAATTCTCTTTTCTCTAATTAACAATTTTTTAAGCTGTCTTATACACAAATTTATATTTTAGCTTTCCTAAACTATCTTAAAGTGTTACGAAAAAAATACCTTAAAAGTAATAAACTTTGGATTATATGTAAATTTTCCATGTAAAATATTACTCTACTCTTCTAAATTACATTAAAAACATCTGTTATAAAATTTTTAAATTCTTCATTTGATAATGGTCTTAGCTTATTTGTATATTGAAATAATTATATTCCTCTTGTAACTGTTGGTAAAAATTGTTAAAGACATGACATGTTTATAAATGTAAAGGAATAACGATAAAATAAAATAACGTGGTTTACTGAAATTGTTTTACGTATAAATCTCTTTTCGCGATAGGTCCTTCAAGGATTTAATAATTATTTTAGATTTTTTTAATCAGAAACTTGAAACCTTAGAGATAGTTATTCATAGATGCCCATACGACTTATGGAGATATTAAAATCTATCACTCTCGAAGGGCTTCCAGATTAGACGGATTATTTTAAATAGCTTAAGTTCATAGATATCCAAAGAAACAAATAATTGCATGCTTATTTCTTATTTTCTGAAGTTCGAAATGCATCGATGTACAATTAAAAAGGAGTTAAGAAGGCATAATTTTCTTCTTCTTCTTATATACATACAGTTCTATAATAAATCACACATGAATCGATTTAAGTAAAAATAAATCAAATTAAAGTAAATTTAAAGTAAATAGAACAGCTTTGTATAAATTCATTGTATGAAGTAATTGCATATTTTTATAATACATTTACACTTGTTATATTTTTGGATTGGGTAAATCATATTCAAAATATATAAAGCTAAAGGTTTTAAATAAAAGTATTATATGAGATTTAATAATTTTTCTGTCATCTACGAAAACTTTTTTAAAATCATAGTGAAATTATTAAAAGTCAGGAAAAAGAAAGACGGTATAGAATAACGTTTGAAGTTTAATTTAATTATTGTAAAGCGAAATTTTCACCTAGAGAAAATATTATAACGTTTCATTAATGTTGAATCCTTCGACACAATTCAGTTTCATAAATTCAAAAATGAAAAATTCAACGAGTGTTAAATTAAAGAGGATTTCCTTTGACAAGAATTAAAGTGTTGCTAAAAGTATTTCTGAAATAATTCAGAAATTACTTACATTGGAATATTTCTGACTTTCATTCTCTAACTGTCTTATAGAATAAGAAACATAAAAGTGGGAATATGGTGCCTAAAATGAGGTACAAAAAGATATGGTATAACAGTATGTATAAATTTGTAATGATTCAATCATTATATATATATATATATATATATATATATATGTATATATATATGCATGTATATCGGGATAAAAAGGAAATTATTGAAATTTTAGAAACAATTATTTGTAAATGCCTTACCATTATGATTCAATGAACCTGCAAAAGAGATTCAAGTGCAATAAAAGCAATTACTACTAATTGTGATAGGAATATACCTAAGTTTTTCAAACGAAATATTGTTTACCGTTAGTAAATGCATTTGTTGATAAACATTATCATATCATGAATCATGAATACTAAGCATACATTATACTTGAAATTAAATAAACGTTGAAATTTTAGAAAATAGTAATTTATTTCAAGAAAAAAATAAGATATTGAAGCACATTAATTTTTATTAATATTAGTTTTTTAACACAGTTATTTTTAAAAGTATATAACCACGTATTGTTGAAATAGATCTTAAAAGTATTTATCTGAATATGGTAGTTTAACAAACTTGCTGTTAATAATAGTAATTCTAAGGTTTTTCAAAACCAGTTTGAAAATCTATCCATAAAGTTATCAGGAACAATCATCTTCTATTTCTCTCTCTAAAAACATTACATAAAATCATAATCTCACAACTTTTTTTTAAAAAATTTGCAAATATTGTAATACGTGATTTTTAATATTACCTTATAAATAATTCCTTTAACATAATAATAAATGTTAAAAAGAAAAATCATAATTTTCAAAAATATATCATGAGAACAAATAGAAGGATTTTTCTATTATTTTTTGTGTTCACCAATTTATGCCAGGTTTCTTTTAAAATAAAATAAAATAAAATACATAGAAAACGTTTCTGTTAAAGATTGATTAAATTCGATAAAATTTTCAGGAAAAATAATGAAAAAAAAATGCATAATATGAGAATTCTAACGGGATATTTTCATAAATAATTGCTTTTAAATACTACAGCATTCACAAATCCAGAATGTGTTTCTTAACATTCGCAAAATCATCGCTTTGCTTGAAAGTGTGGCTTGAGAGAAATCAGCAAACCTTTTTACCTGATCTTGAATTTAAATAGCAACACTTACCAGCAATATTTCTTTGTTCTACATTAATACAAACATATTATTCTCCAGTATAATTCTGAAAGAATTTTATATTTTAATTGATGTTAAAAACAGAAATTCTTTAAAAAATTTATGAATTGAGGTTTTTACATTTTCAAATTCTATAGATTTTTCAGAAATACTTTATTTTGAACTCGGCAATGAGTAGAAGCTTCAAAATTGTGAATCTTCTGATAGTTTTACATTAAATTCATTTTTCTCAAAATGTAAAATTTTCTTTCCCGATGTACCTTTTCTAAGAAACTACTGCTCATAGGTGTATAATCTTTGTAGAACACATTCATAAAATTTGTTAAATAATACTGAAATGAGTGCTTTGTAAAAACATTTAAACATGTATTTTTTTCAGATATGTTCGTATGAAAAAAGAATCAAATCTCGATATGTCTGGAAAAACATTTTGAAAATTAATAAAAAAAGTTTAAAATTAGACTAAAGCTCATTTAAGTATAATGAAAATGTTTTATTTTTCTTGTATAAAAATTTCCCACTTGTATCTGTAACAGATTTTGAGAAAAGAATGGCCATTCAACATTGTCTTCAAAATGGCCAATTCTTTACTGTCGTTATCGGGAGATCAGAATCTCCTTAAATCAAAATAAAGTTATTTGCATCATCTAAGTGAAATCAGATTAAATTTCTATTATTAAATGTAGTAAAAATAAGATCTAACTTCACAGATACTAATGAAAAAAGCATAGACTTAAAATTCAAACTTAGCAATTTTAATGTTTATACTATGGATTTTATTCAAAGGTAATATATATATATATTTTAAAAACATAAAATTTATATTATTTTGGGGAATCCAGAAGGATGATTACTGTATTTAAACTATGAAGAATATAATAAGAGATATTCATTTTTGTAATTGCTATCCAGAGTTTGTTTTTGTTTAGTACACTATCCAAGAAGGAGTTTGATTATTTTTTATATGATTTGATTCAATTTGCGTTTGCTTTTTATGAGAACCCAGCATGTTAAGAGGAAGTATAGAATTCTCTTAAAAATGATCAATTGTATTTTGAAAGATCTTTCCGAAAAACATGATTTTCAAATAAACTTTGTTTTTAATGGTAATACCTTATTTCAGAACTTAGTTTAAATACCTTGTTATATATCTAGATATTAATTTAAGAAGCATTTTAGTTAGTTACATACACGGTTTCTCTAACGTCAGGACTGACTTTCTTCGGTCGATGGGAAGAGGTGGGAATAGGTAGCTGGAGATGTGACGTAGGATAGAACAGTTTAAATTGCTTCTGAATCGTTGAAACATGTATGAACATGCGAGAAGAAACAAACAATGCAGGGAGACAATCGACATCAATTCGAGCCAATGAACATGTGATCAAAATCCGAGACATTTTGAACTGTTATCACCGGTTAAATGTTCATTTGAAAACAGATGAATCTTAAATTCTTGGATGCTCCATCACGACAATGATCCCATTTAAATGTCGTTAATTGTGAGGAAGGCCTATTACTATAATGCAATGCTGACACCCTATACGCAAGATCATCTGGTTCTCGCTTTTTTCTAGTTTTGTTCCCATGGATCAAAAAGATTCAAATGCTTCTACGGACGTCTGAAGTGCTTTGAAGAAGTCTGCTACCAAGAGCTTTCCAGGGTATTGATGAATTCAGAAAATAATGCTGGTAGAGTATTGATGTAGGCAGGTTAGAATTTTAAACTTGTTAACTTGTTACATATCTCATATCGAATATATATCTTTAGTTATTTTTTATGGCTTTAGTATCAATACTAATTGAACAAATCCTATATTTCTTTAAGTATCTTTTCAAAAATCTAGATATTTGCTTATATATTTCATTAAACATTTAGAAAACTTTGAGTACTTTGTTTCTAAATCTATATACTTCCTTAATTATCTTTGGAACAGAATATTTAAAAATCTGGATATATATATCTAGTATTGGCATAAATATATGTCAAGAACTAAATAAACGATTAATTGTTTTTTAAGTTCGCAATTAAAAGTAACTTGGGGGCTATTAGAGACAGACTTCATCAGCAATAGCCTACAGCTAAGTTGGTACCCCAATCCCCAAACTTCCACGCCTTCCGAACTTGAGGAGAATAAGTCTTGACAGTCTTAAAGTACATTAGCTCGCTACACGACGGGTTTTAAACATATTTAGGACTCGAACCCACGACTCGATAGAAACATCGCCAGCTATTATCTCGCAATCTTGACCACTGAGCTGCAGCACGCGTAGATATTTTATTAAATAATTAAATTTTAATTAATATATAATCTTAAATACATAGATATTTACATTTAAATATTTCGTTAAATATGTAAACATTTTTTAGTATTACGGAAATATAACTTTTACAACACAACATACGAACAAAACACGACTTCAGTACTTCTATTTCTCAGATTGCACCAAATGGAATATCAAAAATTGTCCAATAGCATGTATATTGCTCTTTTATTTCTATTGTATTTCTTTTCTTTGATTTTCGGAATAATATCTGAGACAAAGACAAAAAAGTTGTTTCATTTGATCCAAAACACGATGAATTTAATAATGCGAATTATCTAATCTCTTTCTTAACAGAAATATTTCATCAAACGTATTCCCTTTGAATTTATAATGATTGTAATTTTTTCATCAATGCAACTGATAATTGTATTCTATCCTTTCTTATCTCCCAAGAATGTTTTCCCTCGAGAAAATTTAGAAGGAAGCATTAAGAAATGAAAGGGATAATCATTTTGACGTCGATTTACAGAAGGCAAGATCATCTTTATAAATTGTTTACTTATTGCTTTAAGAAATTAAGAATATTTAAGGCATGGGCACTAAAAGCCTCCACATCTCTCAGAAAAATTTCCAGCTCTTCTTTATATAGTAAAATACCCCTCATGGCCTTTAAACATAATTATTTTGCAGTGGATGATAAACGCGCACGTTTGAAAAATACACTAATTCAGATGTCATTGAGCATTGAACTTATTTTAGCTCGAGAGTCATTCAAAACTGTAACATTTGATATTGGTAAATATACCATAGAAAGTCCTAGTTGTGACTGTTTTCTACAGAATTGTGGTACTGGAAAAAAGGCCTTCTAACGCTCTTTAAAGCGTTTAACCAAATTTTGCTCTTTTTTTTTCAGATCTTATCAAAAGTGTTATTTTGATTGCCAATGTATGCCAATGTATGGAAGGAGTTTGAAAACAACGTTTTGCTAAAAGTTAGGAACTTGTCATTCTTGCTGAGTGATTGCTGTGATTGGGAATGTAGTTTTACAGTCAAGGTGATCTTACGCTTGAATAATCAGGTGTGACATAGGTGAGACGAATGCGGTGGCCAAATGTCACCAAATTTGGTGACAAAACTAGATGTCCCTGGTCAAAAGTAGATGTCTTTAAAACAATCTTCGCTGGGTATCTAAAATCATGAGCAAAAATTTAAGGGTCGATAGAAAACATCTAAACAAGCAATTTTCACCATACAATGCATAGGCGGAGAGCAAGCTGTGAACTGCTAGATGGCGCTGTAATGAAAAGCATAAAGCTTGAGTTTTCTTACACATAATCATTTCTACCGTTTTAGATGTTTTCTTTCATCCCTTAAATTTTTGCCCATGAGTTTTAAAACAGCCTGTAAATGAGTTTCTGTGCATGACAGTTATGTCAGTTAGTCATGTAGAATGCATGTGCCTCCATCGATACTGTGATTCCAAATTATGAAGTGCTGCGTTCGATTGTGTGAACTGTGAATTTGCGTTAATTATTTCTTGTTAAAAGGAAAATGTATTTGCTAAGGAGTCTCAGAATAAAAAATTAGATTTACGCTGAAAGAACCTGCCGTTTAATTGCGTGGGGTCTTACTGCATTATAAAATCTGTTGCACTTAGCTCCCCCTCTTGCCAAAGGTGGTGTTTTGGGATGAATCCCAGCGACGCACCTTCAGTGATTTTTTTTTGATTGATTGTGTATTAACACCAAGCTTATAAGCAAAATGAGGGCTACTGGCAGAATGCCCTAGGAGACCGAGCTTATCCAAAGGGTTTAGAGCTACAAACCTGCCTCTCCCCCCTGAGACAATTACCCCGACTCTCAACGATATTGGCTATGGCCATCGTAATTTTAAATCTTGGTCGAGTGACGAAAATGACTTCAGAGATAGACCTCCTACTTCAAACTTCCATACCATACTAACGGGAGAACTTGGGGTCTCGATTTATGTAACATGCATCAGCCTCTCTATACGGCGAGTCTTAATTGGCATCAGGGATTGAAACCACGATTCGATGGAAACAACGCCGACCGTAGGTCCACGACCATGACCACTAGGTTACTTCGGTCACTTCAAAGAACCTCTATGGATGATCAACTTAATTTGTTGTTGGACAAGATTAAAGTATGAAATCAAGAATGAAGGCAGATAATATAAGAATATCTAGTTCCTTTCAGATTCTTGATTTGTGTGTTTGCAATATAAAGTAAGAAGCGACTTGAGAGTTTATTTTATTAGTATTCTGTTATTCACAGAATTGATTAACATTGAAAAAAATATAATCACAAATTTTAATTGAAAATGAACATAATTAAAAAAGAATCTTGTATATTTATTATAATTTCTTTGTAATATCGAAAATAGTTTTAAATCATTTGAGATAACAATTCAAAGAAATTGTGTTCACGTTAACAAAAACTTGACTTTGAAATTAGTCATTAATGATTCCTTGTAATAAATAATGATAAATGAATATATTGAACATGAATACAAATGTAATTTTAATGCACATGGGCTACTATTAAAAATTTTATTTCAAAATATAATTATGTCCGTAAGTATGATATTCATTATGAAGCAATAAAGAAAACCTGTAAATTAAAATTTAGTCGAACATTTTAACAATGATTATAATGTGAATGAATGTATTATATAAAAAAATTATTTGTTTTTTCAATTTAAGTATAGAATTCTAAATCCGTACATAAAGGATTGAAAATCATAAAAAATGAATTCTTTTTCTAAATCTCTCACGTAGGAAACATATTTATTATAAAGTGTTACACTCATTTTTATGTCATAGAATGTAATATAATTAATTCCTAATAAATTCCTGCGTATCATAAAAAGATTTCAGAAATTCTTTGAAATTTTTTAGCTGCTATGAAAACATATCTAGAACTCATTTTTCTAATTGTCATTATTATGTAAGAAAACCGAAGATTGTTATTAAATGTGTTTCATAATATCACCGGTTACAAATATTTTTTTATTATTAAACACACTTAGTTGACCTTCTTTAAAGAGTTTTGAAATAATTTATGTGCATATGACATCAGTACAAATGATTGCGATCATAAGAACAAATAACAATCATAAGAGCATTTAAAGAACAAATAATTGGGTACAAATGATTGCAAACAAATGATTGGGATTTCTGATTGATTACAAATGATTGCGTTTTCTGATTGATTACAAATGATTGCGATTTCTGATTGATTACAAATAATTACGATTTCTAAAAATATTTAAGAGGTTAAATTACTATAGTAAAAATGTTTAAATTTGTGTTTAAAGTAATACTGAATATTTTTAAACAGGATGATATATAAAAAGTAAAAAAAAAATCTTAAATTTGATACATCACCGGATTTAACGCACTTTCAGAATTTTTTTTATACTTACATTATTGTCATGTAAATTCTATTCTATATATTAGAGAATTTATACGAATATTATAGCAATTGGGTTTCTGTAGAATAGTATTTAGTACACAGTCCCAGTTTCAATCATTCGTAGAATACAAGAAAATACACTCACCGAAATTAAATCAACACTCAATCCCCTTAGAAGTGCTTTCAATGAAATTCGAATCTTTTAAGCCATCAATGATTGATCATACCATTTCTCATCAGGAAAATGTGTTTCAAAAAGTATCACTCTGTGTTCGTCCTATATAAAGTGTCGAAGAGCTTAAGGAAATACTTTACAATGATTACTCCGAAAGCCTTTTAAAACAACTAGCAAGATTTAGTTACAAATGGATTCGTAATTAAGACTAGCTGCATTTAACATCAAATCATTAATGTATACATAAATAGAAACAAACTTGTTAACATCAAAACAGCAAGCATTAAGAAAAGCAGGTTATAATTATTTTAAAACATGAATGCGATTTAATTCAAAAAAATTAATATAAGATATGAAAGCGACTAATTTACTTTCAGTCGTTTAAATAATTCCAATATATTTAATACACTGGGTTATAAATTCGATTTGAGGAAAATATGCATTTTTATACGCTTAACAAGTTTGATAGTAAAATAATAGTAATTTAAAAGTTTGTTAATTAGATTTATTTCTTTTGATACAAAAATCATCAAATGGTTTCCAAATTAAATTTTATTAAAAAAAATACATTATTAGTCAAATAAAAAGAGTAATTGATATTTCTGTGTATGCCTCACAACACACGTAATTATCTTGATTTATACCTAATTTGAATGTTGTAATTTTTCAGTTGCTTGAAGATTATTCTAATTTTGACAAAATTACTCAATTCTATTAACAAAAAATATTATAATTTATTATACATTTTCTAAATTTAAATTCCTGTGTTAATTATTATTAGATTTAAAATTCAGGGAAGGTTCAGTTTAGTATAACTTTACATATTTGAAATAACAGACTGAGATGGATGCACTTAAAGCATGCTTAAATAAATCATTGCAATCAGTGATAAACTAACTTAAAAATAAAGAAATTTTTGTAAGCTAATTCTCTTGGTATAATTAGCATCAATTATTTGCATCCAACTAATCTTTGTCCTAAACTAACATCATTATTCAAATTTCAATTTCATATCTTTTGGGAAAACGCTAAGTTACTCGTAAATATATTTTTAATACTTTTATTATGAAAATATTTAAATTTTATGATTAATTGGAAACAATTATGTTACATCGATAGTCAGAGGAGTTAATTATAGTTGCATGAGAGGTTAATTCTCCGATATTAATCAATACAGCATAAAATGAGTCGTCTTATGATTTTTTTCCCTTGTGAAACCTTTTCTAATATCTTAATAAATATTAATTATTTTCTTATTACGTTTCAACTTTTAGTTAACAATTATCTAATTGAGATTAAAATAAAATTTCTTAAAATTTGATTTGTTTCGACTTTATTGGAAATTAGCGTGAAAATTAATTTTTAATCCAATTTTAAAGGAAAAATAATGAACTTAGGATTAATTGAATTGTTGCTTGAATTTGAGTAACATGTACTGCTTTAAGAAAAAATATGAATTTAATATGCAAAAGAGATCATACAAGACAAGAAAATAAGAAAAAGATTGTATTATCGTTTATTTTCAAAATTTTGTTTACATAAATACTTGCATATATTTTGATGGTTATGCAAAATAATTATTTGAAATAAATTCCTATTTTAGAAAATTAGTGAAGAATGATGCACTTCAATAAACATTTAATACAATAAATTCTAAATATAAATTTGAGTTATTTGTTTTAAGATAAATTCACATGAAGCTGAAAAAAATATACTTTGTTCCTAATGAAGAAAAAAAATTGAGACACAGGACTTTGTAAACTGCAATCTTTGTAGGAAAATAGCTAAGGTGAATTGCAAAGCCTCCTTTTCAATAAATGTAATTTTATAGGTAAAATTTGCATTAATCAATTGTCGAACGCTTGGGTAAAAATAAAATCTATATAGAAAATGCATATAGGAAACTGTATCTCTTAAGAAGGAATCATAACTCTTTTTTTCTATCAATAAGTAATACATTTCTAGTTTTTATGATTTTCTTATTCCTTACGAAACTAATATTTTTTCAGAAAATATTATTACTATCTTTTGGAGAAATATTTAACATTAATCTGATTAAAAAACATATAAAATATTTAAAGTTATGAAGGGCAATTACTTGTATTAGTGTTTTATATTGCATTATATATTAAAATTAGTACTTTTCATTATCTCAAGAACGAACAATTTTTGTAGGTAATGTAGACTCTTCATTCCATAATTTATATGTTTCAAGCCCTTTGCTATAAAAGAGCTGGAATGTTAAAAATTGCTTGCGTGTAAGAAAATTAATTTTTATAGATACAATAAATCTAAAATCAGAGAAAAAAAAGATTTGATTGCTTATAAATAAAGACGTTTCTTTCTGGCAGAAATGTAAGATACAACAATAATTAATAAAGCCCAATTACAATTAAATTTTGTATGCAAAGACATTTGGACTTTCCCCCTATATCTTTGGACGCTTCTTATTTATATCTCCTTTTTAGAGCTTGATATAACTTTCATTTCTAATTAAATTACAATTTTTAGTATGTTCTCTCGAAAAAAGAACACCTTGGTTTAAGGGACAAAATATCTACTACCATGTATATTAAGTATTCCTTATTAGGAGGTACAACTGTGTATCTATACATATACACACTATAACAAAAAAAAAAAAAAAAAGAAAAGCAAACGACGCTCCAAGCAGGAGGAGCCCGAATGAAGTGAAATTTCTAATGCAAACACATTTTGACTGAACATGCAAATGATTAAAATTTGATGTCCTATGAATGAATAGCGAGAACTGCAGCGCATCGGAACTGCTCACTCAGCAGGATTATATAAGAAGCGATTCTCAATCGGATGGTCAAATTTTCTGTTTCATTACGATTTAGGATACCTTTAACCGACTGAAAAAAAATGCCTCGAAGCAGGATTCGAGCTCATTACGAACAACAGTTTTCAGTTTGAAAGAGGTCATATCATTGAATTGAAAGAGGTAGGTTGGACATATAGGAGAATCGTTCGTCATACGAGTCGAATCGATGCGGGGTTTAGAAGATGATGGCAATAATGGGTGGACAATGGCTGATTTCAGCATCAGGATGGTAGCGGCTGACCAAGGGCCACAGCAGAGCGGGAGGACAGAGTGGTTGTCAAATAAGCTGTCACAGCGCATGATTCATCATTATCAATCATCAGACACGTGACCCGTACACGAATGTCCACCATGACCATTCACAGACGGCGCTGATATAGCAAAATCTACTCTCGTACCGACTGCTACACCACCTGCCACTCACACTTGCACACTGTTGAGCCAGATTACGGTAGTGGGTGGTTCTATCAGGTTGGAATGAGGCTGGCTAGGGACGTATAGTGTTTAGTGACGAATCCCGCTTCCAACTATGTCCTGACCATCATCGAAGACGTGTCTGGAGACGCCCAGGGCAGCATGCCGATCCTGCTTTCACTATTGCACGCCAAACAGGCCCTCAAACAGGAGTTATGGTCTGGGGTACAATTTCTTTTGATAGCCGGACTCCTTTGATCGTCATTAGAGGCACACTTAGTGCACAGTGGTACGTCGACGACATTCTGAGACAGAATTTTTCTACCGTTGCGTTTATAGTACCCTGGCCTTATTTTTCTACAAGATAATGCCAGACCACATACGGAAGGATTGCTGTGAACTATCTTACACCTTGTCAAACACTTCCTTGGCCAGCCAGATCTCTCTCCAATCGAGCATGTCAGCAATATGTTGGGATGGTGACTACCAAGGAATATTGATGACCCAGCCCGACAGATGGAGAAAATTTAGCAAGAAATACCACAGGAGACCACCAGGAAGCTTTATCACTCTATGCTATGTCATGTCTCGTTACTATGTAACTCGGAAATAAATTATTCAATTTTTCTGAAGTGTTAACCAGTTTCTATCCTGTACTTAATTTTTCTATCCGCTAATGTTTGTCTCCATCGGGAAAGTTCCGTTTCTTTTTGTTATAGAGTGTATATATACGCACACACGCACAAGCACGCACTCACACATACATACACACACGCACTCATATATATATATATATATATATATAACTGTGTGTATAAAGAGTTAGCTTAAATTTGAAATAATTTCACTGAAAAATAATTTAATTTCCTAATTTTCCCATTCTCTAACTCAAAAGTAAAGATTTCATTACTATTTTTTGATTCAATTCCAAATTATTCTCTTATTAATCAGATCACGTTCTCTGCAAATCTGTTTAATCAACTTTCATGAAATCATAAATCTATCAGAAATACTCCCTATCAAACTGATAGACGCCAGAGAAATTCTCTCAGAGTCCTAGCATTATGAATAATTTTATGTTTCCTTTCTCTCTCGGCTGAAATGAATAAAGAACCATGAATTCTGGAATATGAACTTTTATCATTTTATTAAATAATTTATAAATTCCTTACACACATGCTTACTGATGAACATTATTACAATATGCTCGTCATTATAAAATTACATTTAAATTATAATTGCAACAATTTATAAGGAGACAGAATAATTGTTTTACTTTTTGATGATATTCAAAATATATTACAAATTAATAAATGGAACTGTTATGTAATGAAAGAAAAGTTATTTCATTTATCGTTTTGCGAAACATGCCAGCAATAAAAAGAAGAATATGATATATATTCAAAGAGACAACGCGCAATATCTTATTACATTCATTGAGTTACATCTGTAAATGGCTGATACAAGAATATTGAAAAATTATTTTATTTATGATATGTCTCTTTTTTTTCTGTACACTATATCGAAACACGCATATAAGGGCATTCAATATTTTAGTTCAATTTAAAAAATTCACTACAATTAATTCAAATTTTATATCGTTAATATTTAGTAATTGAGATTTATAATAATACAGTTAGTCGGTATATTTTTAACCCACGTCTTTGACACTATTTTATATTTATTTACACTTCAGTTAAGTAATCTTAATTAATTTAAACAGCATTTTAGATTTCATGAATGAAATTGTCATATTTTTTTCTGTCATATATATATATATATATATATATATATATATATATATATATATA
>BMAW01045258.1:0-16658 GCA_019974015.1 Nephila pilipes
CTAGGCCCACTAGAACCTCCTGCAGATCCCTGTGAAAGCAGGAAGTAAGTGAAGCTGCCTGTGAATTGCCATACGGGCAGAAACCAAGTACGAAGACGAAAACCTTCATAATATTTTTAGACGCATTGTTATAATGTTGATGACGAACTTTTACAATATTTTTTATTGTATATTTTGATATTAACTTTGCACATATTTTCTGAAATTAATTAAATAGATGTTGAGTATAATAATCAATTATTGTCGAAGGCCATCCACGACACCACTCCAAAAGAAAAACGGGATTCATCAGCGATGGACATAGAGGCATTAATTTTGTTTCAGTTAAATCTTATTCTTCACTACCAGACAATTTTTATTATTATTTAGTGTACAACCAAGGATTTTTTTTAAGGTGATTGAATACCTACAAAATGCAATTTTTTGAACACTTGGGTAATTTTTTTCTTTTCTTAATAATCTTTTAATTTCAACACTTTTCTTCTCAAATCTGTTTTCCTTTTGAATTTACGTGAAATAGAAATAAATATATATCAATTTTAAAAAAACATCGTCAGTTGCAAAAGAGAACCGGAAGTTGCATTCGGTTACCGGAAGTTGTACATGATTGCATTTTTTGAATCGATTTCCACATTTTCCTTTTTCTTTTTACTTTTAAATAGCATTTTAATTATTTTTTTAGGTTTTTTATCCACAACTGTACAGTTTAGTTTAATGATTTGTTGCCGAGAATCGGCAACAAATAGCTTCTGTTTACATTCGGATGTATGTTTTATTTTTGTTTTTCTGATCTCTTTCTTGCAGAAATAATTTATATTTTGCATTGCAATTTTACTTAAAAGCAATTTAAATTATTATAAATATGGGACACTGCAAAAAATTACCGTCCAAAGAAACGAAGATATTCATTAAATCAGTACTCTATGCAACGGATATTAAACAATGCTCTGAAAATTAAGTTTCTACTGCAAGTGATGATGAGCAGAAAACAGCAAGTGCTTCCAAACTTGAGAGCCTGAAGCAAACCTTTTCTGATAACAGATGTTCTGAAGTTTCTACTGAACTATTTGGCCATCGAATATATAATATTAGAAAATTAATATATGTATTTGCTGTATTGTGTTACCCTGTTTGTTTCCATGGTAATCTCAGCTTGACAGATGATTCAAGATTTGGCACATGCTCAAATTCTAATATAAAATGTATGATCTGTGATTTTATTAAGGTATTTGTGTCATCTGAAAAGGTTAATAATGCATTTAAACTTAAATACTCCTGTTGTTAATGCATTAAGACTCACCGGAAAGGGCTATACAGTTGGAAATAATCTGTAGAGCATGTTATACTTTTTTTTCAGTCAAAAAGAGCTTTTAGAAATTAAGAGTTAAAAATTCCACGCGCTGCATCTGAAGCTGCTAAAAAAAGCATGCTCAATGCAGCAGATGAAATTTGAAAGGGAAAAACATTAACAGGTATAAGTTGCTGCGGAGAGTCAATGGATGGGACTTGGCAGAAACGGGGCTACTCATCTCACAATGGTTGTGTTAGTTGCTTATCTGTTGATACTGGAAAGGTATTGGACGTCAAAATAATGTCACATTTTTATAGAATATGCAATAAAATATCAAATACTCTAGGTGTTGTTTCTGGTTCACATGTTTGTCGCAATCGCAAGGGTACTATGTCTAGTATGGAGATAATTGAAGTGTATCATATATTTGAGCCGTCCGATCATCTACGGAAATTACAATACAGGGATTATTTTGGTGATGGCGACACAAAAGGGATATGAGTCCTTTAAAAATATGCGTGGCCCAAATACAGTCAGTAAATATGAATATATTGGCCATGTTCGGATGATATTGGGAGTCATCTGTGGAAATTAAAAAAAGTCTTCGAAATTAATTGGAAGAAGAGGAAAGTTAACAGATAGTTTCATAGATAAGCTGCAGAATTATTATGGAATTGCTATTCGTAGTAACTTAAACAGTTTGGAAAGCATGCGAAGTGCAGTTATTGCTGCTTTTTACCACTGCTGTTTCAGTAAACAGTTTCCTATGCATGGTCAGTGTCTACAAGGAAAAGACAGCTGGTTCAAATTTCAACAAAGAAAAGCACATGGTAAAACATTACTTACCATTAAAACATTACTAAAACATTACGTACCATTGGAAGTTCACAAAGTATTATAAGTTTAATTAAGCCGATTTATAATAAATTATGCTATCAAAACCTATTAAAAATGTTTGCATGGCATGACACAAAATGCCAATGAATGTTTCAACGGTGTTCTTTGGAATATTGTTCCAAAACAACATTTTACCGAATTGCAAATTTTGCAATTAGGTGCTTACATAGCTGTTCTTCAGTTTAATGAAGGTACCAGTGGTTTCATTGAGGTAAGGAATAAGTTGCAGCTAAATATCGATAGTTATATGCTCCGTATTTTAAAGCAATATGATTTTCCACGTATCAAACACCGATGCAAAAAAAAAAAAAAAAAAAAAAAAACTTTATTTACCCCTTGTAGAATTACAAAGTAAAAAAAAAATTGAAATAAAAACCAACGTTTTTAAAAACAACGTTTTTATATGGTGGCAAAGTTTATTAAGAAAATTATTAAAATATTAGTTAAAACTGGTCGCAAATATCTAAATATTACATTGTTAGGCAAATAAGAACGGTTCCCAAAATTTCAGAGCTCTAGCTTGATGGGAAGTTGGTTAAATTAACAATAGACAATTTGATGACACAATGATACACATACATACAGACACACACCAAGTGAAATACATAACAACGTTAAAACTAACTAAAATTAATTAATCCGGTAAATTAAATGGTTGGAATACAGTTTAGTCAAACTACTCTTGGAGACAGGAATTATTTGGCGGTATTTTGCCAAATGTTGCTAATTTGGTCCGCGAAGCGGACTTAACATTCAGCCGAAAAAAAAAATTCTCCAAGTTTGGCAATTATTCAAATTGCACCAAGTGATTGGGCTAAACTGCATTATTTAAAAAAATATGAGTTAAAACTTGTCGCAAACGTCTAAATATTGCATTGTTAGGCGAGTACGAACGATTCCCAAAATTTCAAAGCTCTTGCTTGATGGAAAGTTGGTTATATTAACGATCGAATATTTGATGACACACACACACACACCAAGTGAAATTCAGAAAAACGTTGTAAAAAAGCACGTGCTAGGAGAAAATTAAAAGTTTTTCAGGAGGAAAAAAAAAGATGGCCTGACATATCAGCCGAAGAATTTTAGATTATTTTGAAAAGGTTAAGTAGCTTTTCACAGCAACATAGAACTTCAAATGTGTTTTTCTCAGAATTGTGTTTTGGAAGCAAATTTGAAACAATTTAAATGATATCTCAAGAAAGAATCCAGATAATGTCATGAAAAATTTTCTGAGAATGATTTATGTACTAATATTAATGAAATAAACAAAAATATTTGATGTAAGGAGAATATATTTTTACTTAGGTTGCTTTGATAAAAATAAAGTTGAAAAAATTGCAGAAATGTCCATGTTAAAATGTGCGATTAACTGTAGATTTTTTAAATTTTATTCTTTCACTTAAATTTTTGTTCATCTTGAAGCAAATTGTTATTTGTATTTTGTGTGCAAGGGAAAGTGATGTAGCTGTATGAGAAATTTTAATATGGTGTTAACCATTTCAGTCAAAATATACTGAAATTTCCTTGTAAACCACGAATTTATCAAAAGGTACTGTATTTATTTGAAATACTTCATGTGTTTTAATATTTTTATGTAATATTTCTACTAACAGCAAAAAAATGAGTATGAAAATAGATTTTTTAAGAAAATGTTGGTCTCGAAGGTAGGCAGTCACCTTAAATAGGATTAGTACTTTGGACGAATATTTTTAGATCAGGTTTGAAAGAAGAAAGGGGTACGTACTGTTTATTTTTATATTTGAAGATGAAAACGTTAAATGATATTAATGAAATAAACATTGCATTGAGGAATTGTAGAGATAAGAATACTACATTATTTCACAACTCTATTGCTAGCAAATTAGAGTCCATACTCATCCTTACTCTCTCTCTGACAGAGATTATTTAAGTTTTGTAATAGTAAAACAATAGAATAGATATATGAAAACACCACCATTACTACTTAAAAATGCAAACAATTAAATATCCAACTATCACTTTAAAATATCTGATATATCGCGGATAAAACTATTCTTCATTTTCTTTGATACTCATGTAAATAATTTTGTGAATTTTTGCAACTAATTTTGATGTATTTCTTTTTCAGTACTCGAAAGATAAAGATAGAACTCCTGAGTTCTGCTTCCTCGGTCTCTCTAAAATCATTAAGTTATAGGTTAAATACTAAATGTTGACATTGAACAATAAATTTGTATTAGTTTATTTATCAAGACTTTTGTGTATTGAGAAATAATTTAGTGCTTTTGTATTGTCATGTTTCTGACAAAGACACTTATGGATTTAAGTTTTTTTTTTTACTTTATGATCAACTACAGCTGTGAAAAAGATTACAAACATGCTGAAATAATTTTCTATTATCAATTATTGTTTTGGTAAAGAACAAATCCGTATGGTTCGTTTACCTGGTAAATGTATTTTTGTCTCAAAAAAATTGAAATAGGAAATATATTTCGAAAAATGCAAGAGTCATTTCATATTTATAACCTTGTATGCGTCTCAGTAATAATCAACTTGAAATTCTTGCTTGATTAAATAGTCTCTCTGAATTCAAATTTGGAACAACCTAAATATATTTTTCAGGGAAAAAAACACTCATTTCAATTTGGAAAGTAAAATAAAGTGAAGTAATTCTCCGATTAATATTTTCTGTTAACATTGGGAGATTAATGATAAACCTGATATTATAGGTGGAACTTGAAATATATAATGATACTTATTTTCTCATATATAATTAAGAGAATATTAAAAAGTCTGCAATTGATTAACGCAAGAGTGGCGTTAACTGTCGAAAAAAAATTTAGACAGAAAATGCGAAATGAAACCATAAATGGTTTGTTTTTTTTTATCAAAAACAAAATATTTACTTTTACAGTAATTATATCTTTTTTCTAAGTGTAGTAAATATTTTTACAATGGAAAATTATATTACGTTTGAAAATCCATTACAAAATGGTACAAAAATACAATATATAATAAACTAATCTTGAAAGTCTTGTGGAAGAAATTATATTTATTCGTATTGTTTTATATTTATTTTTTGTAAAAAATATTGTACAAATAATTTTAAATTTAGAATTTTTGTTCAAATTTTTTAAAATAAGGCTTATAATAGAGTTTAAAATATTGATGAGAAAATAACCATATAATCCCTTAAAATAAATTCTGAAACTTAGTTGTTCCTTATGTATATAATGATAAGAAAATTAAAGTTGATATATTTATATTAGGGAAGCTGTAAAAGGAACTACATCTCACAACTGGAAAAATACAGAGCATTCAGCTGAGCTATTCAATTAAGGCATAATAACAGTTCAATTGAAAGGTCCTTGGCCTGACACATAGATATAGCTACTAAAATGAAATCCATATTTGTTTTAGTTAGCTCTAACCCTCAAAAGATTCCTGTATAAATTTGACACCCGTCGGATCATTAGTTTGTGTATTATAGCATTTTGAGTGAAGCAACTTTTGTTATTGTGAAAAAAATGGATAAAAAGGACTTTCCCGTATTGATAAAATATTGCTTTTTGAAGGGAAAAAATACAGTTGAAGCAAAAACTTGGCTGGATGCCAAGTTTCCGGACACTGCTCCAGGAAAATCAACCATCAAGGATTGGTATGCTAAGTTTAGACGTGGTGAAATGAGCACCGAAGACGGTGAACGCCCAAAAGAGGTTGTTACCAACGAAAACATTAAAAAAATCCACAAAATGATTTTGAATGACCGTAAATTGAAATTGAATGAAATAGCAGATACTCTAAAGATATCAACTGAACGTGTACATCATATCATTCACGAATATTTGGGTATGAGAAAACTCTGTGCGATGTGGATGCCGCGTGAGATCACTTTTGACCAAAAGCAACGACGAGTTGATGATTCGGAGCAGTGTTTGAAGATGATCAAGCGTAATAACCCCGAGTTTTTACGTCGATAGGTGACAATGGATGAAACATGGCTCCATCATTTCACTCCGATGTCCAATCGACAGTCATCCGAGTGGACTGCACACGATGAACCCGCTCCAAAGCGTGGAAAAACGCAACAGTCGGCTGGCAAGGTTATGGCGTTTGTATTTTGGGATGCGCTTGGAATAATTTTCATTGACTACCTTGAAAAGGGAAGGACCATCAACAGTGACTATTACATAGCGTTATTGGACCTTTTGAAGGACGAAATCGCCAAAAAACGGCCACATTTGAATAAAAAGAAAGTGCTGCTTCACCAAGACAATGCACCGTGTCACATGTCAGTGAAAACGATGGCAAAAATCCATAAATTGGGCTCAATAAATTGGCTTCCTCATCCACCGTTTTCTCCAGATCTGTCCCCCAGCGACTATTTTCTGATCTCAGATCTGAAAAGAATGCTCGCTGGGAAGAAATTTTTGTCGAATGAAGAGGTGATCGCCGAAACTGAGGCCTATTTTGAAACAAAGGACACATCGTACTACAAAAATGGTATCGAAAAGTTGGAGGGTCGCTATAATCAGTGTATCGCCCTTGAAAGGAATTATGTAGAATAAAAAAACTAATTTGGCCAAAAAAAATGTGTTTTACTATGGTAGGCCGGGGACTTTTCAATTGAGCTTTTATAGATAAACTAAGGAATAAATGTTATTCTGAGAGGATATTATATAAATAAAGTTTAAGGATAGTTTACAAAAAAAAAATTTGTATCTCGATAATTTTACGTAGTAAAAAAAAATAAGCAACTTCTACGTATTAACATATTTACTGGGAAATTGCATACAGAAATTTTATTTGTTACATTATTGTCAAATATAGCTGTAAGATGTAGTGCAAAAAACTGTGAAGGCAATTTTAGCAACTCATGGATTTACTTGACAGAGTGCACATTACTTTGTTTCTCGACTGGAAAATTGTAAGTATATTTGGTACGTACAAGACGTTTGATATTTATAACTTTGATTTCTTTCTATTATTAATTCCTTAAAAAATTGGTAATATCATGAAAAAAAAAATTCCCAAATCAAATTCTACATTAAACAGTGAATAAATTTCTATAAGGAGTGCATTAATTACTATTTGGAATATAAAATTGTTAGTTTAATGTATGAGAAAAATTATCGAATTAGAAAATTTGAAGTTATGTCTATCTTAATAAAGCAGAAGTACAATAAATAAGATAATAGAAAAAAAAAATCTTATCTATATTTTCAGGTGGTTTAACAAATGTTTAAAACGTAATAATAAACACTTTCTTACTTTTATTCTCTTCGACTAAGAATAAAAATTACATCAGTTATTTATTTCTTTTATGTAGCTTTCTGGCCAATTGCATTGTATTTCAAGTTATTATAACCACTTATTACCTTTAAATAGCATAAAACACAATTTTAAAAATATTTTTAACTCCTCGAGTAAGAATAAAGTGTTTCAGGAATTTAGAAAGTTAAAAAAACTTAATAATTATTCTAGCTAGATATTCCATTTGCATTGAAGTCTATATGAATTTTATCATTTCCATTTTGATTTAAAAAATATATGCAACAAAATTAATAATAAAATTAAAATAAAATACGTATAGCATTAATTTGGGATCGTTCAGTTAAGACAGTATTCATTTGGTGATACTCTTATGTAAACGATGGAAAATTATTTCTTTCTAGTACCAAAACAAAAAAAAAGTGTTACACGGTTAGAAAATTTGAAACGACTTAGCAAGTACTCAAAACGTATTTAAGAAATTTTAATGTTCTAATAAAGCAGTCTAAAACATATTTCTCAATTTTATATTGAATCATATCTAATAAATCTGGATCCTGATTCAATTTCTCAAACAATAATTTTAAAAGAAAACATTTACTAACAATAAACCCCATATTCCCCTAATTATTTTATGTAGTTTTCTGGCCAATCGTACTTTGTTTCCCGTTATTACAACCCGTTACTAAGAGTACATTTCTGGAAGGAATGCAGTAATTACAATTTGGAATGTAAAATTAACTGAAATTTAATGTGTAAGTATTAATATGGATTTAGGAAATTAGAATTATGGCATAAGAAGAAAAAAAATAATTCGAAATCTTAGCAACACATGGCGCTGTAAGCATCATTATTTAAAAGGGTTCGATTACAAGTGACAAATGAATTGTAAAGTGACTGAGGTGTAAATTACACGTTAAACTAAATGTACTGTTCAGTGTGCGTGACTGCATAGGTGTGATACTGTTGGTCACGTAAAATCATCCACCATGGCATGGTCATATCACATCGGATTAGAAAAATTGGTTTTTAAATGGCCAAACACTGCATACAAAGCATCCATCAAAGCGGTTTTTAAATTTCTCGAGACGGGCGCAAAACATGTTCAATATGCTGTCCACCGTTATGTGCGGGGAATTAGTTTCTCTATTTCTCAATAATTTTTTACAGACCATTAGCAGTCAACGGTCTAACACCTTTTTTAATCCCCTTGAGTGTCCAGAACTTCGGCAGAGCTACAGGAGCACAGTCTTTGTTCTTGTAAAAAAGATTTACAAGCTGATCTCAGTCCTTCAGTGACACAATCATGCGAACTTCTCAGCCTCAATAAGGAAAAGCTGTGTATCTTGCGTATTTATAACAACTAAAATGAGTCGTACGCATGACAGGTATTTTTCTTTACATATTCTGACTCTTTCAGAGCTAACTGTTGCTAATATTTGGAACTATATTTTCCCACATTCCATACGTTTCCTCCCACCCCCCTTCAATAATGTTCCGATCAAATTTGAAGTCACTCTGATCAGTCGTTCCTTTTTTTACAGCGTTTTAAAATGATAACTTTAATTATAATCACAGTGCATATTTCCAACTATACCATTGCTTGAAAACGTCTTGTCTTCGAAATATTATAAGGTCTCTTGAACATGTTCATTGTAGTATATGAACCTATGTCAAGTTTCTAGTAAGAAAACACTGCTGGAATATTTCTCTATGACTTTCCACACATTCTCAATAATATAATTTAGAAGCTCGACTGATATAATATACATCACCACCACTACACTTTTTGACTTTAGAGGCGAATTGACTCGAACCTGCGTTTACAACGAACAACAAAAACATGCCGAAAGTTTTCCGCCATAACAGCTGGGCTACTAAAAATACTCTATCTAATTAAAGAAATGTTATTATAAGATGAAATAATATTTTATTTAATTATTTCACATAATGCACACAAACACATGTAACAAATAACATTTTTTACATATAAATTAGATTTATATGTCCATTGACTTCAAATCATTAAACAAACAATAAAAGTTATACACTAAAAAGTCTTTGAAACAGTGTGACTTAATATGGTGGATAATATAAATGTCAATAACAAATATACAATGTATAGAGCAATTTATTATAGTTATAATAATGTATTCGTAACAATAATTTATTCTCAGTGTGAATCATAGAAATAGAATTTTAAATATCATCTGATCTTACAAAAGTGAACATTAAAAGTTTTGTAATGATCTTTCTTAAATGCAGTAAACATAGAATTATTGCGAAACTACAGATCTATTCTTCAAACTTTTTACCGAAGTAAATTAAATATAAATTAATCCTATAAAATAATGTATGCATTTCCTATCCTTTGATTCCGAATGAAAATTGAATCAAAGAATTTATAATTGTGGTTAACTTGATTATAACGAATTTACCATTTAAATACAACTATTAAACTCATTTCTTTTTCAGTGCAGGAATAAAATATCTGAAAAAATCAGACTGATTAATAACCGAAGCTTAGAAGTAATGATTACCTCATATGTAAAACTAATCAAAAATTATTAATTCTTACTTATTAAGACGTACAATAATTATTAATTTCCATTTGTCTCACTACGAAAATAATTTCTTATCTTAATACTTATATCATTTAAATTTTTCTTAGAGTGATTTGATAATTTTAATAAAACTGGTGCTTCATCTTTATAATTTGATATGGAATTGTTTAATTTCAAAAATTAAATAGACATTTAAGTTCCTTTGAATTTAAATATTTTTTTTCTTAATTTAAGGAATATATTTATTTTTAGTGAACATTCCTTTAAGTACAGTTTCTGAATGATCAATACTATGTTTAAAAATCTTATCTCAACACGTTTGCGTTTACTTTATTCAAATTTAATTTTAAATTTTGATTTTAAAAGTTACTTACGCAACCGAATGAAAACATCTGTTCTTCAACTGGATTTGACTTCTTGAGTATACACTATATTATATCTAGATAAAGAGTAGTGTCATATCTTATAATTTTGCAGGTGAAATTAAGACACAAATAGAAATCATCCCTCTAATCTAAGGAATTAGGTTCCAATGCTCAACACTAAACAACAACAAGTTATAATTTATATTGTTTAAGTTCTGTTTTTTTTAATTCGCTAATAAATGTTTAGATTTTTATTTTTTAGGACACATATTACAGAGTAAACTCAACCTTTTATTTTTCTTCTCTTTTGATGAAGCGGTATGAACATGATAAGGAAGAAATTCCAATCCCTGGGAATAACTAGAAAAATAAAAAAGAAATGGATATTATTTGTTTCGATTCAAAACAGATGTATTAAATTTATCCTCATGATAACCAATATATTGAATGAAATATTTTGCTTAAATTCATGATTTTTTTTTTATTTTTTATAATAGGAAATAGAACCTAAGAATTTTTTTTTTTTTTTCATAAGTGACAAAACGAAAATTTAGAATATATTACATGAGTGTCAGGCGGAACTAAAGAATTTTATGCAATGAGTGCAGAATGGAACAAGTAAATTTTTATTATGATTGTTAAGTGAAAGTATACCAGTAATAGTGGCAAAAGGAAATAAAGAGTTTTATGCTACATGTGGCAATAACAGATTAAAGAAATTTTTAATATGATGGCAAAATGAAAGTATGGAATGTATTTTTAGTGTGCAAAGCTGAACTAAAAAAATTTATGCTTGATTTTCAAAACTGAATAAACATATTTATTTCTCTGACGGCAAAACAGAAATGCAAAATTTATTCTCATGGATGGCATAAAACGGATTAAAATAATTAATTCTAAATTACAGGAACGAAAAAAAATATTTTTGTTGCAGCACATTATCATTAATGGAATTCGCCAATATTTCCGAATTTGTCTTATAAATTAAAAAAAACTATTTTTGCAGACAATTTTTAAAACAATTGATAGAATAATTTCAAATTCAAGGCAAATTTCCATTCTGATTATAAAAAAGTAAGATTTAGATGATTTATAATAATTTATAAATATTATTATCTTAAACCAATTTTGAGCTTTGTTTTAAAATAGATTATGCAGTAATATTTGTAAACATAAGTAATCAAAAGACATACATATGAAGTATTAATTGTAGTCGTATATTTTTGTCAAATTAATACTTAATAATTAACATTAAACAAAAGAACATAAAATTAAATGCATAAATAATTACTTGATGTAATATAAAAGTGAACCAGAATCTTCTATTTCCAAATGAAAACCAGTTATGTTGGCATGACATTAATGTTGAAGGGTCACTTAAAACTGAAAAATGTTTAATAGAGTCGCATAGAATGTAACTGCTATATGGACCCAAGGCCCTATATTCATAACATGAAAATTAGTTAAAAACAATTACCAAGGAGTTTCTTAACTTTATGGTATCTCTTTACGTATATTTCAGTAATGTTTTCCCAATTCATAACGAATGAGATTGCATTATTTAAAAAAGCCTTAAGCACAAAATATTTCATAAAATAAGTTCAAAGTTATTGAAAATAAAATATCACTGCAACTCAGTCCTTGTTCCTCGCATTTTTGTTTTGCTTATTCCATGAGTCATAAGAAACTACCCAAAAATGTTTTAAGCTCAATTTAAATTAATAAGGCTATGCGAAATATAGCAAAAAAACAAAATAATATATATGCGTTCAAGAAAAGAGTCAAACCATTTACAAAAAAATATTGTTGATCTTTCAAACATGGTAAAGTTATTTGATTATTGAAACTTTTGGATTATTTTTATCAGTACTGTAAATTAAAAAAAAAAAAAGAAAGGGAAAAAACGTAAACATTTAATATAATTTCCCCCCAAATTACAGTTTGATTATTGACTCTCAACTACAACTACATGTCGAACAAAAGAGGAATTCTAAATCATATTGAATTTTTATTTCAATAAATATTAGTTAAAAGCAAGCCTAGAACTGTATAAAAATCACATATTGTAGTTTATTTATACCATTTACAGATGTATTAATTTGTTGTTAAGAAACCACACACACATATATAAGTGGGGTGATCCAAAAAAAAAAGTTTACAAGGCAAATGAAAAAGTATTTATTAACAATAGAAACAAGATACAAATGGGAATCAATAGACACACCTGGCCGCTTTTCCACATAGTCGCCAAACCTATTTAGGCATTTGTCAGAACGTTCGACCAACTTGTTTATCCTGTCTTGGTAGTAATGAGGGCTATGCTCATTGAGCCATTTCTCGACAGGTGTTTTCACTGCATCGTCTGAGGTGAACCGTGTTCCGAATAAGTTTCGCTTCAACGCGGAAAAATAAAATAGTCACTTGGAGCCAAATCGGGGATGTATGGGGGGTTATTCCAGACTTCCTCTTTGAACCTTTGCAGCTATTCCTGAGTCTAGCGAACTGTATGGGGCCTGGCATTGTCATGCAGAAGAATGACGCCTTTGCTCAGTAATCCAGGCCGTTTGCGTCGGATGGCTTCACGCAATTTCGTAAAGGTGGTACAATAACGATCGGCATTAATGGTATGGCAACGCTGCAAATACTCGATTAGGATAACACCAGTCGTATCCCAGAAAATGGTCGCCATCACTTTATCGGCAGAGGGTGTGACCATAAACTTCTTCCTCGTCGGTGATCCAGCGTGTTTCCACTCCATCGTGGCTCTTTTGGATGTGAGGGTGAAGTGATAAAGCCATGTTTCATCACCGGTAACGATGCGATCAATGAAGTGTTGGCCTTCTGAGAGGTATCGCTGAAGAATTGTGAGGCTGCACATCATTCGAGTGGCCTTATGCTCCGCGGACAACGCACGTGTAACCCAGCGGGCACAAACTTTGGAATATCGCAACTCATCGGTTACGATACGCTGAACGTTACCATAACTCAGGTCCAACTCTGAGGCAATCTCAAGCACGGTTACTTGTCGATCTCTTTGAATGATTTGTTCAACACGTGCCGTGTTGATATCCGTCCTTGAAGAACTTGGACAGCCGCTCGCTTCCATATTGCGGTTTTCCACATGCTCCCTGCCTGCTTGAAAAGAACGACACCATTTCACTACCTATTGTCTACTCATTGCTTTGTCCCCGTATACCTCAACGATTTATCTGTGAATTTCGGATGCGGCCACATTATTGGCCCATAAGATTCGAATTACGGCTCGCACCTCTACGCGAGACCACTTTTCCAGACGTCGTGCCATTACTGTCGCTCTTAAGTGTCTGCGTACTGACGCTACTTACTCGTAGAACCACCGTAGGGCAATTAGCGCCATCTGTCAACCACCCTGAGTGGAAATATTCGCTCCACAATTATTACGTTTCAAATGCTTCTGCTTGTAACTTTTTTTTTGGATCACACCACGTATATATATTGATTTAACTTCAATTTGTATTCGTTTCTCTTAATAACATTTTAATTTCCTAGTTTTCCCCAATCTCTTATTTATAAGTAAAGTGTTCAATCTTATTTCCTGATACCACTTTTATTACCCTAATTTATGCAATCAAACTTTCTTAAAAATTCACTGGTAATGCAGTGCTCACGGTTTCAGACCAAAAGGGATAATCCTTACTAGATTTTCCGTTTTCTGCTAAGTCTCTGCTAACACCTTGCATACATATGTGTGTGTGTATGTGTGTAACTGTTCAAATATGACAATAATAATTTCTCCATAAACTTCAAATTATTGTTTTTGAAATATCTAAACTTTTTTCGTTGCATTTAAGTCTCAAAGAGATAAACTGCAATTCACTGCTTGTATTTTATTTTGCATTCGGGAGAACATGAAATGCATAATAAAAAAATACAGATGCCAAAAGCGTAGTTTAGTCTTCTTGGCAACAGCGTGAGATAAGTGAATTTTGCTTACTCGGAATATTTAGACAAAGATTTCTTTCGATAACATGGTATTGGATAGAGATATTTCTAGTTATTTAACTGATGACTGAAATTCTTCTTGAGATTATCTCTAATACTTTGAAAAGTTGACTGTTTCGATTTTAAGAGCATGTTGCTGTATAAATTAAAAACTAAATAGGAGTCATGTAATGAACAATAATTTTTGTTTGTGTTAGTTAGAAAATAGGGACATTAAGTAAATTAATTTATGTTTAAGGGAAGCCATTATGAACCATCCATCCATATATATATATATATATATATATATATATATATATATATATATATATATATATGTGTGTGTGTGTGTGTGTGTGTTGTTTGGGTAGGTGGGTGGGTGTAAAGATTTAACATTTAATTAGTAGTTTCTCTTAATAGATATCTAACTTTCTTTTTTTTTTTTTGTGCCATTTTCTAATTTGAAAGTATTATTTTATTTATTTGATCCCGCGCTCCAGAATTTTTTTTAAATTTGTATTCCCATGTTGGGAATAAACTGTCAGAAATAATCCCAACTATACTTTCTGTCTATAGTACCTGAGAATTACTACTCCTATGCCAAGTGGTCTATTACGTCTAGGGTAGAAAGGCATTACGAGGAATACAGGCGAAAAAGCTCTCACTTTGTTTCTGACTAATACTGTTTTAAACATAAGGTCTTTCGCTTCGTTTAGTGACTGAGGCCGTTTTGAGTTTATAAGAATGTAATGCTCACTCTCTCTCAACAAAATAAATAAACAACCATTAATTTTAAAAGTCGCATTTTTATTTAACTTTATTATTAATTTTTTATTACTTTATTTATATTTATTTCACTTATTTATAACTGTTGACAGGATAGTTATCTGAGCATAGAATTAACTGTACAAGATAGAAAGGTTTGTGTCCATCTACAAAAATAAGGTTAATAATTCGGAATAAACAAGAGAGAGATTTCATGACCTCGTCTTTCGCCAAAGACATGAAGACTACAAACATGGAAAAAAAAGATGTTCGACCGATACCATTAGATTTTGATCATCTCTCCAAGCAATTACAAAATACATTCGAGGTTTCTACTAGTTGATGTTATGCTATCAGAATTTTCTCCAAGTAAAATACTTCAAAATTATGAATGTGCCTTTTGAACTTGAAAAAAGGATCAAGTTTCTGCCTTCATCTTTTTTGCTTTCGAATTCGTTCTACCAACATGTAACTTTTCTGCTGAACAGTATCATCTGCATTTGAACTAGAAGAGATTCATCTACTAATTTCTGAATACAATATACGTTTTCAATACTATCTAAATTCATGCACTGAGCATTACTAAGTAATTTTAAGCATTACTTTTCTATGAAGAAAATGTTTTGTGAGTTCAATATCATAAGCTGATACATTATGAAAATGTCTGTAACTTAATTTGAATTTGAAATTTAATACATTGAAAATTTTAGAAATAAAGCATAGAGGTATTTTGCTTTCTTTAGATTCATGTAATTAAGTCAAATGCATAAAATGTAGTAAAGTTAAAATCTGCTGTATTGTAGTAAAATTGTAAAATTAAATGTAGTAAAATTAAAATCCCTTCTTTATTTTATTAATATCTCATATGTCTTCAAATACTTCTTTAACTAATGCAATGATGATCTTGTCAATATCGAAATTGTGAAAATGTGTGTGATTTTATATGAAATTTTATTACAAATTTTTATTTTTATTTTGAAAGTTGGTACAATGTTTTAAAATAGTAATTATGATGATGGAATTGCTTGATGTTTCGTTCAAATAAAATTGTTATTTATTTCTAATGATACTTTCGGGGGAAAAAAGTTAATCTAATTCGTATTTAATTAAATGTTTTGAAAGGATTTTCAAAAATATTACGTCAAGACTTGTGTGTCTGACAAAAGTTATGAAATTATTCTATTTAAAAATTGCGTGGTATCTAAAAGTTTTTAACAATAGGAAGTGTGATGTAATATAATATATAAGTGAAATAATTTTGAGTTCAATTTCTAATTGATTTTTATACTTGTGGAATATGTTAACAATAATAACATTTTATTTGATGTATGTAGTAAAACCAAAACTGTACAGATATTTAATATTTCAGTATATTTTTGATACAACATTATTTTTGAATATTTGAGAAGAAAATTGCAATCTCATTAATATTAGAAAGTAAGAAAAAGGAACAAATAAGAAAATTAATAATGTGTGTTATACAAATGAAGAATTTGTTTTTTATTAAAAAAAATGCTAGCAATAATGTTTTCTTTTAATATGTGTGGTGGATATTTTGAAATGATA